>CM077252.1:1868999-1951499 GCA_039654775.1 Spinibarbus caldwelli
AGAACTAAATATTAATGTTTCTCAACAAATTTTTGTGGCAAAGTGTGTGAGATCTGGAAAAAAGATTACTAGAGATTTACTAGCAATTTTTACATCAAATTTCTTCAAAAATACACTTTACATCAAAAATAAACTTTATTCAAAGAGAACAAGATTATTTTTCTGACCACACCTGAAAATATTTTCTTGTTTTAAAACTCACTAAAATTTTGATTAATTTTTCAGAAAATACATATTTCATTAAAGAAAGTCTTAAATAATTTGAAACTCTATATTGCCACAAAAAAAAAAAATTCTTCCTAAGTATTTTTGTCTTTTTACAAATATCTAAACATTCTTAAATGAAGATACATTTACATAAGAAAAATAAAAGCCTTGTTTTCTAAAAAAAATAAAAATCAAGACTTAATATCTTAAATCATTTTGCATCTTAAGAAAATGTATCTTGATTTAATTTTTAGATATTTGTACTAAAAAAACAAGACAAAAATACTCTATATAAAAATGATGCATTTACCCCCTTTTTATTCATAAAAATTGGAGAAATTCTTTGAAATTTCAAACTATGAATATAAACCACACCAAAAAAAGTTGCAAAAATGATTTGTAGTATTTTAAATATTCATGAGAAAGTTTACTTGAATGTATCATTGTATGAAATTTATACAAACATATAATCTGAGAATTACCAGCATTAACTCCACTGGGATGAATGGAATGTAAATTCCTTTGAATTTATTGTTCATGTTTGTGCAAAATAATTTATCAAAAATGCCTAAATTTATCAAAACCTACATTTTTATTTAGAACAAAAATATCACTGAAAAGTTTTCAAACAAAATACAGTAATTATACTTGCATAAACATTTACTTTCAGATGAAAAAAGTTTTTTTTGTTTTTTTTTGTTTTGCTGCAGTGGCTCATCAACAGGCATTCATGTTCAAGAAAATATTTTTTGCAGTGTGTATTTATTGCAATGCAATTCATATTCTCCTCCATTGAGTCAGAATTAGTCAACTTCACTGGCATGACATTTACAATATTGCTGAAGTGTTTACAATATTGAAATACACAGTACAGAAAATAAAGCAAGAAGAGATAAAGAAATATCAAAAATGGAAGAATATGGATAAAAGGGACAAGGTTAAAAAAAAAAAATCAATCCATAACGACTAGAGTGTTGAGATCCCGGAAGGTCAGAGGTCAGAGGTGAGTTTGAGAGTGGAAGACGAGGATTTTCTGCGTCTGACGCTGATGATCAACATCCTCTCTGCGGTCAGCGAGCTGCTCACAGATAACGGGTCCATGTCTGCCGGCAGCACAGACTTATGGGTAAAGCGGCCCGCAACAGTCCCCATCAGCGGCTATCTGAAACCAGAGACAGAGACGAGTCAGAGCTCAGAGAACCAGTGTGTTCGTGATGAACTGATTATACACTAGACTACAGCAGTTCTGGAGTCCATAAGATTTTTATGTTTTTTCTGCTCACCAAGGCTGTGTTTATTTGTTCAAAAATATAGTAAAAACAGTGAAATATTATTACAGTTTAAAACAGCTGTTTTCTATGTGAATATCTGTTAAACTCTAATTTATTTCTGTGATCAAAGCTGAATTTTCAGCATCATTACTCCAGTCTTCAGTGTCACATGATCCTTCAGAAATCATTCTAATATGCTGATTTGCTGCTCAAGAAACATTTCTGATTATTATCAATGTTGAAAACAGTTGTGCTGCCCAATATTTTTGTGGAAACTGATACATTTTATTTTTCAGGATTCACAGATGAATAGAAAGTTCAAAAGAACATTTATTTACAATAGAAATTTCATTTTGTAACTACAAAAGACTTTACTGTCACTTTTGATCAATTTAATGTGTTCTTGATGAATAATAGTATTAATTTCTTTCAAATAAATAAAATATGTATCTATGAAAATAAAATACAAAATACATCTACCGGGTAATCCATCATGCAAACAGAAAATTCCTATACTATGTACTGTAACTCACACCAGGGTTATTATATTTAAACCCTAATATATGTAAAAAAAAAAATATATATATAAAAAATAAAAATACATTTTAGGTAGTTGCATTTCTCATTTTCAAGTTTAACTTGATGTACTAAAATAAGTAAAAATGAAATAAAATGAATAAAACTATATAGACTTACTTTAAAAAACTAAAATTTAATTGAAAAATTAAAATGAAAGCAAATAAATAATAATAATAATAATAATAACACATTTCAGCTACTTGCCAAGGCAACATTTTTCATTTTCATTTAGTTTAATTTGATCTACAAAAATATCTAAAATAAAATAAAAATTAATTAAACTATACAGATTTTAAACAATAATAATAATAATAATAATTACAAAACACAACAAAGTTTCTTTAAAATTAAAATGAAAACCTAAAAAAATACAAATAAAAACTAATTCAAAATATTAATAAAAACTATAATAGTATCTCAATCATAACACACACATATTTATATGATATAGGCCTATATCACATAAACATAGTAGTTTGGATGGAGTATAGCCTATTCACTGTGCAGAATATATCATACATGTAGCTTATAAATTAAAAAAATAGCAGTATGTATGTTATATTTAGTATGCTGTACTAAATATATCTCATGAGACACACACACACACACACCTTTTCAGCGTGAATAACCACACACTGATTATAGGCCAGCAGCACCACTTCATGAGGCTCGAATCCACTCAGGTCTGCGGACAGGAAGTAGCTGTCGCCCATCGCCCTGACCACGCCCACACCGGACCCGAACCGCCGCGAGCTGAAACGGAGAAATAAACACGAGAGAATTATCTGCTGAGACTCATTCAACACTCATTATACAAAACCGTTAGACGTGGTTCTGGATGCTGATTGGTCAATCCAGTGTTAAAACACACACTACAAGAAAAGGCCGTAAAATAGTTAATGTAACTCTTAGCCTATATATATATATAACTCTTATATATAACTCTTTGCCTGCCATTGACAGAATTTCCCGTCTTTCCGTGTTTTGACTGTAGGAGGCGCTGTTGCACATCTTCTGAAAGAGACATAATCTCCAGTTCAAAACAGGCGAAGAAGAAGCAGAACAAGCAATCACGTGCGGATCCATATGTAAAATAACACTTTAAACAGCATATAAATCAAAACTTTTGTTCAAACTGTTGCTTTTTTATGAAACTTCCACATTGAAGTGTTGATACAAAAGAATGCATGAAGCTGGAATAAAATAAAGCTCTAGACACAATGCATGTTTAGATATTATTATAACAAAATATTCTGGAGGCCACAAAAGTTTTATGAAACTGTTTAAAAAAACGCTGGCGGGGAATAAGTTATGAAGGAATTTTTCCCATATTTTGAATGACACGTACGCTGCATTGCATTGTGCTTTATGATTAAAGAAATGTCCGAAAACTTCACTTTTCTGTTTTTTTTTCTTATAGTGCACTATATTTCCCATTTATTGCATCTTCTCTCCGTGTTTCCATGCAGTCGGCTGCAGTCTCACGGCCGCTGTAGCTCAGGTAAAGCATCAGTTCTGTGGTTAGTTTGATTCATGACTGAGTCTCAGTATGTTTCATTACTCACTCCAGTCCAGACTCACTGGAAAGAAAATTCAAATAAGTTTCTAGTTTCACATCTCAAACTTGGCAAGAAACAAATTCATCATTGATCTGAGCTCTCATTCACATTCATTCACGCTCTAAACGAGCATCAGGAGGAACATCTGAATCAATCCTCACATGAAACCAGTCAGCTGAATCTCTGAGCATTATGATTCTTAGAGAATAAATGATCATCAGCGGCGTCTCAATAACAAGATTTAGTTCTGCCAACAGCTTGATATTTGCTAACTTTTTTCCACCACAAATACAAACAATTAAATCTTGGATCTTTGTGAACTTTACACACTCTTCTCTTACCCTGTATGTCGTCGCCGAGGCTCCAGTCGACCTGCTGTCCTGCTCGGGTGTACTGATGGTTTCCATGGTAACCTCCAAAGGACTCTTCATCACCTTGATAACCTATAAAACACTTTATTACTTTGGTAACTTATTAAAGACTCAATCATCTTGGAAACCCATAAAAGATTCTTGAGTACCTTGGCAACCTACAAAATACTTATTTACCTTGGTAACCTATCAAAGATTCTAAATCACCAGGGTAACCCATAAAAGACTCCCGATCACCTTAGTAACCTTAAAACTATGAATCACCATGGTAACCTGCAGAAGATTCTTGATCACATTAGTAACCTGTAAGACACTTGAATACCTTGGTAACCTATCAAACATTCTCAGTCACCTTGGTAACCCATAAAGAATCTTGATCACCTTAGTAACCCACAAACTACTTAATTACCTTGGTAACCCATCAAAGATTCTTAATCACCATAGTAACCTATACAACACTGTAGATTACCTTAGTGACCTATAAGACACCTGATTACCTTGGTAACTTATCAAACATTCTCAATCACCTTGGTAACTCATGAAAGACTCTCGATTACCTTTGTAACCCAGAAATCTCTTGATTGCCAGGATGACACATAAAAAAATGATCAAACACCTTGGTATCCCATAAAAGATTCTTGATTGCCTTGGTAACCTATAAAACACTTAATTACCTTGGAAACCCATCAAAGATTTTAAATCACCATGGTAACCCATAAAAAACCTCTCAATCACCTTAGTAACCTTCGAAACACTTAATTACCATGGTAACCCATAAAAGATTCTTGATCACCTTAGTAACCTATAAAACACTTAATTACCTTGGTAACCCATCAAAGATTTTAAATCACCATGGTAACCCATAAAAAGCTTCTGATCACCTTAGTAACCCACAAACACTTGATTACCTTGGTAACCCATCAAAGATTCTAAATCACCATGGTAACCCATCAAAAATTCTCAATCACCATGGTAACCCATTAAAAGCTATCAATCACTTTAGTAACCTTCAAAACACTTCATTACCATGGTAACTGATCAAAGGTTCTCAATCACCATGGTAATCCATAAAAGATTCTTGATTACCTTAGTAACCTATAAAACACTCAGTTACCTTGGTAACCCATCAAAGAGTCTAATTAACCATGGTAACCTGTCAAAGATTTCAAATCACCATGGTAACCTGTCAAAGATTTCAAATCACCATGGTAACCTATAAAACACTCAGTCACCTTGGTAACCCATAAAATACTCTAGATGGCCTTAGTGACCTTTAAGACACTTGATTACCATGGTAACTTTTCAAGGATTGTCATTAAGTGTGTGACCTGTACCGTGGCAGCAGCAGGACTCATCGGTGACGGAGCTGATGGAGGACTCCTCTCTGAAGCAGCTGTGCAGTCGAGCGGCGCTGGAGGAGCAGATGGAGCTCGTGCTGTAACGACACGCCATGATGCAGGACAGGAGCGCTGTCGCTCTCTGCTGACATATAGAGAGCTGCTGCACTGCATTGTGGGATATCTGGCCTCTCTGACCGCTCCATAAAAGGCCGAGCTCCTGGAATCCACTCCTGGAGTAACGGTCCGAGAGATAAGACATGGAAAACTTCTTCAAACGAGCGGGAGACCCCACAGAAACACCCACACAATCACACTCGGATAAACTACTGAAAATACACACAACAAAACTATCAAAATCTGTTACTGAAACACTAAAAGAACTACAAGAAAACCCAGCCACCCATATATATATATATATATATATATATATAATTTTTTTTATTTTTTTCAATGTAATATCAAGCAGTAAGATATTCATAAGAAAAACAAAATGAAAGGTGTGGAGTCAGACTGTGTGGTGTGCAGTACAGTATGTTCACTATTGAGGGACTGAAGAGAGTCTAATTAAGCGCTGAATGAGAGACTTCAGTCCACTGAGAGAGTCATTTCCAGAACACAAACCAGCAGAGACCCATCAATGGATCTAATTAAGAGACAAACGCATGTTTAACACACACACACTCACATTCACTCTCACTCACACACACACTCTCTCTCACACACACACAATGACGTCCTGACTTCTGATCTTAGAGAGGAGGTCAATATTTGTTTATTTATAGACACTTAACCTCACGTCTCACACACACACACACACACTCAATGTCGTCTCTGGCCCCAGGAAAGTGTCCACAGAAGGGGGCCTTCAATCCGTCACAGTCCAGCGATGCGATTGGATGGTTAAACGTGCATCACAACGGGCAGCATCCGGCCAATCAGAGCACGGAGTGACAGACAGCTTTTTATAGCGTTTAACCTTAAAAGAGCTAATCTTCACAGACAGAGAGAAAAAGAGTCGAGAGAAAGGACAATGACAAGGAGAAAGAGTGAGATGAGAGAGATTGAAAGTGAAATGCTGAGAAAACAGGACAAAACCATGCAGCTATACACAAACACACACACACACACAAAATACTGTTAAGGAATATTTATTTATTTAAAATGTTGCAGGTTTGTGTCTCCATGGTTTCAGCAGTCAATAAGGATTATTTGTAACTTTACTTTCAAGCCTTATAAATAACATTAATTGATTTTATTAAGAACCTAAACAAGATAAAATGCATAAATAAATGTAAAAAAAGAAAGAATAACAATTCAATTAAAAATAAATACAGAAAGTAATAAAAAGTTGAAAATAAGGGGAAATAGTAATATATTTCAGGAATAAATATGAATAAAAAGTAATTGTGTACATATTAGTGCTGTCAATCGATTAAAAAAATTAACTAATTACAGTTTTTTACAATCATTTTTGCACTAATAACAGAACCTTCATGTAATTTTTCAAAACTCTAGACACAAAACTCAAAACAGTCATTATTTGTAACACAGGCTGTCCAATGTTCAAAACTTTGCATATTGCGTTCATATCTTTAAAGAAGCCTTGCATTTGCAGAAGCATTGGTTCAAAATACTAATTTATTATGAAATATCATAGGAACATTACTTTAGATCACCCACACACAAGATACCCATAGTTTCACTGTGTAGCTGTTAGTACAATCATTAAATATAGTTGTTCAAAACACATGATGCAGCTTTCATTATGGTTCTCCACACTCATACATCATTGTAATAGACTAGAGAGAAAAGTACAGACACTGGAATCATTAAACAAATTTGAAATTATTGATGAAATAATCAACACAACAGTTTTTTTTTTTAAAAATTAAAAATTAGATAAGAAAAAAAAAGATAAGAAAAAACTACATTAGGCCTACAGTAAAATGTCAGCTGGAGAGTTCCTCACTGCTCTTCTATGTTTTTATCAACCCTGTCTTGTGGATTTGGCCACAGGTTCTCATCCACATCATAATGTTTTCCTGATGTTTTTATTAGTTAAACATCTTGGAAAAAATCTTCTGGTATGGCAAATACAGGTCTGGCATTGGTCTCCTGTGATGTCATTGCACGCATCATCTATGAGAAGAGGGACTTGTTTGTGAGGGGGTCTATTGTGAACCTCCCTCCTCCATGTGGAGAAAACTCTTCAGTCGGGTTACAGTAAGGAAAGGGGAGTATGGGGTAAATACAAGGTGATGAACTGTGGATGGGCCTGAAACCATGATTGCTCTCAGTGCCGTCGTTAGGAATTCTGGGCCCATGGCACTGATTTTGCTATGGGGCCCCTCAAAATCACATTCAGTAGGGGGTGGTCAGGCCCCCAGTGAACATCGTTCTGGGCCGCTCTCAGCCGCTGGGCTCTCAAACTCTCCTCCATGTCATGGCCAGGTTAAAGCCTGCCTCATCCAAAATATGAATGGTTTTCATCAGCTTCCAGCTCTATCACCCTCTAAAAAGACATTTACTGCAGGAAAAACAAATACTGATAACAGTGATATAGACTTTGGGGCATCTTGAAACTGATCATACCTGAACATACTCAGTCCTCAGCTGCTTCACTTTCATAATCTAAACATTTAATATTGTTCATCATTTTCCATAAAAACTATGCTTCAAGACTAATGCAACAGTTACTTAGCATTTTGAGCAGTGGTATCAATTGATAGTTAGATCATTGTAATGAAATGAATAGAGACTCAATTCAGATGTAATGAGTGAGTTGAATTTTGAAATAGTAATACTTTGATGTTAAGTTGTGTCATTTTGAACCTGTGATTTTAGTGAACAAAAAGATCTTTGGCTCATGTGTATTGTATCCAAGCATTTAGTTGGAGTGTTAAATGTTTTGAAAAATGACATGAAGGTTCTGTTATTAGTGCAAAAATGATTGTAAAAAACTGTAATCGCACATTTTTCTGAAATTAATCGCAATTAATCCCACCTAACATTAAAGTTTTTAAATATACTTTTATATTGCAATAATTTCACATTCAATCTTCAAATTAACGTACAAACAACAAAGACAGTATATTTTTAATATTTGTTTAATGGCATCTTTTTTTATGACTGAAGGCCAGTATCACTGATACCAATACTACTGATGTCTCTATAAAATATTTTTTTCCCCCTAATATTTAATCATTGACTATAGCCATTGGACATTATAGTATAATTGAAAGCTATCAATTTTAACATTTATTAGACTTTACAAAAATAACTTGTAATTTAAGTGAACTAAAAACAATCTTCACATAATCCCATTATAATAAATGTCATATTTACCTGTGCCCTTTAGCAGAAATATAGCCTACAGAAATTGAAGTTATCAAACACTAAATTCTAAATTAGATGAACAGACATCACAGCAGCTGGTTATTAGGTTGTTTTGGCTGCTATTACTTTAAGAGCTGCCGCTGCTGAACATGACGCAGATCCGACGCGCATCATGTTTTCTCTCAACTCTCTTTACCTTTTCTGACACACTTCAGGTCTTAAAGTCTCTACTAATGAGCTGATGAGTTGAATCGGGTGTGTAAGATTAGGGAGACAGTGCTGGGCTGCTCCAGAACAGTTCTGAAAACCATTTCAGAGACATGTTCTTAAATGTGACTCATTTAATATATTGCATCCATGCACAGTTTTAAGGCAGCTTTAATCGCCTTTTTGGTAACTTCATGACTTAACTGACCACATTGCATGCACGTAGTTTCATTCGCGCTTTCATATGAAAGGATACAGGCTACTACAGCGCGCGCTGACACGCGCTACCGTTTCCGCATTCGTTTGACTCGCGCTTTGCGCTGAAGTGAAGTTGGAGCACGTGTCTGAATCGTCTCCTGTTTGATGTGGTCATAAAGACGTTCTGCGGCTGAATAAATGCAGGGAGAGCTTTTTATGTAGTCTTAATGGGTCGCGTTTCAATCACTATTTCATATTCATTCCGTTGTCTGACAAAAATATATCAATGAAAACAGTTTTATTGAGAATTTAGCTGCATCAAAATACAGTATGTGGGCACAGAGAGGCAAACAAATCTAATAATAAATAATAAATGTACATTTTGCATGTTCAGAAGAAGTGAGCTGCCCTGTCGTACAAAAAGGTAAGCAGGTTTGTGTCAGTAAATTGCTCAGTGCAAAGAAAGAGAAGTAATGGGAACCTGGTGTTTCTTTTTTCATCTGTCTAATAGACATGAGCAAATTCTTTGAAAAACATTGATGACCTTTGAAACATGTCTAGTCTTCAGGCTCTATGTTGACTATGGTTTCAATAATAATAAACATACATTTGCATAAAGCATCCATATTTGTCCATGCCCATGTTCATTAGAGTATTAAAAACTTGAAAAGTATTAATTTAAGGTACATTTAGAACAAATAAAAATGTGTGATCAAGTTGCAATTAATTACGAGTTAACTCATGGCAATTATGCGATTAATCGTGATTAAATATTTTAATCGATTGACAGCCCTAATATATATATATATATATATATATATATATATATATATATATATATATATTAGGGCTGTCACGATATTAGATTTTTCATATCACGGTTATTGTGGCCAAAATAATTCACGATATCGATATATCGCGATATCTATAGAAACTTTGGTTGTTGTTCATTGTTCATGTTAGTTCACAGTGCATTAATGTTTACAAACACAACTTGTGATTTTAATAATGCATTAGTAAATGCTGAAATTAACATGAACTAAGAGTAATAAATGCTGTAGAAGTATTGTTCATTCTTATTTCATGTTAACTAATGTAATGAACTAATGTTAACTAATGAACCTTATTGTAAAGTGTTGCCATATTAACATCTAAACTGATACTTTAACTCGTGTACCCCTGTTTTAAGTTCTTTAACCCAGTGGTTCTCAACTGGTTTGGCCTTGGGACCCACGTTTTCCCATGGTCATCGTGCCGCGACCCACTTATATATAAAATTATTATTATTATTTTTTTTATATTTTTTTATTTAATATTATTTTCTTTTTAAACAAAGCAAATTTATTTCACAAAAATAAGACTTTTAAGAATATGACTAATACTGAATAAACAGCTTATAAGTTAAGACTATTAAATAGCAGTCCCAAACTAGTTTTTGTTAATACAATTAAATTGGTATGAGACACCACAATCATTTAGATAAACATATACAAGATGACACAAAGTGAAAATAACATGGTATTTTTGGGTTATGGAAACAACATGGTGAATATACAATACTAACACGAACTGTTAATGATACCTTCATGCAAACCCTTCCCAGCTCACACACGCAGTACAGTATGTGATTTATCAGTACTGTACAGTTATTTCACGCGTTGCGTGCTCGTGGTTTCTGTGCTTTAGTGAGTGATTTACAGCGCGTGCTACAGAAGAGTGCGCGCTACGAACACTGAATAACATCTGACAGGATAGTTCGCTTTTCTGAGGTGAGAGACTTTTTATTTCAAAACAAGTTACGAAAATAACGATAGAATAATGACACTGACATTAAACCTGTCAACATCTCATCTGACCGCAGATACTGAATCTGCACAGCGCGTTTTTCTCAGGCACTCTTTACTTAAACTGCATCTGATAGAAGTGTCAACAGCTTTCATGCACGTCTTTTAAAATAAAAGTCTCGCATCAGAAAAACATTTAGAATTAGTGTTTTTTTAGTTGTTGATGTCGTTTCTTTGGCCGTACACTATAGTTGTGTATCGCCACTGAAGTCATGCAGTAAGAGCTGATAATTCAGTTTTAATGTGCTCAGATCAGGCATTAAGTGCTGACACTGCGACCAACTTTACATCTTACAGAGTTTAATGTAGCAATGTGGTCGATCAGTTTTTCTAGATCAGTTTTAATCGTTTAACTGGTAACAGATTTGAACAAAGAAATAAAGTGCTTCTACGCACAGGCCGTATTGATTGCAAATACAAAAATAAGACGAGTAAAGAAAACGCGGTAACTTTACTTATTAAAATAATCACCCTTTACTTAAATATATGAACACAGAAAACCTCTGTTAACAGGTTAATGTACCATTTCCCATTCTATGACTAATAAAATAATCGCAACTTACTCCGTATAACTGAACACGGCTCTTCTCGGAGTAGCTGCGTGCGCTGCGTCTTCTTCTTGTTTGGCAGCAGGGGTCAGGGGTCAGGGGTCAGGTGTCAGTGTTGAGGTGCTATACTGACACCTGGAGGTCAACCAGGTACTGGCGCTGGAGGATTTACATGTCGTGTTATCATAAGAGTCCTGTTCATTTTAAATATTGCGGTTATCGCCAATACCGGTATATCGTCACACACTAAATTAACACGATATCGATAATCGATGCTTTGAATAACACGGTTATCGTCAATACCGGTATATCGCGACACCCCTAATATATATATATATATATATATATATATATATATATATGTGTGTGTGAGTGTGTGTGTGTGTGTGTGATATATATATATATATATATATATATATATATATATATGTTTATGTATATATGTGTGTGTATATATATATATATATATATATATATGTGTGTGTGTGTGTGTGTGTGTGTATTTATATGTGTGTGTGTGTATACATATACATATACATATATATATGTGTGTGTGTGTGTACGTACCTGTTTTTCTATTCAGGTGGGGACTTAAACCTGAATACACACAGACTCATGGGGACTCGTGTCACGGTGGGGTCCTAAATTGAGGTCTCCACGGGTAAAGAAGCTTATAAATCACACAGAATGAAGTTTTTTGAAAATCTAAAAATGCAGAAAGTCTCCTGTGAGGGCTAAGTTTAGGTGTAGGGTTGGTGTAGGGCAATAGAATATACGGTCTGTACAGTAGAAAAACCATTACGCCTATGAATGTCCCCACAAGGATAGCGAAACAAGTGTGAGTGTGTGTGTGTATATATATATGTGTGTGTGTGTGTGTGTGTGTGTGTGTGTGTGTGTGTATGTGTGTGTGTGTATTTATTTTCTCTTAATGCATCGTGTTTCCTTCTGGAGCATCAGTGAATGTTTGAACCTTTTTTAATAGTTGTGTTTGAGTCCCTCAGTTGTCCTCAGTGTGAAAAGATGGATCTCAAAATCATACAGTCACTGCTGGAAAGGGTTCAAATATGCAAAAGATGCTGGAAACCTGAAGAATCTGCAGGACATGGAGGATTTTTCTGAAGAACAGTGCTCAGTTTAACTGTTCAGAACAAACAAGGGACTCATGAACAACCATCACAAAACAGAAAATAGTCATGGATCAAACAGGTAACCACACACAGTATTAAGAACCAACAGCTCACAAACTTTTGAAGGGTGTTATTTTATAATTTCAGCAATTTTTTTATCTTGTGGACTATGTGTAAACATCTTTTATGTAAAATATCTTGCTAAGGACAGTACTAATTAAAAAATAACATGCATTTTAATACATTTTGTATGCATTTTGAATTTTGTTTATATTTTGTTTGAAAATTATTCACATTTTCTGCAAGGGGTTCCCAAACTTTCGCATGCCACTGTATATACACTAATATATATATATATATATATATATATATATATAGAACATTGTTGTGATTTTTCTTCAGATGTGACGTGAATCTGTTATCTCTGTTATCTTGAATTGAAATATATAAAGGGAAAAATAAATATTTTAAATGGTTTTAAAAAATGTACGTATACATTTTTAATATATTTTTCAAAGATATCCAAAAAAATTAATTTGGTAAAAAAAGAAAATTCCAAAAATTTCTTTGAAATATTCTTAAAAATAGATTTGAAAATAGATTTTTTTGCCGTATGAGAATGGAGGATGAAATGGAAAATCAGTACAACACTTGTTGTGTTAGAAATCGATGCGATGAATCATAATCAGACCGTAAGAGGCTGTTGGCAAATGGAGCATCAGAGTGTTACATAAGAGACTCCTGCAGAGACGCTATTGATCATCAACCAGAAACAAACCCCCAGAAAAACCCACTACAATCACACAACCCTGTGGACCTTAGAATGCGGTTGCTAAGCTGTTCAAAATAGTTCAGTGTGTTGCTATGGTGTTCTAACCACAGAAAACCATAGCAACTGCATAGCAATGTGATAAATAACATTTTAATCACTGTAGATATTTTCTTACTGGTCCAAGTGAAGAGAGTCACATTAAAATATTTTTTGTTTCAAATATATATTTTAAATATATTTTTAAAAATGGCCAAAAAATATAACTTTGATGAAATAGGTTTCAAAATATATTTACGTAAATATATTTTCACTAATGTATTTTTCGGCCATTTAAAAATAATTGTAACAAATATACAATTTTTTAAAGCATTTAATAATACATTTATATATTTTGAAAATACATTCACATATATTACATTTGAAGAAAACACATATATTACATTTGTTTTCTATTCAGAAGGCAGTTTTTCTAACCAATTTTAACGTTTTGATCTCTAGTCAGCCAAGATTGGAAATGTATTTTCATGCCCCTAAAATATGAAGTACATGTCTGGGCCCGACTGAAGTTTGCTAGAGAGCATTTGGACGATCCAGAAGAGGATTGGGAGAATGATGAAACCAAAATAGAACTTTTTGGTAAAAACTCAACTTGTCGTGTTTGGAGGAGAAAGAATGCTGAGTTGCATCCAAAGAACACCATACCTACTGTGAAGCATGGGGGTGGAAACATCATGCTTTGGGGCTGTTTTTCTGCAAAGGGACCAGGACGACTGATCCGTGTAAACGAAAGAATGAATGGGGTCATGTATCATGAGATTTTGAGTGAAAACCTCCTTCCATCAGCAAGGGCATTGAAGATGAAACGTGGCTGGGTCTTTCAGCATGACAATGATCCCAAACACACCGCCCGGGCAACGAAGGAGTGGCTTCGTAAGAAGCATTTCAAGGTCCTGGAGTGGCCTAGCCAGTCTCCAGATCTCAACCCCATCGAAAATCTTTGGAGGGAGTTGAAAGTCCGTGTTGCCCAGCGACAGCCCCAAAACATTACTGCTCTAGAGGAGATCTGCATGGAGGAATGGGCCAAAATACCAGCAACAGTGTGTGAAAACCTTGTGAAGACTTACACAAAACGTTTGACCTCTGTCATTGCCAACAAAGGGTATATAACAAAGTATTGAGATGAAATTTTGTTATTGACCAAATACTTATTTTCCACCATAATTTGCAAATAAATTCTTTAAAAATCCTACAATGTGATTTTCTGGATTTTTTTTTCTCATTTTGTCTCTCATAGTTGAGGTATACCTATGATGAAAATTACAGGCCTCTCTCGTCTTTTTAAGTGGGAGAACTTGCACAATTGGTGGCTGACTAAATACTTTTTTGCCCCACTGTATATAAACACACACACACACACACATATACATACACATTTATTGCTTTATTTTAGTGTTGTGTGTTTCCATCATGGTGTTTTTGTATTTAATAATTTCACTACTTGAACTATCAGTAACAATAACTCAGGTCACTAAAAAAAGCAGTTGAAACATGACAAATATCACTCTTAAAATCAAACAAGACATCTTTAGCTGGTAATATTCTCGTCTGCAAACGAGCAGCTGTGTCTTGCTGTACGACTGCTGTTGCTATGGAAACACTGGATAAGACAGGAAGTGGCTGGGTTGTAGGGGGGAAGTGATGTAAGGAGGTTTGGATGGTGCAGTCTGGCATTTGGACATTATTTACAGCAAGCGAAACACAATCTGAGCCCAGATCTGAGTACCATTCATGAAAAATCAGTTGTCATTCCAAACCTGTATGACTTTCTTTCTTCAGTGGAGGGGGGAAAAAAGAAGGAGGAACACTGCAGAGTATTTCACAGTATTTATTAATATTTTTAATTAGATTTATTTGAATCATTTCAGTTTTCATTTTACTTTTAATTGAAGTTTTAGTCATTTTGTTGTGCTTTTGTAATTTTTTTTTAATATTACTATTTAGCTGTAATTCATAATTTATTTAGCTATAAGATTTAATTTATGTTTAGTTCAGTTTCATCTTTAGTAATTTTAGTAATTCAACTTAGATGAAAATCAGAAATAATTTCTTAGAAACTCACTTAAATTCTTTACATAAAAGTTACATTTTATTTTATTTCAGTTAACAATATTTTTTTTAAGGTTTTAGTGCTAACAATAACAACACTGATTGGCTTAATCACAAAAAAAAACCAAAAAAAAAAAAAAACCAACAATAAAATATTATTTAACATTTTTCCATTTTCATTTAGTTTATCTCTATGTACTAACTGAAATAAAATTAATAAACTATATAAACATGAAAAAATTACAAAATTACTAAAACCTAAAACTAAAATGAAAACAAAATAAAGCTCAATTCAAAATCTTAACTATAAAAGTAAATAAATAATACTAAAATACTACTTGGCATTTCAGTTAATGACATATTTATTATATTATGACATTTTCATGGTGGTTTTTGGAGTTTAATGTACTGTGTGTGTGTGTGTGTGTGTGTGTGTGTGTGTTTATTAGATATACTGTATATGTGTGTGTGTGTATATAAGTATGATTGTGTGTGCATATGAGTATGATTGTGTGTGTGTGTGTTTGCACGCATTAGATATACTGTATATGTGTGTGTATATATATATATATATATAAGTATGATTGTGTGTGCATATGAGCATGTGTGTGTGTATATGAGTACGATTGTGTGTGTATGGCTGTGTGTATATGAGTGTGATTGTGTGTGTGTGTGTGTGTGCGTGTGTGTATACTGTATATGTGTGTGCATATAAGTATAACTGTGTGTCCATATGAGTATGATTGTGTGTGTATGTGCGTGCGCACATTAGATATACTGTATATGTGTGTGTATATACGTATGAGTGTGTGTGCGTGCATTAGATATACTGTATACTGTATGTGTGTGTATATAAGTATGAGTGTGTGTGCATATGAGTATAATTGTGTGTGTGTGTGCGCGCGCGCGCACATTAGATATACTGTATGTGTGTGTGTATATAAGTATGATTGTGTGTGTGTGTGTGCGCATTAGATATACTATATACTGTATGTGTGTGTATATAAGTATGATTGTGTGTGCATATGAGTATGTGTGTGTGTGTGTGCGCGCATTAGATATACTGTATATGTGTGTGTGTGTATATAAGTATGATTGTGTGCATATGAGCATGTGTGTGTGTATATGAGTACGATTGTGTGTGTATGGTTGTGTGTGTATATGAGTATGATTGTGTGTGTGCGTGCGTGCATTAGATATACTGTATACTGTATACTGAATGTGTATGTGTATATAAGTATGATTGTGTGCATATGAGCATGTGTGTGTGTGTGTGTGTGTATATAAGTATGATTGTGTGTGCATACGAGTGTGTGTGTGTATATAAGTATGATTGTGTGTGCATACGAGTATGTGTGTGTATATGAGTATGATTGTGTGTGTATGGTTGTGTGTGTTTATGAGAGTGTGTGTGTGTGTGTGTGTGTGTGTGTGCGCATAAGTATAATTGTGTGTGCATATGAGTATGATTGTGTGTGTGTGCGTGCGCGCATTAGATATACTGTATACTGAATGTGTGTGTGTATATAAGTATGATTGTGTGCATATGAGCATGTGTGTGTGTGTGTGTGTATAAGTATGATTGTGTGTGCATACGAGTATGTGTGTGTGTGTGTGTGTGTGTGTGTGCACATTAGATATACTGTATACGTGTGTATATAAGTATGATTGTGTGCATATGAGCATGTGTGTGTATATGAGTATGATTGTGTGTGTATGGTTGTGTGTGTTTATGAGAGTGTGTGTGTGTGTGTGTGTGTGCGCATATAAGTATAATTGTGTGTGCATATGAGTATGATTGTGTGTGCGTGCGCGCATTAGATATACTGTATACTTAATGTGTGTGTGTATATAAGTATGATTGTGTGCATATGAGCATGTGTGTGTGTGTGTGTATAGAAGTATGATTGTGTGTGCATACGAGTATGTGTGTGTGTGTGTGTGCGCATATAAGTATAATTGTGTGTGCATATGAGTATGATTGTGTGTGTGCATGCGCGCATTAGATATACTGTATACTGAATGTGTGTGTGTATACAAGTATGATTGTGTGTGCATACGAGTATGTGTGTGTGCGCGCACATTAGATATACTGTATACGTGTGTATATAAGTATGATTGTGTGCATATGAGCATGTGTGTGTATATGAGTATGATTGTGTATGTATGGTTGTGTGTGTTTATGAGAGAGTGTGTGTGTGTGCGCGCGCGTGCATTAGATATACTGTATACTGAATGTGTGTGTATACAAGTATGATTGTGTGTGCATACGAGTATGTGTGTGTGTGCGCACATTAGATATACTGTATACGTGTGTATATAAGTATGATTGTGTGCATATGAGCATGTGTGTGTATATGAGTATGATTGTGTGTGTATGGTTGTGTGTGTTTATGAGAGAGTGTGTGTGTGTGCGCGCGTGCATTAGATATACTGTATACTGAATGTGTGTGTGTATACAAGTATGATTGTGTGTGCATACGAGTATGTGTGTGTGTGTGTGTGTGCACATTAGATATACTGTATATGTGTGTATATAAGTATGATTGTGTGCATATGAGCGTGTGTGTATGAGTATGATTGTGTGTGTATGGTTGTGTGTGTTTATGAGAGAGAGAGTGTGTGTGTGTGCACATTAGATATACTGTATATGTGTGTATATAAGTATGATTGTGTGCATATGAGCATGTGTGTGTGTATGAGTATGATTGTGTGTGTATGGTTGTGTGTGTTTATGAGAGAGAGAGAGAGAGAGAGAGAGAGAGAGAGAGAGAGAGAGAGAGAGAGAGAGAGAGAGAGAGAGAGAGAGAGAGAGAGAGAGAGAGAGAGTGAGAGAGAGTGTGTGTGTGTACACTAATTAGATTGTCAAAACTGTCTGATTGACTATAACCCATAATTTCTTGGTGAATCATGGATCTCCATGGTAACACTGGAACGTCTGAGAACAAAAGTGGCCCTTATAGGAAAATAGAGAGTGCTTGACATTTACCGAACGCAAAGAAGAAAACCAGGACGAGCGACAGTAACACAATTACACAGAGACAAAGAAAGAAAAAGGGCTGTTCATTTAGTTTTCACATTAGTATTATTTTTTCCTGATGTACAGTAGACAATATCACACAGTGATAATTCAGAGACAGAAAGAGAGAAAGAAAGCAATAAACAAGCATCTTGTGAACAAACCACAGCATTACTCACTTACTCCAAATTCACAGCAAAAACTACACGTACAAAAATAGAGCAACTCTCCCAGAGTCCTTCAAACTGACCCACATTTATGATTCACCGACACTGGATCAACTCCGAAACATTCATTGTGTCCATCTGAGGACGAAAATGCTTTAAAACGGGCAAAAACAAACATTCCATTCAATAATATAATCAAAATTTATAATAATAATAATAATAATAATAATAGAAAAACAGCATAACTTGATCGTCCGTATTCTTACGCATTCTATGTCATGGTATAAACATTCGGTATTCGTGCGTCACTTCGTAAACGAAGGTAAGTTTTTGACGTAATCAGCAAGCCATGCCAACCAGGGACCAGGGAACAGGCGTCATGTGATCAAGACCCAGAATGCAATGGGGCCTGATGTCACATGAGGAGCGGGAATAAACAACAGCCAAATCCACAAACCGTGCGAAACAACTGGACGTCCAGGACTTCGCGCTCAGTCCGGTACTTGAGCGACACATGCATGATATTGAGGTCGACGTCAGTCTTGCGTTCCTCCATTTAGTTCATCAAGATGCATTTTTTTTCGTGAGCCTGAGAATGAAAGATTCAGTGTTTTCCAAGAGACAAGAGCAACTGGCACCCAAAATGCAAATAAGTGGGCGGAGCCCGAATGCAAACCAATGGGCGGAGTCCAAATACAAATCAATGGGTGGAGTCCGAATGCAAATAAGTGGGCGGAGTCCGAATGCAAATAAATGGGCGGAGCCCGAATGAAAACCAACGGGTGGAGTCTGAATGCAAATAAGCGGGTGGAGTCCGAATGCAAAAAAAGGTGGGCGGAGCCCAAATACAAAACACAGGTGGAGTCTGAATGCAAATTAGTGGGTGGAGCCTGAATGCAAATCAAAGGGTGGAGTCCAAATGCAAATTAGTGGGTGGAGTTTGAAAGAAACATGCAAGGTTCACTGCTCTTCTCCCTCTTCTTCCTCTACGTCTTCCTCGTCGAGCGAGACGATGCCGGACGAAGCCACATCTGACACCTTCCTCCTCGTGGAATATTCCGGCGGAAGGCAGACTCCGCCCCCGCAGTCCTTACAAGGCGTGTCCTCGTCTTCGAACGTCTCGGAAAACTTTTCCAAGCAGCAGGGGGAGTGGCCTCGCCTGTGCCCCGCTCTGTGTAGGCGGGCTAACAGGAGCTCCTCCCTTCCCTGAAGAGCGCCGAGGATCTTGGCGGTGAGGTCGGCGGCGGGCACGTCCGTGTGATGCCGGAGATCCCGAAGCAACGGGTGTCTCTCGTCCAAACTGCACATGCTGGAGCAGAGCGTGTCCGACGGCGACCCCGGCGACTCCACGGGAGGTGAAAGGTCAGCGCCCACGCCGCTCTCTGCCTCACACAGGCCACGCCCCCGCAGGTGAGTGTGCAGGAGATCCCGCAGGTAATGAGGGTACGAGGACAGATCTGAGAGGAGACCACAGATGTGTTAGAATCACAGCAACAAATCAATACTTCAAGCATGTTTAGTTATTTTTACTGGAAAACAAGATTAATTTACCAGAGAAGCAACATAGTCAGACATAATCTATTTTGAGCGTGTTTTTCCTCACCCAACTGGCAAATTGTTTTTTCTTTTTTCTTTTAACCTCATTAAAAAGCTATAGTTAGGCTTAAAATAAAAAGTCTACTCTGTGAATATATAATAAAGCAAAAAATAAATAAAATAAATAAACACAAAGTATATATGAATATATGAATACAACAGGAAAAATTAAATATCTGCAAAATATGCTTACAAAATGTATATATAAAAATTTAAAAAAGTAAAAATATAAAAACTAATATATATGTGTATGTGTGTGTGTAATTTTATTTCTAATATATTTCTTGGTTTTTATTTTACTTTCTGTTCATTCATTTACTTATTTATTAATTATTATAAATACATTTTATAAATATATAATTTTTATAAATTACACACACACAATTATATTATTAATATCAATAATTACTGTTATTAATTGTGTGTGTGTGTGTGTGTGTGTGTATAAATAGTAATAATAAATAAACTAATAAATGTACTAACACATGAATAAATTTATAAAAAGTAAAAAAAAAAAAAACACACCAGGAAAATACATTATATAAATATGTACTCATTTTAGATAATTTTTAGTGCATTTAGTGTACATAAATATAATCGGCATAAACTATTTATGTTGCATTAGGTTATTTTAATGGAAAGTAACATGCCAGTCACTTCAGTGTTTTTTCCCTTCACCATCATTTGGCTGAGAGTTTCTGTTTTCCAGAACAGTGGTTATATATTAAAGATCAAATATGTCCTGATTGTTTGTGACAGTCACGCTGCAGCAGCGTTTGGCCTTTAACAGTTAATTGGTGCTAGAAGCGTGTCAGATTAAAACACACTGTAAACCTGCAAACTCGAGCTGAACTAGAGATGAGCAACTTCATTCCTTCACTCTCTCTCTGCGATCTGCCGCAGCAGAACACATTAAACTTGCAGGAGAAATGAATGCTGGGATATCAAATAGCGCCGGAGAGCAAAACGAGAAAGAAAGAGAGAGAGAGAGAGAGAGATATTTTCTGAATGAAAGTAGGGCACTAGGACAGTAACGTCTGTGCTGCGATTCTGTGTTCAGTTTGATGGGGAGAGAAAATGAAAAATAGATAAAAGGATGGAAGAATGAACAAATATACAGAGATGCAGCAATTATATCTGTGCTGACACAAGAATAATGTTTTGAGAAGAAGAATGTGTAATGTCTAATTTCACATGCTTATAAATACATTTTAATAGTAATAATAATAATAATAATAATAAATTATGTTAGTCTATAAAACTATATCTATAATTATAACTATATCTATCTATCTATCTATCTATCTATCTATCTATCTAATCTATCTATATTTATAATATGAACAATGAATGAATATAATAAAAATAATATAAAAATATAATAAAATAATAATAAAAATATCTGACACATAATTTATACTATGATTTCTAGTACTATAATTATACATTTATATTATAATTTATTATAACAAATTATAAATAACAATATTATTTAAATAATTTAATGTGAAATTGCTAAATAAATGCAATACACATACTAGACATGTGCCGGTATTTGTTAATGCAATAAGTCACGATAACGAATATGCACGATATTGTTATTGTGGGCACTTCAAAATACCATGAATGACTTTTATTTGTGTCAAAGATGCATGCGCTCTCATGTAAACATGGTGGAACGAGTGAAGGAGGCACGCTGAATGAAAGTGCACATTCACTCTCTGACAGCAGATGGCGCTGATGGAACAGCAGAAATGCAGTGTTACCCCGGAAACCCTGTAAAAAAGCAGCTGTTACTTTCTGAAACATATTTAAATGATTTAAACAGCCATTCAGATTTTTGTATTCGCTATGGTGTACACTTAGACTTAATAGGCTATTTAGTTTCAAACTTTTGACATTTTAATCTCCACTACAACATGCCCTAGATATTGTTTGAAAATGTTTTGATTCTTTATTGTTCGGTCACACTTTAGATTAAAGGCTCCAATAGTTAACATTAGTTAATTCATTAATTAACAAACTGCCAATGAAAAATTCTTCATTCTTCTTAAACATTCATTAATCAAAGGTCATTCCAATATTTAATAACACGTTGTTAAAATCAAAAGTTGTAACTGTGTTATTTAATGGACCTGAGCTAGTATTATTTTTTTAACTAAGATTAATCACTTCTGTAGCAAATGTAGCTCATTGTTAATGTTAATGCATTAGCTAAGGTTAACTAATGAGATATTATTGTAAAGTGTTACCTATTCTTTATAATTCTTTTCCACTTTAATCTGTGTGAAATGTTTTACTTTATACATTTTTTTGTGTGTGTAGCCTATTGCTTTGTTGTATTTATTTAAATGTTCAGTTCTTTGTTATAAGAGAAAAGTTGGTAACACTTTCTATGAAGCCCGTATTTATAATACATTATAAGGGTATTCTTAAGGCATTATAATGAATGCATAATGCATTATAAAAAAAAAAAAAACTTGTGTTATAAAATCTCATGAATAATCATAACAACAATTATAATTCATTATAGTACTTACGTATTTGTGGTTATAACTTTTAAGAGTATGATTATTTCTAACACAATGAACACCATATTAAATCTACTTCATTTATAATGGGCTATATCATATCTTGACATTGTTTATTTAAGATCTGCACAGTACCTTACTACATCTCTTGAGTGCAATGTCTTGAGTGCAATATATATATATATATATATAAAAAAACTAACTGTATTAGTAGCCTTAGGTAGGGTAGGTAGAATGTTCACATACTTGCAAAGTATCCTATACTCTGTTTGTCTGTTGAGGAACCATCAAAATAAAGTGTTAGCATACAGTATATTCAGCAGACACACTACTAATACTCTCATGACTGCTAGTTGACATGTAGTTGCAGAGTTACTTATCAACAGCTGTCTAAAAGATGGCATCAAAATAGTCAAACTGATATTATATATAAAAATTTTTTTTTTAAAAATGTTCTATGCAAATGTGTCATATTACACATTCATCTGATCTGATATCTGATCTTATGGCTGTTTGAGAAAAAAAATATATTGTTATTATTATTATTATTATTACTTATAAGTGGTCTTTGTCTGCTTTAAGTAAAGTAACATAAGTAACGTGGCAAAATATGAGACTTATAATACATTAGAACTATGAGAAATATAATCCATTGTAACTTAAGCGGATGGATCGTGTTCATTGTTATAAATGATCATACTCTTTAAAGCTATAACCACAAATAAGTAACTATTATAATACATTAAAACTGTTCTTATGAATATTCATGAGATGCAACATATTATAAAGTTATTTCATAATGCATTATGCATTCATTATAATGCCTTAAGAATACCTTTATAATGTATTATAAATACGGGCTTCATAGAAAGTGTTACTGAAAAGTTATTAAACCTGTTATACTGTATTATGACCACTACATTTCAATATCGTGAAAATACCGCATACCGTGATACAAGCATTAACAATTAATCGCAACATGAAAAGTTGATACCGTTAACACACACACACCGCATACTAACACAACAGCAGCACTTAACACCTTAATTACCCTTTATTTTAAACCACGACACATGAATAATGATTAAAGTAGATGCTATAATACAAATCACTACATCCATTAATATTGAAATAAATAGCTACTTTGTGCATCATTAAAGAATTTAAATCCACTAAGAAGTGTGTGTGTATTTTTGAACATCAACTCTGATCATGACTCAGCCAATCAGATTTTAGAGTCTGTTTTATAATGTGTGTGTCTGTACCTGTGCTCTGTGTAACGGGGTCGTTTGCAGGTAGAAAATCTTCGTCATAAGAATCATCATTTGACTCGTCACCGTCCACTGAAGACCAGGCGCGAAGCTTTGCCTCCGCGATGGCAAACTGCTCTGCCACTCCTGATTAAAAAAAACAAAACACAATTAATGACATTACCTGCTTCACACAACATATCTCCATCAGATTTACACTAGATCACACACTGCGGTTATTTGATCAAATGTAGCAGAGGGTGTGATGCATCGCCGTGGAGACAGGATGACTGAGTTCTTATTAGCTGCCACATAGAGGTCACGTTTGATTGACAGGTCATTTGAAATGGAACATTACCTAGATGTGCAATGATGATGATGACGACATAATAGCAGTGTCCTCGAGACAGGAAGTGATCTCACACTCTCTCTCTCTCTCACACACACAGTATGTGGTGACTGGGTTAAAGAGCCAATTAGCTAATTAAAGCTCTCTCTCGGTGTCTTAATTTATTGACAGGACACAAATGATTTTTTTTTTTTTTTCATTTACCACAGACACACTTGCAGCATATCTGCATACAACGAAAAATTGCAATATATGTAGAACAAAATAAAGTAAAAATAGTGCAAGTTGAGATAAACATTTAAAATAGGTGCAAAATAAAATAAGTCAAATTAAAAATTTAAATCTCAATAGGTGGAAAATAAAATACAATAAAGCAAAATAAGTGTAAAACAAATATTATATATATATATATATATAATAAAATAAAATACAATAAAGCATAATTAAAATCTCAGTAGGTGGAAAACAAAATTATAATAATTCAATAAAATAAATCTCAATAGGTGCAAAATAAAGTATAAATGAATGAATGAATGAATGAATTCATACATACATACATACATACATACATACATACATACACATATATACATATATACATATATACATATATATATATATATAGCAATTCAGCAGAATGTTTTTGCTCAACCAGTTACCTCTGAAAGACCAGATTGACCAGCATTAAACCAGTATGGAAATTAGCAATTAAAGAAAAAACAATTTGGGTGCAAAACCGCAAAAATAACCAGAGTATTAAAACCCTTCCTCCATCTGTCATTAGTCAGTCAAACAGATAGTTCCGCCCCCAAACTCACATCATTGGTTGAGTCAGAGATTGATACGTCAGGCTTCTCAAACAAACAGATCAATGTTATGAACATAGTTTGAGTCTCTCTCTTTCTCGCTCACAGCATCTTTGCTTGCGTTAATTCATAGATTCATCCTTCCATTCATCTTTTACCCTTTGCTGAGGGCTTGGTCAGCAAACACACTCACACACCGCAAGTTTTGGCAAATTTCCTAGAGTTCGATTTTATCCACAGAGTCACCGAGGGTGTGTTTCTGCAGGATGGACAGTACACACACACGTTCACAAGGACATTCACAAACCTCAGCTGTAAGTGAACAATCCTCACACACACACACAAACAAAATGACATGAACACTTAGTCACTGTATGAAAAGGACAATCCTGCGACATTGACAGAGAAAGAGAGAGACAGAGCGAGCTGTGAATGAATTCCTCTCAGGTTCGGCCCATAAATCGTCATGTCGTTGCAGGAAAACGCTTCGTCACACCAAGAGCAACAGAAAGTAACCTTTAGAGGACAGAAGGGCCTCTTGGGAAAGGTCAGAGGTACGGATGGGAATCGTTTAAAGAATTGTTAAGGAAGCTGAATCGTTAAGCAAACATAAACCGATAACTCATGAGCTCGATCATTAGTCTGATTGCTCATTAAAGGAACCGGCTCTCAAGAGTTATTTCTCCATCAATCAGACTGAGTTGTGTGGTTTGTTAACGAGGTCAATGCAACAGGGTTATTTATTGTCTCATTTTTCTTTCATCAATGACGTTTATACATTTGAAAGATGTTTTTATCCAAGGCACCTTTAAAAAATTCATTTGATCTGTTCATGCATTCCCTGGGAATCAAACCCATGACTTTGGTGCCATGCTTTATGTTTGAAGAAGCATTAAATTTTAATATATGAAAAACAAATAAAGTGCTATAATATAAAGCAAAATAAATAAAATTTCAAAACTGCACAAAACTGCAAATGAAACAAAATAAAATATACAATAAAAAATACAAAAACTTGGAAAAAAAAAATGGGAATAACTTATGAGCTCGATTTGCTTACTTCAAAATAAAACTAAAAATGTAATAAAATAAAGCCAACCAACAATTAAAAAAAAAAACAAACAAACTGCAAAATAAAAAATAAGTTATACAATAAAAATAGCACTACATTTTTTATTTTATTGTTTTAAAGCATGCAGTAGATGGGAATAAATCATGAGCTCGACTTGTTGGTCAATTACTTCAAAATGAAATGAAAAATAAATAAAATAATTTAAAAAAAAAGCAAAATAATTAAAATCTCAATAGGGGCAAAACAAAACAAATTAAAATAAAATATACATTTGTCCCAATATATTACATATTAAATCATTTTTAAAAAATCCATGTCATGACCCCTTTAATACCTTCACATGCCTAAACTCAGAGGCGGACAGTAGTGAAGAAAACTTTACTTCACAACATTCCAAAGCATAATATTGTACTTTTTACTGCACTACGTTTCATATTAAATATCAGGTACTACATTTTTAATGTACTTAGTATATATTTATTTAATGCCATGTCAGCATCTTAGGCTATTTTCATGGAAAAAATTTTTTTTTAAAAAATACAAGTATAACAAATACAATAAAAACCAGCAAACAAAAGTTATATTACACAAGATTTTTTACATATGATAAAAATTCTAAAACTTTTTTTAAACCTCAAAATGATACAAAATAGCTCTTTAAGTGAGTTCACTTCATAAAAGAGTTTTCTACATACATTAAAAGCTTGACAGTCCAATAAAATATGTTTGACAGAAAGGGGAATCTTGGAAAACATGCATTGAGTAGGGTCTTCAGCTTTAAGCAAACGTGCATGAGTCAGTCTTGTATGAGCTATACCACATCCAGCGGTCACTGACCTGCAGCGAATCGCGCCTCCTGCTCGCCCTCGGACAGATGCGAGTATGACGTGAGGTGCGACTCAAGGGCGCTAGGCGTGTCGGTGGGTTTACACCAGCCCTTCCACTCGATCAGGTGAGCCACACGGCCCTGCGCCATCGCCGTGGGCTTCGTCACATGATCTTTGACCACCTGCGAGAAACCTGAACACACACACACACACACACAGGGGTCAGTGACCCGAATGCTGCATAAAACATGAGGAATAATCCAGGTCATGCTGTCAGTCAGTACGACACAAAGGACTCGTCACGTGCAATGAAAGCATGTGTGTGTGTTTACCGTGAAGATCTAGTGAGCTGTGATCTCTTGTATTCACAGTGTGTGTGTGTGTGTGTGTGTGGGTCAGGTTTTGTGATCTTTATGGAGACCAAATGACCTGAGAACAATACAGCATCTGAATGGAGACGCTTCATGTTCAAATCTATTGTTATTTGCCATTATTGCTGTAACTTTTATTACACGATCATTAATCAGCATTAAATTACTGCGTTAACTATTGAGAAGGTTTTTAAAAAGGTGCATCACCTACAACAGCAGCTTAAAATAAACTAAATAGATATTTGACTACTGGTTAACATTAAAATTAATCAGCATTGAAATACTGTGTTTTTACGATTGACAAAGTTAAAAACAGGTGCATCTCCTACAGCATCAGTCTAAAATAAACTAGATATTTGCACATTGGTTAACATTAAATCAGCATTAAATGACTGACCTAAATATTGACAAGATAATAAAATGCTCAATCACTTACAACAGCAGCCTAAAATAAACTAAACAGATATTTGACGATTGGTTAACATTAAAATTAATCTGTCACGTGCTGTTGGGGCAAGAAGCTCCAAGGAGCACGAAGGACTCAGGTAGTCAAATGAGTCTTAATAAATCCATACAGAAAAAGCAAACACAATCCAAGACAGGACAAAGAAACAGGAGAGAGGCAGGACTATAATTACTGAACCAAACGAAAGGAACTAATGGGATAATTAAACACAGGTGGAAACTAATGAACTATAACAAGGACAGGAACAGGAAGACCAAATAAGGGCAACTAAGGGAAACTAAACAGAATATGCACGTGACATAATCAGTATCCCATGAGGTCTACATCTAAATTTGATGCAGAAACAGCAGGAAACATTAAATTAAACATGAAATTTTGAAGTAGAAAGACTGAAATACACATCTGTTTTATTAACAGCTCTGAAAATTAATTTTGTTTTTGCATTTGTTTTGGAGGCTGTGCAAATGAATTATATTTGATGACAGATTACAAAGACAAACATTTTCAATTGCAAATATTCCTGTAAATAAACATGCACATTTAAATAAATATGCAAGCAGTAGGGTTTGGGTGTAGGATCACAATTCTTGTTAATGAAATCAACGAAAGTCAGTGAGCGAGCTGCGATCTTTACCATGAAGTGAAGATCTGGCCAGCGCTGCGATCTCCTGAATGGTGAGAGCTCGTCTGGATTTAGGTAACATGTCGCTGCCGTCCTCAACATTTACCTGAGAGAAGAAGATAAAACACTGAGTAAAAGCTTTATATAAAAAAAAAAAAAAAAAAAAAAAAAAAAAAAGTTTATTTTCAAATGGTTTCCTTTCAAACAACAAAAACAGAGTTTTTCTTTTCTGCATTTCTTCTCTTCTCTGGTTTGCTTCCTAATCTAGTTGTCTAATAAACCTGGCATGGTATATTATGAATATTGTTGATGAATTCTCTGTAATGGTGTTTCGGATAAAAGCCCCTGCTAAATGCATAAATGTACATGCAATTCAGTTTTAGTTGGTTGGCTGTATTTAAACGTATTGCCGCATCAGCTTCACATGGCAAATTCAACATTCAACAATATTATAGAATAAATACAATTATAATAAATACAAATATTTTTATAAAATTCAGCTTAATTATAAAAAATAATAAATTTTGTATATACACACAAAATATTCTTTAAATCTGTGATATTTCAGTGAGATACTAGTATAATATTATTTATATTTTTATTTCTTAATTTGATATTTTGTGTTTCATTTTAATTTTAGTTAATTTTAGTAATTTTGTTGTGTGTTTTTGTATAGCATTTATTTATATTTTTATTTCAGTTTTAGTTATTTTAGCACATCAACAAACAAATTTTGCTTTGGAAACTAGTTGAAATATTTAATTTAATTTCAGTTCAAAAATTTTTTTAATTTAATTTCAAGTAACAAAAATGGGTAACACTTTATCTTAAGGTGTAATTGTTACACGTTACATGTACTTACTATTATAATAACACTTAATTATGCATAAATTGCATAATTAAGTGTTACTCCTTCAGCGTGCATCTGTGGGATTTTTTCTGCTGTTTTCTCCTCCAGTAGGTGCATCTGATCACTTAGTAAAGCAACAGCACATTCACATCCTCAACAAACGCGATTTGAGAAACCATAAATGCTGCACTTACACACGCATCTTCAAGACTTAGTGATGTGAAACCTCTAATACTGAGCACTAGTAATAGGTTGTTAATATTTCAGCAAAATCTTGGCCTAAAATTGAGAATCCCTCAAGAGCAAAGCTGCATTTCGAAACCTTCACGTCTCATCAGACCGTACACCAGGTTACAGTGCATGTGTATGTAAGGTCACATGTGTTTCTGTGTCTTTAGTAACAGCAGGGGATGCATGGGGCACATGCACCTGGCGTGTTTGAACCCTCCTGAGTATGTATGAGTTTGCTCACGAGGGTAAACGCATTAACCAGCGCGTCATGGCACAGTTAGTGGAGCGGGTGGCAAAATAACAACAGATATGTATTGAAATAAAAAAAAAAAAAACACATGAGCGCCGTCCCCAAGAGCTCTCGACATACATGCTGATAATTCCCTACATGAGCTGGAGGAAATAACAGCATTACAGTCTGCACACACACACACAGAGCCGCAGAGAGTGTCGCCTACTGCCCTGCTGAACACTGAGATTCAGTCCCTGAAGAGCTCGAGCCCAGGAGAACTGCGCAAATTCAATGAGCGTCGTACAGCAGGAGTCTGTTACAGAAGCGTTTGCCATTTTACAGTCGTCTCGTTTAATAAAACTACAGCTGATGACCTCAATAAAACAATGACATCAACCACAGCCCAGACACTCACTAGAGAATAGAATAGAATGCAGAACTTCTGTGCAGTAGAACAGAAAATGCCAATCTAGCCTAGATGGAGAAAATAGTAGCAGAGTGAAATAAAATAAACTAGAATAGATTAGAATAGAATAGAATAAAATAGAATAGAATAGGCCCACAGTGCAGTGGAAAATAAATCTAGAATAGAAGGTGAGAATAGATGAGTACTGTGGAGTATAATAGAACAATGGAATAGAACAGAATAGAACAGAATAGAATAGAATGCAGAACTTCATTACAGTAGAACAGAGCATGTCAATCTAGCCTACATGGAGAAAATAGTAGTAGAGCAGAATAAAATAAACCTGAGCTGAATAGAATAGAATAGAATAGAAGGACCACAGTGCAGTAGAAAATAAATCTAGAATAGAAGGTGAGAATAGATGAGTACTGTGGAGTATAATAGAACAGTAGAACGGAATAGAATAGAATAGAATAGAATAGACACATAACTACAATGCAATTGAACAGAACATGCCAATCTAGCCTAGATGGAGAAAATAGTAGTAGAGTGGAATAAAATAAACCAGAGCTGAATAGAATAAAAGAGAACAGAATAAAACAGAACAGAATAGAATAGAATAGAATAGAATGACTGCAGTGCAGTAGAACATAAATGAACAGTCTAGGAATAGATGGAGAGTATATGAGTAGAAGAGATTAAAATAGAACAGAGCAGAAAATAATAGACCAAATGACTTGACTAGAATAGGACAGAATACAATAAAATAGAACACATTAGAAGAACCTCAGTGCAGTAGAACAGAAAATGGACTAGTAGAAAACAGCAGCAGACTAGAATTAAATAAACCAGAGCAGAAAATAATAGATTTGGCAAACAGAATATAATCGAATAGAATAGGAGGACTATAGTACAGTAGAAAATAACAGTCTAGAGGACAGTGGAATAGAATAGAACAATACGAATTACGAAATAATAGAAACAATATAAAACAATAGAACAAATTAGAATAGAATCATTTCAGTGCAGTAGAACAGAAAATAAAGAGAGTCTAGATTAATAGGAGTACAGTAGAGTAAAACAGAATAGAAAAATCACAGACCAGATTAGCCTATATAAAAATAATTTAATATAATAAAAGGAATTCAGAGGTGTAACACAGAAAATAAAAGTCTAGACTAGAGTACAGTAGAGCAGAACAGAATAGAATATAAATGTTTATTTCCTATATAATATAATATAATATAATATAATATAATTACAAACAATAATTCTGTGCAGTAAATCACAAAATAACAGCCTAGATTAGATGGACATGAGTACAGTAGAAAGGAATAGAAAAACAGTAGACCAGATTAGCCAAGATGACTAAAAACATAATAGAACAGAAAGACTTCAGTGCTACTAGAATAGGAGTAAATTGGAATCAAACAGAATAGAAAATAATAAACTAGGGAAAAATGGAATGGAACAGAATAGAATAGAACAGATAAAAGTAGACTAGACTGTTTAAAGCAGACTATACATAAATCACAACAGACTATTCTACTCTAGTACAGTGTCAGACTGAATCTTGACTTCTCTATTTGCATGCAAACCAACCCTCTGAGCAAACACACACACACACACACACACACACACACACAGATCCACAGGTTTTATAACAGCAAACAGACAGTAATTAAACATGAGCACTTTGAACAGGAGCCTCATCCGTCAGTCTGTCTGTGAGGCTGGAATACATACACACACACATATCTCATCATCAGAGTGACAGACAGCAATCGACGGCATTCCCAAACACACACACACACACACACACACACACACACACACACAGAGAGAGACCGAGCAGTGATACCGGCTCTCCGCTTGCTCCACAGAGGAACAAAAGCTTCTCCATGGAGTTAGTCGTCAGCGACATGCCATGTCGCGCTCACACCCCGTTATTCCGCTGGAACTTGGAAGGAAATGAGCATTTCTATAGCAACCAGTCACCATGGAACGATTTCTCCAAGGATACGGCAGGCTGGATGCTGGATGACGTCACATGCAGCACGTTTGATCAGGGTTACGGTCTCTCTCTCTCTCTCATGAACACACATACACACACGCACAGTCTGGATTACAAACAACACACATTCCCCATCATGACACCTGTCTCTCTCTCATGAGACCCACAATTCCCTCTGAGAGCTGCCTGTGCTCCAGCATCATTGTACAGTGTTTATATTTTATGTACTGTAGTATATATATTACTACTAATTCTTTATAACAGTGGCAGCCTTATTTTGGTATCAGAGTTTGTTTTAAAAAAATTATATATTTTATTCATATATATATATATATATATATATATATATATATATATATATATATATATATATATATATATATATATATATATATATATATATAAATTTTATTTTCTGATTTCACTTTAATTTATTTAAAGATTTAGTCATTTTGTTGTGCATTTTTGCCATATTTATTTTTGTAGTTTTTATATAAAAAAAAAATTATTTCAGTTTGAGTTGTTTTAGTACATCACAATAAACTAAATGACAATGAAACATGTTTCCTTGGCAACTAGCTGAAATAAAATCAGTTTAAGTTTTTAAAAATTTTATTTCAGTTAATGTTTAAGTAATATTTTTTTTATGGTTTTAGTTATAGTTTTAGTTAACAGTAATAACCCAGATGACTCTACTAGTGGGTTGTAGGTCTGATAAGAAAAGACAATGTTAAAAATAACACTAAATGCACATAATTAATAACTTAATTAAATACACTTATAATTAAATAAAAAATAAATTAATATAAAAATATTATTTTTTAAAATAATTGAATACATGTATAGTTATTTATATTTATTTTGTACACATATACACATACATACATATATTTACATAAATGCATCCTTGATGTATAATAAATTAACTTAAAGTGTAATAAATTTGAACTATAAAATATCAAAAAAAGGATATAAAAATTAAAAATGATTAATATATATATTTTTTTACTTTTATTATTATTAATAATTTAAAATTATGATAGTATAAATTAATATTTTTTGCAACAAATTTTTAACATTAATTGCTTCAATTTAAAACAACGCCTACACAATAGAGAAAGCTCTGACAGAAATATCAACAAACAATGAATTGGTGCATAAATTTTAAGGCATGGAACCAATTTGACATTTGGATTTAGTTTATATTTTCAAAGTCAAATGAGTGTCAATTTCACAAAACTGAAATTCATAGTATTATGAGCTACAAAGTAAACTTGAATTTTTCCACCAGATCAGTCAAGATCAGACAAAAAAAATAAAAGGCAGATCAGTGTCAGTCAAACAAAAATTTAAATCCAGGACTAAAAACAACAGAAAAGTTTTGCACGGTGAAACCCTAAAGACGTCTCGTGGATTTATTCACTGTTGCGAGGCTGTTAAATGACCTGAAGTCAAAGGAAAAACACATTAGTGCAGCAACGGCGTGGATTCCGTTTGAAAAACCACATTAAGAACTAATTATTAATTACTCAGAATAACTCATGAATGATTAGAAAACTAACTGGTGAACATTTAATGAAACTCAGAGCGAGGAACCGAGTCTAGTGCAATTGGCCTGCTAACGACTCGGATGATCGGGTTAATTAGGTCATTATCAAGCCAAGAAAAGCTGAGAAAAACATTTTCTGCTCTGAACGCAGAGTCAGAAACTCCTAATCAGCTCCGATCTGACAGAAGAAGCGCTAGACAGCATTTCTCTTTCTTCAGGCCACAGCGCAGCCACAAGTGAGGACGTCTGGAAGACGTGCCGTTATGTGAATGCAGGCTTCCTCGACCGCTAACCATATAATGATGACAGAAATAACTTGTGAATGGCAGGCCTTGGAGCGAGACGGCAGAAGCAGGATCCGTGGCCCACTTTATAATAACACAGGGTTTCTGCAGAGTTTAGAAATCAAATTTAAGAGTTTAAGACTTGCACAAAATTAATACCGAATGCCGTTACAGAACAAACCCATATAATCCCAAATTAAATCAAGTATCTCAAATTCTTTGACTTAGACTAAAGTACATTCAGCTGAAAGTTTGGTTTAAATACTCAAGATGTGTTTTATCATATATGAAATTGGTTTCTGTTCTCATATATCAATACACACGAAGCAGAGATTCGTCAATATTGATTTTACTTATACGATAATGTGTTTCTGAAGAAAGACATTAAATACATACATTATTGTAGCGATACTAATAAAATCTGTGTTAAATAATGCTTTTAGTCTTTCTTTCCTGTGACAGGGGCGACCCAGAGAAAATATATAAGAGTTTACATTTATTTAAATTCCAGATTTTAACCAAAATACCAATAATAACCAGGAAAAAAAGATTTTTAATCATAATCATACCAAAATACATTGGGACTCTTATTTTGAAATGTATATTATCTACTACTTTTGGTTGCTCATTCAAAAAGATCAAAAATATGGGATTCAAAATACAAATATGAAAAAAAAAAAATTATGCATATTGAGGGACTTTTAAATAAACAAGCACAAAATACACCAGGACTCTTATTTTGAAATGTATGCGCTTTACTGCTTCAGCTGCTCATTCAAATTGATGAGAAATATGGGAACCAAAACAAATAATAGCCAAACTAAAAAGACTTTATCCATAATGAAGGACCTTTAATAAAAAAAAAAAAAAAAAAAAAAAAAAAAAAAAGCCTAAGTTAAAAAAAAGCCTAGTAAAGCCTGGCTAAGCTTTACTACTTCCAGCTGCTCGTTCAAAAAGATGAGAAAAATATGGAAACTAAAATACAAATAGTAACCAAACTAAAAAAGATTTTATGCATAATGAGGGACTTTTAATAATAAACAAGCCCAAAACATATCAAGATTCTTATTTTATGCCTTACTACTTCCAGCTGCTCCTTCAAAAAGATGAAAGAAATGTGTGAACAAAAATACCAATTTAATAAAGATTTTATGCATGATGACTTACTTTTAATCATAAACAAGCCCAAAATACACAAGGACTCTTATTTTGAAATGGCTATGCTACGGCTACACAATTTGACTTTGAAACATTTACTTAAGTCCTCTTAAAATAATTAAGGTTAATTTCGTTATCCTATAAGACTTTAAGACCTTAAATTTGATCGAACCAAATTTAAAGGGATAGTTTCTTGCACAGACTGATCGTTTCGCTTCATAAGACCTTAATATATCATCATATATTTGTTGCCTGTATATGCTTTGTTTGACTCTCAAAGTGACGGCAGCCATTTACTTGCATTATATGAATCACCAAGGACGACGGTTTCAGCTAAAAATCTTCTTTACTGATCTACTCAAGAAAATCTACATCTTGTATACCCTGAGGCTAGGGCTGGGCGATAAATCAGTAACGATAATTATCACAATATAATTTACCTCGATAAAACGATATGAAGAGTTCGATAAATGTTTGGTGATAAATAACATTATCACTTTGAATTAAACTGAGATGAAACAGTGCTGACAAACAGGAGAAACACTGTGTGCAACGATACAGTCAGAAGACTTTTAGTCTACAATCACCATCATTTACCATGGATTTACTGTAGTAACACTCACTGCATCATGGTATTGTGGCAGAAATGTAGGTATTTGTATCAAATTTTATTATATTATTAATGTAGACATGTATTAAATGCATTAAAGGCAGAAATGGAATATAATTGCAGTATTTTTGTGATGAAGCTATAGCATGTGTGCATTTATACTAAATGTCTTTAGACTACTGCTTTTCATACAAATACCTAAAAACCATATAGTTATATTTTTACCATGATATTGAGGTGTGCTATATGTGTGGTTTTAACTGTGTTTATCATGATTTAAATGTATGCTGCTATGGAAGACCAATCATTAATTTAATAGTAAAAAATAAATTTCACCATATAAAAATGAGGTTGCTACAATTTTTACAGATGTAACTAATTTTGATAATGAACAAAAATTTACATCTGCATCCTAACTAAAGCTACTACAATCAAATGTACATTTCTAGGGGACAAAAAAGTAATATTATTAATATTATCAGGCAACACAAACCTGTTTCTTGATTTGAAACAATATCACATGCAGAAACTAAGAAATTAATTTTTCTATCAAGATATTTATTTTGTTAAGGAAAATGAATGGTCTGGTTTCTACAACTTTCACTTTGGAGAAAAAAAAAATCTGACTTTAAACTCGAAAGAAATAAAGTAGTGCTGTCAAAATCGCGCATTCAAAATAAAATTATTTGTTTACATAATATATGTGTGTGTACTGTGTATATTTATTGTTTATATATAAATACACACATGCATATATATAAGAAAAATGTTTATATATTAAATATATTTATAAATAATATAAATTATATGAATATACATATATGCATGCAAATACATGTAAATTTTTTCAAAATATGTACATGCGTGTGTGTGTGTGTGTGTGTATTTACATATACATAATAAATATACACAGTACACACACACATATTATGTAAACAAAAACTTATTTTGAATGCGATTAATCGTATGACAGCACTAATAAAGATTTGACATTTATCGTGATAATTATCGATATCGACTGATATGGCCATATCACCCAGCCCTACCTGAGCGTGAGTAAATTAATGGCCAATGTTTATTTTTGGGTAACTGTCCCTTTAAGACTGTTTTATCAGCCGCAGAAACGCTGTGAGAGGAGAGGAAGGGAAGTGTGAGTGCGGTTTCCGGACGCTGTGAAGTAAAAATGGACATGGAACAGATTGAGAGGAAACTTTGGCACCTTGAGGAAACGCTCCGAGCGCCCAAATGTCGTGCCCAGGCCATGTGCCAAACTGGTCCGCGTGTTGCCCAAGAGCACCAGGTCAGAGCAGGAACTCCTCGGGCTCCAGTCCACACGCAACCTGTCACCTGCCACTGTGGGGAAGAGAGGAGGAGCGACTCACTACTGCCCCCCACTGCCCTGGAGACCAGACCCTGCTACAATATCTGACCGCTACTGTGATATTATACACAGAAATCATAGAAAATACATATATGATCAATTTAAATTATTATAATAAATATAGTGCTGTCAAACGATTAATCGCATCCAAAATAAAAGTTTTTGTTTACTTAATATATGTGTGTGTACTGTGTATATTTATTATGTATATATAAAATGCAAACAAATGCATGCATGTATACATTTAAGAAAAATGTTGTTTATATATTAAATATATTTATATATAATATAAAATATAATAATATGAATATATAAATGTATAAACGTAAATATTCTCAAAATATATACTGTATGTGTGTGTATTTATATATACACAATAAATATACACAGTACACACATAAAATGTAAACAAAAACTTTTATTTTGGATGCGATTAATCGCAATTAATCATTTGACAGCACTAAAATATTAAATTAATAATATAATATATTAACATTGTTTAATAATAATAATAATTTTATTTATTTACTTACATAAATATAGATATATACACAGAAAAAAAATAGATAGACATATATATCAATATAGATAGATAGGGTGACCAGATGTTATTTTATTTTATTTTTTAATTAAGTTAAAAATAAAACTGAGCATTCTCCTATAATACAAATATACACAATACAAATCCGTATTTATTGCACATATTTATTGTAACAATAGTATTTTGGCTCCATAAAATATCTGATTGCTACTGGTATATTGTATAAATAAATATGAATATTAATATTATTATTATTATTATTATTATTATTATTATTATTATTATTATTTAAAATATTACCATATAATTAAATATTACAATATTATAATTTTATGTATTTACATATAATAAATTATAAAAGAAATGATATAAAATATGCATTATAAATATAAAATATAATAAATAAGCTCTTACTACTTATAATATTACTTATATTAAATATTATATTGCTCAAATTAATTAAAAAATAATTATATTATAATTTTATGTACATAAAAATATAAAATAAATATTATAATATAAAATATAATTAATTTTATATTAATAATAATAATAATAATAATAATTATTATTATTATTATATTAATATTATAATGTTTAAAATATTAATTATATTATTTTAACATTACAATATTAATTATTATAATTATTTACTTGCATATAATACATTATGAATATGAATATAGATAGATACACAAATAAAGATTAGTGAGAGAGACATACAAATGAAAATATAGATGTATAGATAGATATACGTAGATAGATTTTGTATTATTTCATTAACTTAAAATAAAATAATAGATATTGCTATAACAGAAAATACAAATTTGTTGCTTCCTCAGAACAATGAGAAGTAAATTAAACATTTATTGTGCGTGTGCATAACTGCACAGATAATAACTGTATTTTACATGCTGATGTTTTTTGGCCATATAAAAATGAACTTACTTTTGGAAATCAATTGATTCAAATCTTAAGCTAACTTCAGGTCAGCATTTTTTGCTTTCTGTGCAATTTATGTTTAATTTATTCCATTTAATGTAAAGTTCAAACTCATCTGATCAATAAGAATCAGGGTCATCTGGTCTCCCTAATGCTACAGATCAAGAGTTGATTGCTTTCCACAGCAGAAGAGCTGAAGTGTTTCTCTGAAGCTCTCATGCATCAACATGCAGTCAAGATGCAACATTTATACAACCTATACGGCCAAACACAAAGGGCTTCCACGGTGCTGTGCTTTCTCTGAACGTCTATTACACACAGAAATGCAGAAATGATCTCTAAACTGCATCTGGTGCATCAGTTTAGTTGGATGAAAAAAGACCAGCATTCATAAATGACTGTGTCTTTTCTTTCGTTTCATGCATCAGGCCTTACTGACACGTAATCCTGATCGACTCACTCACACTTCACACAGATCCAGGCTTAATGAGCACGACTTCACCGATGACATCACTTCCTGTGTGCGCGAGCGAGAATATTTACATTCATTCACTAACACTTACACAGTGTGGACTACAGAAGTATCATTTTGAAAGGAAAGAACTACTATAGCGTTCAACAACAGGTTTACAATCTCACCAAACATGTCCAGAACATGTCTGTCATTTCATCCCATTATAAAGTAGTAAGAGAAAATATTTTGCATGAGACTCTTTTTATGCAGAGAAATTTTCAAAACATTTCATGTATCGTAACAATATTATACACGCACACATACAACTTTTATTATTTATTTAATTATATATATATATATATATATATATATATATATATATATATATATATATATATATATATATATATATATATATATATATATATATATATATATATATATATATATATATATATATATATATATATATACACACACTTGTTGTAGTTCTTTTATGCACAGTTAAATAAGCATTGTATTACAGGTTTTTACCATAATGCAGTACACAAACAAACAAACAAACAAAAAGCACTGACAAGCCTTATAATTACAAAACTCCCAAGTAAAACATCTGGACACATTACAATGAGAAATTGAGCATTAAATATCCTACATGTTCTTGAAAACGATGCAAAAAATTGTAAGTGTCCCAAAACACTTACACTTACTTTCATTTTCTTTTTGTAAAATGTAATTTCTCAGTTTTTTAAATAAACTCCAGACGAACCCTTGATGATAAACACTAAGTTAGAAACAATCTCTCTGCACATCTCAAAGCACGGTGTAATCGTGAGTAAAAGTGCGAGAGATGAAGCAGACAGAGGTCTCTCTCTCAGATCGGGTTTGCTCTCAAAGCTTTTCTCTAACGAGGGTCTGATGGTCTGTAACAGAGACTGATGTCTGGACTCCAGCAGCGGGGCTTGTTTCTCTCAATAACACCACTGAACTAATGGGACAATCTCATCAGCGCGTCAAGGACATGTCCAGGTCACATTAAACATATGAGAGGAAAAAAGGAAATTCTCAAAAAAAAAAAAAAAACTTTTTTTTTTTAGACATTCATGACAAGCCCCAAATTGTCAGAAAAAGATAATTTCTTATTATTTAAATGGTAAAAGTACAATTAAGTTGTAAGTTTAGAAAAAGGCTGTATTTATTGATTACATATACATACATATATATATATATATATATATATATATATAAATAAAATATAATAAAAGTCTGGTTTGGATGATTTTCATTAATGTATTACAAAAAAAAAAAAAAAATTGATCATAAGAAAATCTTATTTTTCTTCCTAAAATATCTGATGGACAGATGGATGGATTATTTATTATATTGTTATTATTATTATTATTATTATTATTATTATTATTATTATTATTATTATAATAAAATTATATTAATAATATTTAAAAAATAATATTTACTTGCATATAAATTACGAATAGAATATAATATAATACATATATGCACATATTTACACATATACATATACATAATGTAGGATCAGAATGAGTCAGACAAAGTTAAGATTCGATCCGAACATTGAAACATGAGGAGCCGAAATTCCAGAGAGGATCCCAAGGCTGCAACAGGATGTTCGTCATAAATCAGATTCCTAGCTCCAGCCCTCTGAAGAAAGCAAACCAACAAGCCTCTTTCACAGAACAGCTTGCAACATTAAAACAAAAGGAACACTTATTGATAAGTCCAATGAAGGAAGGAAACTGTCAAATTTGGGGCAAGTAATCAGAACTGATGATCAAAGAGATGGCCATCACATGTGTTCCACGATAGAAATCACAGCTTCTCTTATCTCCACATAGAACAAAGATCAGACTGAAATTCCTTTGTCCACAGAGTCGTTTCCACATGCACCTAAAATCATCTTAAAAGGACTTATGAGCAACTAATGAACTCCATATTATGTATGTAACCCACACAATTGATGATCATGTTTTAATCACATATTATGTATGTATTTTAATAACTAGGGAATAGTTTGAGAGTTCATATCCTTGTGTGGTATGTATGAGTTTGAAAAATCATGCTTTAAATGTTTCTTCCAATCAATTCTTTGTCAAATGTACCCTAGTCTTGTTAGAGAAATCATGTCCAAAATTGTACTCTGTAAGAGCGGGAAAATTTGGACCATATGACTGATAAGATAACATGTTAGATTTATGAATGGGGAGGAGAAACATACAATACCACGAGCCAAGATCATTTCTAATTGGTCAAGACTTCCAGATAGGATGGTCTAGAAGCCGAGTTTAAATATTCAGGACACCATCAAACTCGCTCTCTTCCTCTGCTTCTCAGAGCTCTTCTCTTTTGCCACCGCGTTTTGACGCTGCTCTTTGAGCGTGCTCTGGCCTACGTGCCAGCTGCCAACACAATGAGAAGAAAACCCACCTAGTCTCGATACATTCTTTTATTCTTTTACTTTAATTTCTTGTCTTTCCGTGAGAGTTTTGTTAAGTTAAGTTTGCCGCAAAGTCCAGCTCCGACTGCACCCGCCCAAACTTCAACCAGACCAACTCCGCATCAAGAGCCAACGCCCAAGACTTTACTACGAAAGACCACTGAACTCAGCCAATCAGCAACCTCGGGAAACCCCTTTCTCCAAAGACGACAAGGACACGAGAATCCCTTAAGGCAACACAAGCAAGTACAACCTCCAGACTTTTGCTGAGTCGGTGCAGTTTAATATAAATTTTAGCCTCATTGAGAAACTCAATGCGAGGGTCAAATGATTGATGGTTCAGGTCTATAGGCAATTGCACATATTGCTGTAAACTTGGGATTTCACATTTCCATTCTGTAAACTCATCCTTTCCTCTCTTTCTGCAACGTGTGAATGTGTGAATGCGTGTGTTCAAGTGTAAGATTAGATTAGTTTACATGTCTTAGGTTTATATAAATAAAGTCTTATTTATATTGAAAAGAGAAGTATCTTGTGTTTTGTGCTTACAAGTTAATGTCTTAATCTGCCGATCTTGTTACTGTGCTTATTAATAGTGTGTTCACTATATTTTGGATTTTAATATCCAGTGCAGAGTTGATGTTATACGGCTCGTTCAGTGACTCGCTGCCGATTCAGTGATCAGCCGTGAAACAGATTCTGTTCAAATTCCTTATAAAATCATAAATGATTCCCTCTGAGCTAAATTGACTTGTTTCCCTTATATTACATACATACATACATACATACATACATACATACATACATACATACATACATACATACATACATACATACATACATACATACATACATACATACATACATACATACATACATACATACATACATACATACATACATACATACATACATACATACATACATACATACATACATACATACATACATACATACATACATACATACATACATACATACATACATACATACATACATACATACATACATACATACATACATACATACATACATACATACATACATACATACATACATACATACATACATACATACATACATACATACATACATACATACATACATACATACATACATACATACATACATACATACATACATACATACATACATACATACATACATACATACATACATACATACATACATACATACATACATACATACATACATACATACATACATACATACATGTAGTTATATTGATTAAAATACTATAGGGTCAGATGATTTTCATTAATATATTTAAAAAAAATCAAATCTCAAATGCAATTTTTTGCACTGACCAAAAGAATAATAATAATAATAATAAAAAATTGGTCAGTGCAAAAAAAAATGCATTTGAGATTTGATTTTTTTTTAAATATTAATGAAAATCATCTGACCCTATAGTATTTTAATCAATATAACACACATATACATACATATATATACACACATACATGCACTGTATATATAAAAACAATTAATTTTCTAAATGTAAAATATAACTTAGCATTGTCTTGAAATGTGACCTGAATGTGTTTTCATGAGATTCACTCTATTACTCTCCCATTGTTTCTCTGGATAAGAGCGAGATCACAAACCTGTTGCTGATAACAGAGAGGCGATATGATCTACAATAACAGCAGCGGGACTCTGACTTCAGCTTCTCTGCGGGAAATCAACAGGAGCGTTTAGTTCTAGCTGAGTGACCCACAAACAAATCAAACACGAGAAGAACACAGCACAGAGATCTTCAGCAGCAAATACTCTGTTCCTCTCTAGCAAACCCAGTCCATCCATCTGCTGGAGAGAGATGACCTCACCGATGCGCTTTTACGAGCGGACTCTGCGTCCTTGTCCTGATAACTGTCCCGAAACCTCCTGTCCTCAGCACAAGTTAAAGCACAGCCCCTCACAGGTCCGAGCTGATGTAATCTCACTCCAGTTTGACATGCGATTGCTTTGAAAAGTCAATTTTAGGACAAAAAAAAATAAATAAATAGTAATAATAATATAAAGAAAAGGAAAGAAAATCAACCTGCTATAATCTTCAAAATAAAGCTGCCAAAAAAGGGGGTTTGCAGTGAAAACCATTTTTATATATTTTAATACCCAAAAGAACCTTTATGCACAAAAAAAAAAAAAAAAAAAAACATTGTGAAACGCAAAGTTCCTCAAGAAACCATTGATGTCAATAAAGAACATTTATTGTAAGAGTACTGTAATTCTTAACAGATGACTGGCAAAACAAAAGGTGTGTATTATGTGATATTATATAACTAAATATCAATTATATTAATATGAGAATATATTAATTAAAATATAATATTAATAGTATTATAATTTTAATTCAATTATTTTTTATTTACAGGTCATCATAAATTATATCTATTGTATTTATTGTAAAAAATTAATCAAAAAATTATAATTAGCATTAAAAAAAAACTCCAAGTCAGATTATTTTTATTAGTGTATTTTTTAAAAAATCATAATGTTCTTTCTAAAATATCTGATTGCTATGGGATATTGTATATATTAATAAATAACATTAAATATATATCAACAATATAAATATAGAATTCTATTATATATAAATATTATATTAATATTCAATTATATAATACTAATATTTCATTAAAATATTATAACATTAATAATTTTAATTGATTAATTTATTATTTTTATATTATAAATGATATCTATTGTAGCTATTGTAAAACTAATTATCAAAATAAAATTCTAATTATCATAAAAGTGTGTCTGGATCAGATGATTTTTGTTAATGTTTTTTTTTTTTTAAATCAATGTTCATTAAAAAAAAAACATTTTAAAATATCTGATTGCTATGGGATATTATATAAATAATATTAAGTACATCAGCAATATAAAATAAAATATTGTGTATTATATGTAAATATTATATTAATAATGTTATAATATGAATTATATTGTACCAATACAATATAATATTGCCTAATCTTATATATATATATATATATATATATATATATATATATATATATATATATATATATATATATATATATATATATATATATATATATATATATATATATATATATATATATATATATATATATATGATTAGGCAATAATATATAACTCTTTTGTAATTAAATTAAATCAGATTATTATCAAAAAATAATTATAATATTTTTTTTTTTAATTGTCTGGGTTGGATGATTTTCACTATCTATTTTCAAATCTGTCAAATGCAGCTTTTTGCATTGACAAAAAAAAAAAAAAAATTAAAAAAAAAAATTAAAAAAAAAAAATTCATTCAAAATATAAATTTGTAATTATCTTTAGACTTCAAAATCATATTCCACTGCTACTTCTTGCCACTTTTATGGAATAAACAAGGAAACAAATCTAATCTACTAAAATTATATTGGGGTTTGTAAAGTGATGCAATAAAAAAAAAAATTAAAAAAAACATTTTTGTTTCTCCAAAGAACCTTTCAGTGATCCATTATGTTTCTTAGTGTGAAGAACATTTTAACCATCTAAAGAACATTTTCCACTATAAAGAACCTGGAAGGATTCCATGGATGTTGAAGGTGCTTCATCTCACCATCAATGCCAATAAACAACCTTCATTGTAAGTGTAGTGTTTTTCTTTAGATAAACAAAACAAAAGAAACATGATCAGTTCTCGCTCCTGTCAGATGCCAAACTTTAACCGGCACGTTTATCAGCGATTAACAGGACAACGCTCACGCTCTGATCGGCTCCGGTATCCTGATACATCATTAATAATTACAGCACCAGATTAAAAAACGATTTGTGTGGTGAAAATAAATCTGAGGCCATTTGTTCGGGACCCTCAGAGTGGAAAGGCATTGTTTTTTCCATCCTCACTTCGTGTACAGAACGTGAGGAAAGACCTGGACATTCAGACACGCTCGGATGAAATGAACATCAGTGTCAAGATGCTGCAGATCATGTATGAGAGGAAGTATATGGGTGTTTCTACAAATATGGACACTTGGCTTTGTTCCCTTTGAGAAAAATACTTAAAAACACTTTTTGAAATCACTAGTCAGGAGATCTGTCTCTGTAACGTCATTTTAAATAGAAATGTCACATTAAATTTACATATTACATTTAATTGCAATGAGATTTTAAACATTTTTGGAATAAAATATGAGGCCAATTTCATATACGTGGATAAGTTCTTTACGCTTTGATCTGAATGTAAACAATGTATCCGCGTACATACGTTGCATACATTGATTATGTATGTGATACTCTCCAAAACGGCGCTATAGAATGCACGAATTGTTGAATAAAGTCGTTATTTTTGTTTTCTTTGTGCACAAAAAGTATTCTCGTAGCTTCGTAAAATTACGGTTGAACCGCTGATGTCTATTATATATTTACATGTATATAATTTATATAATATATAAATATATATATGCATGGGTGTGTATTTATATAAACATAAATATACACAGTGCACACACATATTATGTAAACAAAAACTTTTATTTTGGATGCGATTAATCGTGATTAATCGTTTGACAGCACTACTAAAAAGATGTAGTTATTAGATTACACCGACATTAGGGTGCTTTTAGCCAGACACTGGAGTTGGTTCACTCTCTCCGTTATAATGCAACTAAGTAAATAATTGAATTGAGAACCAGCGATCTCACAAGCTGACGATACGACGATATAACTATGGAGCATGTCGCCCAACACTACTGTACATGCAGCACGACTGCATCGCCTCCAGCGCACGTACAACCGAGCACAACGTAACCCGAGCCGAGGATTCAGCATGTGATGAACGAGCGCTGAAGCAGGGTTAATGCAGATGCATGCAGGACGTCCTTTCAGTAGTGTTTCTGAAGCGTGCAAATCTGGCCTGAACGCTGAGAACCAACGCATGCATGCACTCGCCAGCGAGAGAAAGCCTGCAGCTTGTGCACATCTCCTTCTCTCCGTCAGAAGTGTGTGTGGGCTGCAGTCGGACTCGGGTTTCACATACAGTAAGCGCTCTGATGCCAGCTGGTTTTCATGCTCGGAGGAAACCGGCGCGTGCGATTCTCACCTACTGGCGTTCTGGAGGCAGCGCAGCCCATGCTCCGGGTAATTAGGCGACCAAACGCAAACCATGAACTGATTTGAGCCGCATGCATGCTTAGAGACGGCAGAAGCACTTGCGTAGCCTTCTCTCCATCTCTCTTTTCTCAAAAACAATCCGCGTGCGCTCTCACAACTCCAGCTCTGCGCTGAAGGGAAACCGGCTGGATTCTCTTCTCCCAAACACATACGGACTAAACCAGCGATTCTCCCAAATGCAAATGGTTTAAACCTTTGTGCTCCACATATACGGACTATAATGCATTTCTGCAAACACAAACACAATAAAAACATCTGTTCGCCACAAATATACAGACTAAACCAATGTTGCTCCCAAATGAAAAGAGCTTTAACTGTTGTTTTCTACACATATATTGACTAAACCAATTGTTTCCCAGTTAAAAACCAATTAAACTGATGCTCTCAAACATTTACAGACTAAACCATCTCTTCCAGATGCAAGTGGATTAAACTGTTGTTCTGCACACATATATGGACTAAACTACATTTCTGCAAACACAAACACACTAAAAAGTTGTTCGCCACAAATATAGACACTAAACCAGTGTTTCTCCAAATGCAAACAAAGTAAACTGGTTATTTCAGATACATTTGAACAAAACCAGCTTTTCTACCAAATGCAAAGGGTTTAAACTGTTGTGTTCCACACATATATGGACTAAACTTTAGTTCCTCAAACACAAATGCTCTAAAACTATTGTTTGGTCCAAATATATGGACTAAACTGGCTTTCTTCCATTTAAATATGGACTAAACCAACTGTTTTCCAGTTAAAAACCAATAAAACGGATGCTCTCAAATATTTACAGACTAAAGCATCGGTTCTTCCAGATGCAAATGGATTACAATGTTGTGCTCCACATATACGGACTATATTGCATTTCTGCAAACACAAACACACTAAAAATGGCTGTTCGCCACAAATATACAGATTAAATCAGCTTTTCTCCAAATGCAAACAGTCTAAACGGTTGTTCTTTCAAATAAATATGAACAAAACCAGTTTTTCTCCCAAATGCAAAGACTAGACTGTTGTTGGTGACATTTATACATACTAAACTGCCTTTCTTCTAGATGCATAAACCACCCATTCTCCAATTAAAAAAAACCCAACTTAAACTGACGCTCGCAAACATATGAGGTTCTCCACATAAATATGGACTATACTACATTTCTGCAAATGCAAAAACACTAAAACTGTTTGCCACAGAACGCTTTTCCCAAGCACATTCAGACTAAACTACCATTTCTCCCAAATGCAAACAGACTAAACTGTTGTTCTTCACACATATACTGACTAAACTACATTTCAGCAAACAAAAACATGCTAAAAACGGTCGCTTGCCACAAATATACAGACCAAACCGCCTTTCTCCCAAAAACTACCTTTTTTCCAGACACATATGGACTAAACTGACTGTTCGCCAAACCAACTAAACTGACGCTCTCAAACATATACAGACTAAACCAGCCCTAAACGAATGCCCTAAAATAGACACTAAACTGTTGTTCTTCCAGAGTCAGACACATATGAACAAAACCAACTGACAACTCTAACAGTTCTTAAGAAGATAAACTGATGCTCTCTCAAACATATAAAGACTAAACTGGGGGTTTTCCCAGACTATGCAGACTAAACACATACAGACTAAAACCTGCCGTTCTTTACAGACACAAACTAAAAATCCTTTTCTATAACGGACTAAACTGCAGTTCTTCCAACACACATGTGAGCCTGGACCACAAAAGCAGTCATCAGTAGCACAGGTATATTTGTAGCAATAGCCAACAATACATTGTATGAGTCAAAATGATCAATTTTTCTTTTATGCTAAAAATCATTAGGATATTAAATAAATAAATAAATGTTCCATGAAGCTGTCTGTAAATTTCCTACCGTAAATATATCAAAACTTAATTTTTGATTAGTAATATGCATTGCTAAGAACTTCATTTGAACAATTTTAAAGGTGATTTTCTCAATATTTTGATTTTTTTTGCACCCTCAGATTCCAGATTTTCAAATAGTTGTATCTCAGCCAAATATTGTTCTATCCTAACAAACCATACATCAATGGAAAGATTATTTATTCAGCCTTCAGATGATGTATAAATCTCACTTTCAAAAAATTGACTCTTATGACTGGTTTTGGGTCACATTTAAGCCACAGAACATCTGTTCTCCTGAATATACCTACATATTACATATAGCTACATATTGAATAAGTTATATAGCTACATATTAAATTGCTGTTATTCAGACGTGTACACAAAGCAGCTGTTCTCCACACATTAACAGACTAAACCAGCTGTTTTCAGAACAAATAAGCTACAGGCTATAGAGCCCTTGACAGCGACTAAGAAAATCACCAAAGAATCTGAAATTTTGAAGGTTTAATTCAATCATAACAAATCTGGTATATTATTATATATTGTTGTCTAGTGAATCTGACCTCTAGATGATGCGGGGCGGATGGACAGCGTTTCTCTCCTCGCATTGGCGTCTCCCGCGGCTCGGTTCCGTTCACAGCCCCGTTAAGCTCAAACACACACCGGCTCCGGTCTCCCGCGAGCTGGAGGCACTGAAGGCTGAGAGACACATGCGGAAACCAGCTTTATAAACGAGCCACAGGATGCGCAACGAGCTCTGATTGGACAGATCCTGCGCTGACCCCGCCCACAACATCTTGATGGACCGTGTGGCTGCATGAGGAAGAAATAAAAGCGTTATTACTCTAGAAGTGAAGTAAATGTGACAACTTCCCTTTTTGACTGAAAATATCCCCAGAAATTAAATCTGACAAACCAAAACCTCCTTAAAGGGAGATGGATGGATGGATGGATGGATGGACAGATAGATAGATAGATAGATAGATAGATAGATAGATAGATAGATAGATAGATAGATAGATAGATAGATAGAGCTTTACTTAATTAAAAAAAATAAAATAAAAATAAATAAATATATAAATATAATTAAAATATAAATATTCTATATAAACCCATATGGCAATATTTATTTTTCCAAATATGTATTTTAAATATATTAAAAATACATTTGCTAAAATGTTTCAAAATATATTTATGTAAATATATTTTATAATTATGTTTCGTATATTTAAAAAAAAAAAGCATTTAAAATTTTATTTTGCCCTTCATATATTGCAACCCAAGTAAAAAACATTCATGGTTTCAAGGTTTCAATTTCAAAAATCATTTTCATTAAGTTTCATTTTTTACAACATATATTAAAAATATATGTATATAAAAAATAATATTATATTACATGAATATATATTATATATATATTACATTAATTTATATTAATATATGTATATAAGATTTTTTCCCTATACCTATATAAATTGTTTGTATATGAATACATACAAAATATTTATATAAATTAATATAAATATATTAAATATATAAATGTTTTTGTCATAATTATCTTTGAAAGATTTTAAAACAATAGAAGCTGGTAACAAAGTCTCTATATACTGTATAAATCTGTGTGCGTGTGTTTGTGAGTCATATTTTGCTCTTAAGTCAGCAACTTTATCCTCGATCCATCTCTCGCTCTCTCACAGGAGAAGAGAGAGCAATAATTCTCTTATTTGAGCAACATCTTGATCTGTGAACACTTGCTCGGGTGTCTGGGGTGATGATCGCAGATGCACGGCTTGTTTACACCGCGATAAAAGCTCTCTTCTCTTTGATACGGACGCGTTTGGCTTCTTTGGGAATAAACCTCATCTCTGCATTTACCGCAGGGCGTACAAGACCGCAGGTTTCCTTAAAGATGCTGATGCTGTAGGGGAAATATTTTTCATCATACAGCTCTGATAAAAAACATGTTTAGGCTATCCTCTTTTAGATTTGTAGAGGAACATTGCAAAAACAAGACGTTTTCAAAAACACAAATTTTCATCAATCGGAATTAATCCAATTAAGTTTCAGAACTTATTTTTTTTATGCGCATCCGAAAACCGAACAAAACTTCAGCGCATGCGCAGTTGTCCAATCGCCGCGTTTAGAGTGAAAACCGGAGAAAACCGACGCGATAACCGGAGATACGTGAGTATGATCCTTCTTTTGCGTTAAAAGAAATATCTAAAAAGAAAGCGGATGTGCCACAACAGTATTTCTGTATTAAATATTTCGTTTTCTCCTATGACTTAAGCTAAATAAAATAGGCACGTTCGTACGACGTGAAGCGTGAACACATGCATCGCGGAACTGCGCATGCGCAAGGTATTTGCAAACCCGATTTCGAAAGTAGTAGGATTCAATTATTTACATGCTTGTTTTTTCTTATCGATCATATTATTTCAGGTGTGCATATCCCCTTTCAATCCGAATTTAATTTGAATCAAGCTAAATCGGATCGCTTGAGATGTTTAAATACAGTATAAGGCTTTTCAATCCAATTGAGCCATCAGTCTAATTACTAACAGATTATTGGGTTGCATGTAAACGTAGCTACTGACCTGTACATTTTATCTGGTCACAAACTCTGATCAGCACAGTCAACCAGATCTCAATGCTTAGTTGTCCAGTTAGTTGATCATCCATCTAAACCATTTCAGGCCTGATAATTAACATCAATTACAGATTTAGACACACAACAAACCATGTAAATCCAATTTCCTTCAGAAACCTATTTTAGCATCAATTTCCATTTAAAAATCAAGGGGGAAAAATGTTTTCTTACTTTTGGAGAAAAGCAGTTAGTTTGTGATGGGTTTTTGTGTTCTTGCCTAAAATAGATTTTAAAAATGTCCATACTAAGAGTTTGTTAGAGAGTGGAAATCTGTTGATGTTAAGTTAGTGACTGACGTCATGAGCAGTAACAAGGACAGGTGAAGTTTGGCTAATGGTCCGACACACAGAAACCAATCCAGAAATCTGAGAGGCCAGTGACAGAGGGAAAGTTCTCAGTTACAAACACACTCATGTGTCTGAGGACAGTAACAGAATGAACTTTCACGTGTAGTGAATGGTCAGATTTTTGTCCTGTGTGTCGTATCAAATCACCTCCATTGATACTGTTTTCACTGGAAACAAACAACAACAACAACAAAACAGTTTAGACCATTAAAACTGGACAAGCAGCATCAAGCATGAATCTCAACCTGTCAAAAATATATCCAGGACAGAAGAAAAATACCAAATATTCTGATAAAAGACAATGAAGGTGATGTTTTTAGGCCATTAAGCATTTTTTGGGCATTGCATTATTGCATTATATATAAATAATAAAAAGTAATCAATTAAATAATAAAGAAATTAATAAAAAAAAAAAAGCAATGTAATAGAAAGCAATGCATGAAAATAATTATATTGTTCATTTTTTTTTTTTTTATATTTTAAGGTGCATTATGGTAGAACTTATGGTTAAATTGTCATAAAAATCTAAAAATACATTATATTAATGATTAAAAAAAATAAATTATGAATATAATTAAAATGTTAGTCTATTGTGTTTCATTTTCTTTATGCAAAATATAATGCTGTTTTTGATTTTGGGATGAAATATAACACAGACCTCAAAAAAAACTTTTCACTCAAAAAAAAAAAACTGTTTTCACTTCAAAAAAAAAAACACGTGACCAGCTTTTTGAATATTTAAATCAGGTTCTGACGGGTCACAGGAGGGTTTTACTGTATGAAGTACAAATATACTGCAGAGAAAATCTGCAGCAACATTTTCACTCAGTGGAGCAGAAGAGACACTCAACTTTTTAATGATTACACGCTTTTATTCTCTTTGATGCTTCTGCATGTTCTCTCTCAACTCTGTCTCTCTGCACAGTTACAGCTCTCTGTCCTGCAGTGCAGAAGTGTGCTGTGTTACAGCGCCACCTGTAGGTCAAAACAACCTCTTCATCTACCTGCATGGATTGATGAATAGAGGGAAAGATGCTGCCTTATTAGAAAGCATCCTAACTTTAAACCTCCAGACGTTTTTGTATCACAAATAAAATTAGACAGGCAGCCTATCATTTAAGATTGTTCATCGTATTTATCCTGTAAAACAAGTTTTGTAAGGACATTGACTTGAAGTGTGTTCTCTGTAAAGAGGAAACTTGTCCATTTATTTTTAAATGTATTTATACAAAATAATTTTGGTGTGATTTGGTGTGATTTTGTTTAACAAAGTACTAACATTGAATTGCAACTTAAAGAGAAGTATACTGTTGACTTCAAAATTAGTGAATTTACTCATTATACATGGAAAATTCTTCATCCACAAATGTAAATGGGCAGTGGAAAAACCTAATTTTACTCATTTTAAAATAGAAATAGGTCACTACAAGTATATGTTAAAAGAAACGAGACAAAAAAAAAAAAAAAAAGTAAATTATTTTAAAAGTAAATTATTTTAAAGCCTTAATCTATTGTTTGAATAATTTGTGACTATTTGTACTTGGACATGTGATCTTCTTATTGCTTTAACTATTTTTTTTTTCAGTTGTCTTTGTTTATTATTGTATTTGTTTTTATGTAATTTATATGTTATTGCCCTTGTATGTTCGTTGTTCTAAAGATTGCAAAAAAAAACCAAAAAAAAAACATCCTAACTGGAACTTATATTGAAACGTGCAACTGAAGCTCACAATTGATTTCAATAGAGTTTGAAATGGACTAACAAGCATAAAATTGCACAGCATGCAGAAATATTATAAAAAAGGACAAATCCTCATGGTTTTCTGCCTCATGAAAACCATGAGGATTAGTCTTTTTTTATATGCTACGGCTCGCCTGTTTCTGTCTACCTGTCGACAGGTGTAACAAACGCACGCAAATGCACCTTTAAATCATAACACACTTATATAAGAAATTCTCTCAGGTTTGATGAGACACAGCATGATGTTCTAATAGTTACATTAATAACTCTGCTCTGCTAAAAATAACCATCTTTGGATGTGATTTATTATTTATGAGCGTGTGTGTGTGTGTGTGATAATGACATCAAATGTGCTCCGCCTCCACCTCTCTCTTTAATTAGCCACACCAATCAGCCAAAGCCACTAGAAGGCAAGCCTGCAACCTTTAGCCAAAAAGCATAACGGCTAATGTTAACGCAAAGGAGACCAGAGGCCATTTTTTTGAATGGATGTCAAAGGAGGAGAGGCTTCACTACGTAGAATAAACAGCTTTTTAGAGGAAACAGCTTATCATTTAATGAATCGACAGCCTATCTGCTAATCTTCAACATGTTTTACACTAAACAATACTATTTTTAGAGTTTACCATGAAAAAAAAATGCCATTTTATAAGAGAAGTTCAAGTCACTGACTTTTTGCGACAGGTGAGATTCAGTTTACGGCACTTCTCATTCATTCCTATGGTATTCATAAACAGCGATTAATGAATTGAATGAATACTGAAGAGTCAAGTCAAGTCAGCTTTATTTATAAAGTGCTTTTAACAATACAGATTGTGTCAAAGCAGCTTTACAGTATTAAATAGAAAAATAGTGTGTCAATAATGCAAAAGGACAATAGTAAACACTCAATCTTCAGTTAAAGGCAGTTCATCATCCAGCTCAGTTCAGTTTAAATAGTATCTGTACAATCAAGTCAACGATATCTCTGGAAATGAAGTGAGCTTAATTAAGAGCTCATTAACAGAATGACATTCTCATTCTAAAAAGCATTCATTCATTCATCATTACTTTTGGACTGTTTCTGCTGGAGGAGAAAGACTGTCAATTTTAAATGCGTTCATCTGCTAAAACATCATTTTAACAGTAATAACATAAGAAAAAAAAAGATCCATTTGCTGTTTCATGTTGTCTTTCAGTTTTGACTCCCACAATCTCATTCAGAACTTGCAGGCAGTTGCTTTAAGAAAAGCTTAATAATTAAACCTAAGTTTGTTAGGATAGGAAAATATTTGGCTGAGATACAACTATTTGAAAATCTGGAATCTGAGGGTGCAAAAAATCTAAATATTGAGAAAATCGCCTTTAAAGTTGTTCAAATGAAGTTCTTAGCAATGCATATTACTAATCAAAAATTAAGTTTTGATATATTTATGGTAGGAAATTTACAAAATATCTTCATGGAACATGATCTTAATATCCTAATGATTTTTGGCATAAAAGAAAAATGGATAATTTTGACCCATACAATGTATTGTTGGCTATTGCTACAAATATACCTGCGCTACTTATGACTGCTTTTGTGCTCCAACAGAGTCACATATTATACTCCATTACAAGTGAAAGTTGTAAAGGCAGATTTTTGCTTAAGTAAAAGTACAGAAGTACTTGCTTTTAAAAGTACTTAAGTACCAAAAGTAAATTTCCTTTTTTATGTCAACGCACTGTTTTATTATTGTTGTATGTAATAGTTGCTAAACCTTATGCCTCTGAAGCAACTTACAATACATTTGCCTTTCAAATGTAGTGAAGTAAAAGTCATAAGTTTCCAGAAAAAATAATACTCAAGTAAAGTACAGATACTCAAAAAGTGTACTTAAGTACAATACTCAAGTAAATGTACATCGTTACTATCCTGAGAGAGAGAGGATGAGAATAAACACTCACACAATCACAGTGTTTTCAATAGCAAAGCACCTAAAATGTTTCTTACTGGTGTCGATGTTATGGATGTCTGGACGCTTGTTGTCAGTGATTTTGTGTCCCGGTCCGTTTCCAAACATCAGAGTTGTGTAGGGTAAAAATTCCATGGCAAAGATTGGAGACTTTCCTGAGAAACAACAAAGATGAGAATTATTATGATGATTAAGGGTGTAATGGTACGCAAAAAAATAAGGTTGGGAAAGGTTTCAGTGCTGCAGGTGGAAAAAACAAAACAAAACAAAACAAAAAACAAAAACAAATGAAATATAGCTGCAAGCAGCGATAATCAGGGGTTCAAGCTCTTTAAGGCATTTAAGCACATATGAAAAAGCATTACATATTATTTAGCAAGCCTGTAACCACCAAAGTCAATCATTTAAAAAAGCGTTTTTGGCAAATCCAGGTAATTTATCATAGAAATATGATGATTTTTCACAATTATGACTGTTATAGCGCCAACTATTGTCCGATCTCCATAAAACTTTGCATGCTTGTTTAGAATCACATGTCGCATGTGCTCACCTAGTTTTGTGATGTTTTGAGTTTTCATTTAGGACTTATAGGCTTTTGGGTATATTTGGACATGCCCCTTTTCTAAACTACCCCGTTATAGCTTCCCAAAGGGTAAAGTTCAACATTTTTTTGATAATTATTGACCTAGAGAATCCAGAGAATTGTACTGCAGTGTTTTTTTTTTTTTTTTTGAGATTGAGTGAAGAACCTAGGACTAGTTTGCAGAAGTATCTTTTTTAAAATATTCTCAATTATTTAACAAACGATTTGACTGACAGCGGTGATTCTAGAGGTAAAGTTGTTCAGAATGAGGAGGTCTATCATATGATATGAATATTGTGTGTATATAGCTGAAAAACCGCACAATATACAATCATTTACACCTTTGAAAAATGTGATATTGCTCCCCAGTGACCAATTTTTTTCAAATTTCTCACAGAACTTTAGAGCCTTGAGTCGAACATGCCCACAGAGTTTCGTTCTGATTGGTCTCCGTTAACCTTGTCTAATAGGTGCTCAAAATCAATCGGCCAATGGTGGCCATGTTTTTTTAAGATGCGCAAATGTCCTTATAGACGCTTGTGGCACTTTGGACAAAGACACTGCATACCAATTTTTTAATGTGGATTGGACAAACGGTTACGTAGTTATAGCCATTTTTATGTTTTTCCCTCTTATAGCGCCACCAAGTGGCCAATCTCTTGGTGATTTTCTTTATTTTTAATCTTAAATCACTTTTTATTTATGATTACACAATTGACAGTCATATGATCATATGACAGTTATGCTAAACTACAAGTATTACACCTGGTTTATTAATAGACTTATCTGATTTGTGAATGGATGGATGAATGGATGGATGGATGGATGGATGGATGGACAGACTGATCAGCAGTTAATTGGTTTGTTTGTTGGTTGATTGATTGGTTATTTGGTTGATGGATTGGTTGGTTGTCAAATGATTACCTTCGACCAGCAGGAAGAATCCTTTGGGATTTTTTTTTTCGGATCTGGATGGCTTTCTCTGTGGTCTCTGAGATGGAGGGATCCATGGTGCGATCCCTCTCCACATCAAACCAAGATCACCCGGCTCAAAGAGGGCTAGAGAGATAACATTTACCAATTTTTATTAAAATTTTTATTCAAAATCTTTATCAGGACCTTGAAATTCAATGCACCATGAAGCAGGGTTATTATTGTTAACTAAAACTAAACCTAAAGTTAGGGTTATTTTAATTGAAATAAAGATTAAATAAATAAATAAAATATAAAACAATAAAATTAAAAAAAAAAAAACATTTGAATTGCAAGGGTTAGAGTTAGGGTTATTTTAATTTAAATAAGGATTAAATAAAAGAAATAAAAATAAATATAATAAACATTAAAATAAAAAAATAAAGTAAATTATTAAAAAACATTTTAATCACTAGGGTTAGAGTTAGGATTATTTTTTATTGAAGTAAAGATGAAATAAAATAAATGTAAGAATATTATAAATATTAAAAATGCAATTAAATAATTAAAACATTTTAATTGTTAGATTAGAGTTATGGTTATTTTAATTGAAATAAAGATTAAATAAAATATATAAATATAACTAGTATTAGAAATATTAAAAAGTAAATAAAGATAAAATAAATATTAGATTAAAAACCGTAAACTGAAGTATGTTACTAAGTGGAAATAAACAAACTGAACTAAAAGTAAAATAAGAATTTATTAAAATAACCTAAATAATTTTTTTTTTAAAGACAAAAGCACAAAACAAAATTACTAAAAATTAAAATATAAAAGTTAATTCAAAATATTAATAAAAACTATAGTACATGAATCATAGCTCAGTTTCTCTGGTTCAGAAACTCAAACCCTTTGAGATTGTTTGTTTTTATCTGAATGAATGTCTCTCACTCATCAGATAATCCCTCTTTTCAGGGTCCACGGCGTCAAAGTCCGCCTTATTCCACAAGTATCTCGCAACCTACAAATTTATGAGAATATTATGTGTGAAGATGATGCTGAAATATGCTTTCTCCCTTATTTAAGCTATCAAAATATTTACTTTCTTAATTCATGTTCCTGTTCTCACTGTGAGTGTTTCACCAGTGCATGTTATTCTAAAGAAAATGCATGCTTCTCTTCATCAAAATGCAGTAATTTTCTCCACTTCTGATACATTTTCACCCCCCATTAAAGTCCTGCTTTCTGTGTTTCTTTCTTGCTGAACGAAAAGGAAATATTTCCCATTAATGAACCAGATGCTCTTCTCTTTACCTTTCTCTCCTTCATGCTCAGCCACTCATTTATGAGGTTTCTGTTGTCTTTTCTCTGTCCTTGTGCGCTCAGATCTGCGGGATACTCCGGATCGGGAAACCCTTTAGGCGTCATGTACTTCCGACCTCCTCCGATGATCACCTGCATATAAAGTCATCTGTTCGCTCTCGAGTTTTCATCAGGTAAACGAACACTGAGTGCCAATGATACAAGCCCTGTTTACAGATCACACTCAACACCAAGATTAGGATGAGTTTGTTTCTTCATCAGGTTTGTAGAAATGTGTCACTGCATCACTCTCAGCAATGGATGTTCTGCAGTGAATGGGTGCCGTCAGAATGAGAGTCCAAACAGCTGATAAAAACATCACAAAAATCCACAAGTAATCCACACCACTCCAGTCCATCAGTTAACATCTGGAGAAGATAAAAGCTGAAACAAATCCAGCATTAAGATGTTTTTAACTCAAATACAAGTTTATAATCCATAATAACGCTTCCTCCGGTGAAAAAGTGGTCTGGTCTGAATCAGGAGAGAAATCTGCACAGATCAAGCAGCGTTTACAATCCAAAACAGCTCTAAACAAATATGTGGCTGGATTTTGATGTGAGAGACAACAGGAGATGCACTTTTTCACTGGAGGAAGAGTTATTATGGACTTTATGGACTTAATGGTTATTTTTGCCAGAACTGATGGTTTAAAGTTAAAAATGCCTTGATGGATTTGTTTCACACAAACACACACCCAGACAGACACACACACACACACACATACACACACAGTCAGGAATTCCCAATCACAGTCACTTCAGTCACCGGCCACAACAATCACCAGATCACAATCACCTGAATACTGATCACCCGCACCTGCAGCCACTAATCAGCACCCCTTCAAATACACGCTCCACTCAGACACTCATTGTCCGGTCTACCTTTCACTACCCTGAACTGTGCCTGGCTCCCTTACGATACGAACCTGTATTTACTTACCTTTTGATCTGCAGACGTATCTCCAGAGTTACTCCAGCAAACCTCCTTCGTTGATCCCCCTCATTCCTGGACACCTCAACACCAGCAAACCTGCAAAGAGACAGTCTTTCTATATTCAGCTAAGCCCCAAGAACTGGTTTCTTTATTTGTACTCACATGCCATTGCTCTCCATGATCTCCCATGTCATGTGTTCATTAACTGACATCAAAGAACCATGCAAATTTGGTTTGTGGACAGAGGAAGTGTCCTCATAAACCATGTTTATGTTGTAGTACCCATGTCATTATACACATTTGTGTCCTCGTAAACCATATATACTAGTACACACAGACAGACCGACAGAGACACACACAAAGACATAGAAGAAAAAAATGTGCTAATTGAAATGAGCATTAATTGAAAAAACAAAATATAAAAAAACTTGAAGTAATAAAATAAAGATGTTATAAATAAAGTTAAGTAAAATGAATAAAAATTAATAAAAAATAGACATTAAAAATGACAAAAACAGCAACAAAATGACTAAATGTAACTAAATTAAAGTGAAAATCAAAGTATTAAGGTGCTCATACGGTGACACACACACTGTCATGTATTATTCAGTATTTGGAAAATTCTAAATATACAGCATATGTGCATAAAAAATACATGCATAAGTAAATTTAAATGCAAAGCTAACCATTGAAATGCTTGTTTTTAAATTTCTTAGAGGCCCAAAATATGTATTGTAATATGTCTAATATGGACTGAAGAAATTTTTACATTTTTACAACAATAATAAAGATAACAACAATGAATGTAATATTTACATAACTCTTAATGTGCAAATAATAATATTAAAAATGTTGGGAAAAGGTTATTAGCAGTGAAGAATCAGTCAAAACCACAAAGCGACATTTTTTCACATTTTTATTTTGTCTGTGTGTGTGAAATTTTACTGAATTTTGTGATTGTTTAAGGGTCCTTGTTAATTAAATTTGGAGCTTGGTTGCAACAACAACAAAAAATTAAAATTAGTCTAAATTAATATAGAGGGTAAAATTATGCGTTTAAAATGAAAACAAAGCGATTCCTTTGTGCTAGTAATTATCTCATATGCAGATTATTAGAGCATTTGGTAATTCAGCGTCCATCAAGAAAACCAGCCAATTATGAATGAAATTTATTTTTAAAATCTTGAATTATTCAGTGTGATCATGAATGAAATGAGAAAGAAGATAAATTAATTTAGCACACTAGATTTAATGGATGATTGATGAGCTTCATTTTTGAAGCATTTTCAGATGGAATAAAGGAGGATGAGATGCATGAAATACAAATAATACAACAGTCTCTTTGATTTAAATATTCTCAAAGTCTCTTTAAGTCTCCCTGAGATTTTTAAATTAATATATTTGAATAATTTAACAACACATTTGCATGGTTCTTTGATGTCAGTTAATGAACACATGATATGCAGTTCAACAAATAAAATATTTAAAAAAATATATAAAATATTTTTATCAAGTCTTTTTTAATTTTGATCAATTTTACTGTAAAATTAATTATTTTAATTTTGTGTTTTCATGATTTAATTAATTATTAGCTTTTCATCAGCTCACAAAACCCAATATAAAATATTTACTGCTTCAAAACAGTAATACTAACACACACGCTGTTTTACACAGCTCTTTTTATAACTTGAGTAACAGAAGATAATATAGAAAGAGAAGATAAAGTCAAGGTAACACATTCAGATAAGCTGCTGCATGAAGGAGGGCAAATGTCAGAGTGTTTTTACAGGTGAGTGACGCTTTGCTTAATTGTGACCCTGGAGCACAAAAGCAGTCATAAGTAGCACAGGTATATTTGTAGCAATAGCCAACAATACATTGTATGGGTCAAAATTATTGATTTTTCTTTTATATCAAAAACCATTAGGACATTAAGTAAAGATCATGTTCCATGAAGATATTTTTGTAAATTTCCTACCATAAATATAGCAAAACGTAATTTTTGATTAGTAATATGCATTGCTAAGAACTTCATTTGGACAACTTTAAAGGCGATTTTCTCAATATTTAGATTTGTTTTTTTTTTTGCACCCTCAGATTCCAGATTTTCAAATAGTTGTATCTCAGCCAAATATTGTCCTATCCTAATATTGTCCTTATAATAAAATATGAATATTAGATGAATATTAAACAAAAATGCTCCCTTGGCAATTAACTGAAATAAGTCGAATCACTAAAATTACTTACTGGAAATAAATAAACTAAATAAATAAATAAAAATAAAAAATGACTAAAGGGCATAAACATTACTAAAAATAAACTATAAATAGTATATATAATAAACTATATATAGTATATAAATAATACTAAAATAACCATTTAACTACAATTAAAAATAAAATTAACTGAATAAAAATGACAAAATCACAATTTAAAATTAAACTAAAATTAAAATGAAAGATTTTATATTTTAAATGTCAGTTAATTCAAAATATTAACAAAGAACTATAATCGTTTATAAGATTACAATAATCATTTAACTAAAACTATTAAAACTATTTATGTTAACTGAAATAAAGCTGAAATACAATAAAAGTTCAGTAATTGATGAAAGCCTTAAACTAAACAAAACTTACAAATGTTGCCTAGGCAAATAACTGAAATCAGTTTAAGTAGAAGTACTAAAATTATAAATTAAAACTACTAAAACTGAAATAAAAATAAATTAAAACTAAACAGTAATTAAAAAAAAAACACAAACACATAAAATTATTAAAAATTCAATCAAATTAAAATGAAGCCTGAAAATATAAAAAATAAAAGCTAACAAAATATTAATAAAAACTATAATAGTATACATATAATACTAAAATAATCTAAATAATAAATGAAACTATTAAAAACATTTTGTTAATAGAAAAAGCTGAAATAAAATCAAATATTTCAACCAAAACTCAACAAAAATGTCAAACTGTAATAAGTTGAAGCAGTAAAATTACTAACTGGAAATAAATGTTAAAACTGTATAATGAAAAACTGAACTGTTGTCTTAACCTGTATGACAATGTTGACAAATAAATGTATGTAATGTAATAAATGTGACAAATAAAAATTGTTGTTCTAAAAAAAAAAGGTTAAAACTGTAATAAAACAAAACTAAGAAAAAAACTAATACAGTGTTATAAAAACACTAAAATGACAACACATAAAATTAAAATAAAAACTTTTATTATTTTTTAAAGTATTAATAAAATTATAATAGTATTTAATAACGCTGGTTAACCTTTGAGCGGTTAAACACGTCAACTTCCAACTTAACCAATGGAGTGAGTTTGGGGGCGGGACTTTCTGTTTGACTGGCCAATGACAGGCTTAAGAATACCTGTCTGTGATACCGTAGTGAGATCCACATACGGGAACGTGTCCATGTTTATGACGATCTCCTCTTCAGAGCGGTTCTGTATCTGACCCTTCAGGATCCGTGCGGCCGTGATGGTGGTCACACCCATACCTGTCCACTCCATCATCACATGATCCAAGGGATCTGATTGGCTGATTTGTGTGCTGAGCTTTAAAGGGATAGTTCACCCAAAAATGAAAATTCTGTCATTAATTGTCGTCCCAAACCTGTAAGACCTTCATTCATCTTCAGAACACAAATTAAGATATTTTTGATGAACTCTGAGAGCTCTCTGACCCTCCCATAGACAGTAGGGATGTAACGATTCACTCAACTCACGATTCGATTCACTATTTTTTTACAAAAATAAAAAAAATAAAAGAGATTTAAGACAAATTATAAATTAAATGTGTCCTTTTATTATAGCTTGGACAAAATGTTGCATGTTTCTTTGTGAAATTGAAATATAACACTATAATAATATACTAATATAGCACTTGCATATTATTGCTCTTTTGTTGGTTTTGATTGCTTCTATTGTCCTCATTTGTAAGTTGCTTTGAATAAAAGCGTCTGCTAAATAACAAAATTTAAATATAATGTAAATGTAAATAACCAAACTAAATTGAAATTTTAAAACAAGCCCCAAATCAAATAAATAACACAAATATATATAAAAAAATCTCTTCATATAAACAAAATAAGGCTTTGTCTGCGCTCTTTCCATTTAAAATTAGAGGCAACCTGCATTTTAATCATGATGTTGCATACATGCAGCATGAGCATTTTTTAAGCTAAATTAGATTGTATAATTTCAAATTTTTTTAAGCAAAAACAGAATGGTCTGACTTCAGTTTTGTGAAACTATACATAAAACATGAACCCGAAACAGCAGACGAGCTGAATGAGACGCAGGTTCACTCTCTGCCAGCAGGTGGCGCTTAAAGCGTTTCCTTGGTTTCTGCTGTAAACAAAGCAGCGCTGAACTTATGAACATTAATATGCATTTACAGAGGCAAGATGAAAGAAAAAATACCATCTAAACATTTCTAACGACAGTAAGTTCCCCTCAGAATAAACTCCTACCTCTAATTGAATCACGATTTGTTTGGCATCTCAAACGATTTGAATCGTCACATATTTGAATCAATTTTCAACTGGCTCGCGGTTAATCGTTACATCCCTAATAGACAGCAAGGATCCTAACACGATCAAGGCTCAGAAACGTAGCAAGGAGATGGTTAAAATAATCTATATGACATCAGTGGTTCAACCGTAATTTTACAAAAATATAAAATAACGACTTTATTCAATAATTCGTCTTTATTCAATAATTCGTCTTCTCCACATCACCCTGTAGCGCCATTTTGGAGAGTATCACATACATAAACAACGTATGCAACATATGTACGTGGTTACATTGTTTACGTTCAGATCAAAGCGTAAACAGTGTATCCGTGTACATACGTTGTTTACATATGTGATACTCTCCAAAATGGCGCTACAGGGTGACGTGGAGAAGACGAATTGTTGAATAAAGTCGTTAATTTTGTTTTCTTTGCGCACAAAAAGTATTTTCGTAGCTTCGTAAAATTACGGTTGAACCGCTGATGTCACATGAATTATTTTAATGATCTCCTTGCTATGTTTCTGAGCCTTGATCGTGTTAGGATTCTTGCTGTCTATGGAGGGTCAGAGAGCTCTCGGAGTTCATCAAAAATATCTTAATTTGTGTTCTGAAGATGAACGAAGGTCTTACAGGTTTGGAACGACAATTAATGACAGAATTTTCATTTTTGGGTGAATTATCCCTTTAAGACAACACAATACAGGTAAAAGCATTGTTTTTCTGTTTTTATTTCATGCACTGGCCAATTTTGAGCTATTCTGCTTCCATAGCATGTGTTCTTGCAGACCAGTGGAAAGAAAACCTCCAAAATACACAATTAAGAGTTTTTAAGATTTAAATATGCTTTATCTGTCTGCATCTGTAGATTTCAAATACAATACATATATTTAAATAGATTTTTCTCCACTTCAGCAGAACTTACAAACACCAAGGCTGTAGGTTTGATTTTGGCATTAATGGGACATAACAGCAGACAACAGACATTTAATTGTTTGATCAAAATTATTGCTAGGGATAATTCAGTAGTGGCTGATATTGGTAGGATCATGTCAGAGCGTCTCTACTAAATTCTACACCCTTGAAAATCATAAGTGATGTCCGACTTTGGAAACTATAATTCTCTCCTTAAATATGAAGCGCTCAAACAACAGATTAATGAGTTCATCCAAATTTCACAAAAAGCTTATGGATATAATTATAATATAAGTCAGACACTGAAGTGAGCTGCTGCTCTTTTCTTTATGCTGATCTAGAGTCTAGACAAATACAAGGAAACTATCCAAAGTTCTGTTAATCCTAAAGCAGTGAAAACTGCATCTCTATATTCATTCTATATGTGTCTTCTTAAGGTGAAAAAAAAAAAAAAAAAAAAAAAAAAAACCTGGTACACTTTTACTAAAATAAAACCATGGTTAATTTTCTTAAGGGATTTGTATTTGTGTATTCTTTCTTACTTTTTTCTTTTTGTTTTGTTTTGTTAAAACCAACTTCTAAATGTCTGCTCAGTAGTCCCTATCATGACAAAGCAGTTGCAAATGTTGTACAAAATAAATATCACCACTACTCATCTTTCCACCAATAAAACGTAAAAACACAGTTTTTCTACCAAAGTATATGTAATATCTAATTATTATATTAATATTTAACTTACATTGGAAAGGTTTCCGTGACCTCTCGCGAGATCTCGGCAAAAAGTCTCACGATTTATTTCCAGAACATGTATGGGATACACCAAGAATAGCACTCCGGAGCGGTATTCAAGATAGTGTGGATTTAGTGTGTGTTAAGGGCACACGAACCTAAACAAAAATGAGAAATGTTGCTTCGGCTACTAAATTAAATAATCAAAAAACACAAAATAATAATAATTTTTAAGTTATAAATGAAAGCTATATAGAAATGTAATTTAAAAATAAGAACAAAACTAATAAAATTGACAAAAGCATAAAAATGAATAACATTTACACCAATATTAAACTGAAAACTAAAATATAAAAATGAAAGTTAATTCTAAATATTAATTAAATACTACTTCAATATTAATTCAAAATATTAGTCATTTGAAATATATATATATATATATATATATATATATATATAAAAATTAAAGCTAAACCCATAAATTTAAAAATAAGAGAGGAAAAAATAAAATGACAAAGGCATAACAAAATTACAAAAACTTAAACCAAAATTAAAATTGAAAATATAAAATTAAAGGCTAATTCTAAATATTAACTAAATATTAAATATTACTAAACTAAATATTAAATAATTGAAAAAAAATATTAAATACTATATAAATAATACTAAAACAGCACTGCTCTGAAACTACTTTCATTTTACACATTTTCAGAGGTAAATGGTTGCAAAAGCCATTCAGGATGACTTTAAAAGGTTCTCCAGTGAAATCTGATTGTGGAAAACCCTTTCTGCTTCTACCTGTTTATTCTAAAGATGTAAATATGAAATATGTTTAATCACACAAATGAATAGTTAGGAAAAAAATCACCTGTAAAGCTTCAGATATTATATCATCATATAATCTACAGCATCCACAGGGAGAAAAACTGACGCACACAGAAATCACATGCATGTCTCTGGTTTTGGAGTTTTATTCTGCGGTTTGAGAGATCTCTAATACCTCCATCATTTCTCTCAGACAGCAGCGAGAGATCGAATGGACAGAAATCTCCTGCTTCTCAGCCGTTTCTCAGTGAATGAACGAGAGCAGCTGTGTGAAGAGAAGTGCAGGAACCCTTCAGAACGACTCGAGATGACTTTGATGTGGAGAGGATCTGATTCACGAACCGCAGGCAGTGATTAGAGAAACAGCTCAAAACTCAAACCCACACACTCTCTACAGATGAAAATCACTCGCCCACTCTCAGTGGAGACGCTTACTCAACCACACGTCTCTATCTGAACAACACAGCAGATACAGTACAACCAAAAACAACTGCTACAAAACAACCTTATTCATAATATAATGGTGCAACTAAATGTTCATTTGCAAAAACAACAGTTTTCAAAAATCATGTTTTTCATTGTGCATTCCAATTAATCTCAATCAAACTGCAGTTGGGTTATTTTGATTAGGTTAAAAAAACAACACAAAACCAAAAAAAAAAAAAAAAAAAAAACAGCTGACAAAACATAACATAATAAAAAAATTAATATTGGAAACAGTTGTGCTGCTTCAGTTTTTTTTGGAACCTGTGATTTTTTTTAGGATTCTCTGATTAATAAAAAGTTTAAAAAGAACAGCATTTATTTAAAAAAGTTTTGTGTTACAATATACAATGCTATTCAAATCACGTTCCAAAAAATATGAAGCAGCACAACAGTTTCATCACTCATAATAAATCAGCATATTAGAATGATTTCTGAAGGATCATGTGACACTGAAGACTGGAGGAATGATGCTGAAAATTCAGCGCTGCGTCACAGAAATAAATTCTATTTGAAAGTATATTAAAATGGGAAACCAATATTAGAAATCGCAATAAGATTTCACAATATTAATGTTTTTTTTTTTTTTTTCTGTATTTTTGATTGAATAAATACAGCCTTGAGCAGAAGAGACTCCCTTAAAAAACATTAAAAATCTTACTGATCCCAAACTGTTGAGCGGCAGTGTAGATATCCAACGAGACCACAGCCGGACACAGAAAACACTTACAGAAACCACTTAAACCATAAATCAGTGCAGACAGACGACCTCTGACCCTCCGGTGATGTAAACACCGTCTCCACCAATCAGCACACAGATCACGGACGATCCAAGAGTTCATGGACACTGGAAACAAATTTGTGCAAATGATCACTGATAAACACTTTTCTTGCTCAGTATTTTTGTCTTATTTCCAGTACAAGTATCTAAACATTCTTAAATCAAGATACATTTAACTTGAGAAGCAAAATAAAACTCTTTTCTGAAAGTTAAATCAAAATGAATTGTTTTAACTTAAAACAAGAGAAAATATCTACCAATGTGCTCAGAAAAACAGAAAATACCATTATTTTTCTCACCCCATTGGCAGATATTTAAAGTTTTAAGCAAAAACTCAATTTTCCAGAAAACAAGACTTTATATCTTAAGTAATTTTCCTTCTCAAGTAAATGCATCTGGATTCAAGATGGTTTAGATATTTGCACTGCAAAACAAGACAAAAATACTAAGAAAGTAAGTCATTTTTACAGTGCATCGCCAGAAGACCCTCCACCGCAATTGTTTAGGGTTTAACAATGATTATTAGTGGCTGATATGAGGATATTTATGAAACAAGAGCCATAAAAGATGATAAAAACCTTCAGATTAACATCAGACAGATGAGAAGTTTGCTTATGTAATCCAGATTCTTGTGGTAAAATAACTGGAAGCGGTTCAAACCGGAAGTCTCGCACATTCAAATGACAAATTGCGGCAATGCTCTTACTATACGTTAAAAATAAGGTGGATAAAATAGTAACTGATGAAATTAATCCAGTAAATTCTTGACTATAATGGAACACAGTCTGTAATCAAACTCCAAAACATTCCAAAACATGCTAAAACAGAAAAGTAACAACACGTTGTTTTTTCATTGCAATGTTCTTTATTATCTCTTCCAGTTTCAAATGTGAAAAGAGGCATTAATTTCTCTTAATTAAATACTTAAAGCCAAAAAAAAAAAAAAAAAGAGAAATATTTACATAATTTAATCAATAACTAGAGGAGGATAATTATACAAGCCGGGTGGTTAAACTGCAAAAAAAAAAAAAAAAAAACAAGAAAAAAAAAAAAGGTAAAGAAAAAATAAATTCAATACAGAAAAAACTAAAGCCAAACAATTAATACATGGCATTAAAGTTAGCATTTTTATTATTGGAAAACAAAACAAAACATGTATTTACAGGTCGCTCTCCAGGGAGCTGAAAGGCATGTAGTATTCGTACTCTCTCATTCTCCAGCTTTTTTGTATTTTTTTTTTTCTTTTAAACACTTATTTCTATATATATTTTTTCAAGTCGTAATATTGATGTTTCGTAAAGTCCACAACAGGTGCGAAAGAGCACATCCCCAAGCGCTCCTCGTCACCCTCAAGTCTTCTTATTTCTCAAACGTTTATTTTTCTCCGTGAAGTGTGATGTGAACCGTACATTGGCTCGGGCCGCAGAAGCGTCTCAGCAGCAGCAGCAGCAAAAAGGTCAAAGTTTAATGTTTCTAGCAAGTTCTTCGCACACATGTCGCCCAGAACCGCAAACAAACACCGAAAACCGCAACTCCGAAAGGGGCAATTTGCATTTTTAATTTGTTTTCTGTCATAAAAAAAAACGTAGAAAAAAAAAAAAAAAAAAAAGAGCCCGGAACACTCCACTAGAACTAAACAAAATCCCAAATCGAAGAAAACGACAAAAAACCAAAAAAAAAAAAAAAAAAAAAAAAAAAAAAAAAACACCAATCCAATCCTCCTCGTTACAGCAACACACACACAATCAGCCGCTCCGCGCAAAACCACATCAGCGCCCACGAATATATATATATTTATATAAAGGGTTTCGGAACGAAAAATAGAACTCTGAGCAGCGTTCTGCCACCAGGAAGTGACATCATAAACAAACGAGTGATGATGTCATCGACGTCCGTCTCCATTGACGGCGGGAGCAGGAAACGGGAAGTAGCAATGCTAACAGCTAAAATTCTGAGCAGATAAGGCTTGTCATCCTCTAATACTTTATTTCATTTCAGTTCATCAGCTTTTTTTTGTTTTTTGTTTTTTTTGCGCAAACGGAAAGACAAAACAGAAAGTGAAAAGGTGTTGAAAATCTCCCAAATGTTTCATTCTCTCTCTCTTTTTTTTTTTTTTTCCGAAATCTATTTTTTTGCCCTCCATGTCAATCATCTCGGTAGTGGGCGTGACCTAAGCTCTAGCTGTTGTCTGATTCGTCCTCAGCCTCGCGAAGCCAGGTGAAGAAGGCGGTGACGGATTTGAGGGCGACGCCCTTGCCTTGCTGCTCGGTGGGGTCTTTGCTGGACTCCCATCTGTAAAAACCCTCCTCTTTGATGACGTCCTCGTCGTATAAGACGTCGAAGAACATGCGCAGCAGATCTGCAGAGAGAAACGGGCCGATGTTAGTAATGAACGAGGAGATGCTCACATACTCAAACTAAAATTTATTTAGACACCTTTAACATTTCTCAGTTTATTCGCTATAGTTTAGAAAATGGTACTAAAATATGACGAGTTAAAGTGTGTCAGAACAAAGTCATCTTGATGATGTCAGATAACTTTGATAGAAAGGTATGTAATGAATTCAGTTGAATAGCTGTCAGCTGTTAAATTTAAGAACACAATTAGATAATACCAATTTAGCTCAACCAATCACCAAGCAATGCTTCATTTTGTTCAGTCTGTGTAAAAAGATCACATTAGCAATTAAAGAAAAACACTGAAGCAAAACATGCTCAGATCAAAGTGATTGAACAAATGTTACTGGTAGTCCACTGTATGAAGAATTTTTGGGTATAACGTGTCACAGTTTACTTTATTTGCTATCCTCACTTACATAAATGAACTATAGTGTCCTGCACTCACTAGTAAAAAACAAAAAAAACAAAAAACAAAAAAAAAATATACTATTATTATATCTTTTATCTTAACATATATTATATCTGAATCTGTGAACACCACAGCACCATGAGAGGAAGCAGACTCAAGCAGGTAACAAAACATCTTCCTTCTCTGACTATATATATACTGTGTGTGTGTGTGTGTGTGTGTGTGTGTGTGTGTGTATATTATATATATATATATATATATATATATATATACACATATATACATATATACACATATATATATATATATATATATATATATATATATATATATATATATATATATATATATATATATATATATATATATACACATACATACATATATACATACACATATATACATACACATATATACACATACACATATATATACATACACATACACATACACATATATATATACACATATACATATACACATATACATATATATACACACATATACATATATATACACACATATACACATATATATATACACACATATATATATACACACATATATATATATACACACATATATACACACATACATACATACATACATACATATATATATATATATATATATATATATAACATATATATATACACACATACACACACACATATATATATATACACACATATATACACACATATATATATATATATATATATATATATATATATATATACACACACACATCCCAGCTGCAGATAATGAGGAAATTAGATCGCTCCCTTTGCCAAGTGTATTCCAAACGACTACATAATGACACGCACGTGCCCTGCTCACTCCAAAGCCCCCACTCCAAGGGGATAGGGATGATCACTTACAGTTCGGTACATGTACCATGCCACCCCTAATATATATATATATACACACACACACACACACAGTCACTATATCTGGTGTCTGAATAATTTTTGGTTTGACTGTATATGTGGCTGCAAATTCTCACACACACACACACAGAGACACACACAGACACACACTCACTTGGCGGCTGCTCCATCTGCACCATCAGACTCTGTAAAGCGTAGAGCGCCTGCAGCTCCTTCTGCTCGTCTTTAATGTAGCGCTGCAGCAGCTTGGCCCTCTGGGTAATTTCTTTAGTGTCTACTTTATATGGATTCTCACCTTGATAATGACAGGATGAAAACAACATTAAAGCCAACATGACTTTTACTTTTTGACATTATTATAAATAAAAATAACAGAGACGTCTCTGTTCTGCTGATGCAGGGATTCCCAAACATTTTTGTCAGTCGAATCATTTTTGACCTAAAATATTTCCTTGAAGTCTGCCTGAAATTTGAACACATTTACATGTTCATGCTTCTCTAATATCAGTGGTCACTTAACATGCAGCTAAACAAATATTTAATCTTTTTATTAAGGGTTTTATTTTGATTTTGATTTTATTTATAAACGCATTTTTTAAATTTAGTTTTATTGATTACAAATAATTATTACATAAATCATTTCCTTTCCAACAACGTACAAACCCCCTGCAGTTCACTAAAGAATCCAGTTATTTTAAAATTATTTAAATTTACAACTAATTATTATATTTATATTAGAAATTAGAATAATTTCTTTTAATTAGAAATAATTATTACATTATTAACTCCCCCCCCCCAATAACTTATTTTATTATTATTTATTAATTCTAATATTCATATACTTTAACTATAATTAGTACATTAATAATTTACAAACCCCTTGCAGTTCCCTCAAGAACCCATTATTTTTTTTTACTATTTATTTAATTTACAATTCATTATTAATTATAATATTCATATACATTAATTATATATAATTATTATATTAATTATTGATTTCTCAACAACTTACAAACTCCCTACAGTTCCCTCAAAAACCCAAGTTATTTCATTATTATTAATTTAATTTACAATAATTATTCATTATAATATTCATAAACAATCATAAATAACTATTACATTAATTATATTATGATTTTATTTTAATTTTAGGTAAAGTTTTAGTAATTGTTTTGTGTGTTTGTCATTTATATTTGTTGTGTTTTTATTTTAATATCTTTTTTGTTTTATTTTAGTACATCAAGTTAAACTAAATAAAAACAAGAAATGTCGCATGGCAGCTAGCTGAAATAAAATAATATTTTTTTATTTTAGTTACAATCAAATCCTGTTGTCTAAAATCAAGCTCCGCCCACGTTATTTCCTGTCTGAGTGTGATTTTAACAGGAACCAGTATTAAAGGAGGATGGCGTGACTCACAGATGATGGCAGACTGACAGACAGTGGTCATCAGCGCTCGGACAAACGTGCTCGATGACGTTTGCTGCTCGTCTAGATTGGCCTGCAGAGAGAGAGGTCAAAGGTCACTGAGGTGAAACAAACAGCTACAAAAGCTAAAGAGAACAGCTAGAATACATCTTGAACTAAATTGTGTCATTCATATTTGTAGCTGTAAAGTAAAGCTCCTAAGGGGACATGATGATGGATTAAAAATATGTTTGCAAACGTTTGCACACGGACACAAAACCATTAAAATTTTTGCATTTCCCCTCAAGAAACTTTGTGTTTGCTTGCAAAACTACTGTGTTCCTTTAAAAAAAAAAGTTTCTTAGGAAAATGCAAAAGCATTGAGATATAATTTTTCCTCTCAGCTCACATGCTGCAAAAAAATGTAAGAAAAAGAAAAGTTTTGTTAGCGAACGCAAACATTTGTGAGCAAATTTTTCCATCCAGCTCATATTTTTTTCCCCATCACTAGAAATTTGATGTAATTATTGGTGAGAATGCAGAAATGGCATTGCAATAAGGAGATCAACACTTTTCACCAAGAGTTCATTTTGGCAGCTGGTATAGTATGAATGAAGGAGGCATTTATATAGCACTTTATATATGCGTTTAAAAACACAGTAACAGTTGTTAAGAGAGTTACACATGTAATGCTCATTTCATATGCAAAAAAGTTAGCCAATCACAGCAGTGGGCGTTTCCATTGTGCTCACAGCAGACATGCCCCTTCTGACAAACCAGAGGCTAAAATTGCATTCAGGGCGTTTTGTGCAGATAGCCTATAATTCGTAATATTAACGTTATGTTGTATAAATAACGAAGCATATGAGATAAATCCCATTGATTAAAAATCTGCTATCAAATGCTTCACTCTACTGGTCATCTTCAGCGCACACAGCTCAAAACAGAAATGCAGAACATTAATAGCTTCTGTCATATATATATAACATTATAATGAGAGCACTGTTGTAAAAAATGTTGTGAATTCTTAGGGTTTCGCTGACGTTTAATGTTAACTATCTTTTAATCAAAACATAAAACATTATTTTTTGTATTTGCAAGGCGTCCGTTACACATTTTCCCTGTGTGTTATCTTCAGTATTTATGACTCTTGGTAATGTATTTTGCCCCCGCTCCCAAAACATATGATTAGACTATCAGTCGACTATCGGTAAGATTTGAATATTCTGATTCGACTATGAAAATTCTTAGTCAGGGACACCCCTACTAAGATTATAAACACAATCTACTTTAGGAAACATTATAAAATCATTTAAAAAATGCATTTCATGACCGCTTTAAGACACACACCAGAGGTGTAAAGATACCTGACAACCATACTTGAGTAAAATTACAGATAACTTACAGTGAAAATTACTCCACTACATGTTACGAGTCACCAATTCCAAAACAACTTCAGTAAAAGTCTTAGAGTATCTGATTTTAACAGTACTTAAGTATTTTACTTATACTAAATATAGGCTCATAGATGCACTAGTCAAAGAGACACGGCAGTGAAAAACTGTAACGTTGTGGAGAAGCTGAGGAAAACAGGATCTATGTGCAGGTATTTAATGAAAAAACTAGAACAAACAATAAACCAAAGGGAACAAAGAACAGAATGACAGGCAAACAGACAACCATTACATTCAATAACTCACAAAGAACTAAAGAAACACTAGGACTATGTATAGACAGGGGGCTAACAAGCTTAACTAGATAAGACACACCTGCGGAGACTAATCAAGGGGAACCAATGAACAAATGGACTACAAACTGACTACAAATACCACGGGAGACAGGAAGTGACAAAAGTCCAAGACAAGGCACAGAGAACATGTAACAAAAACTAGAAAGATTTGATTTGTGAGGAGAGCAATCATGTTTGTTTTCTAAAACCAAAATAAAAATGAGCACCTCAAAATTACAAAAAACAAAAAAATAAAACATCTTTCAAAAAGTTCTCTTCAGTATAACAGATAAATAAAATAATGTTAAGTAAAAATAAAAAGTCAAAGCCTTCTTGCACTGATTCACAACTACTTGCTGAGTAGCTCGCATTCACGTGAAGTAGCCTTGTTGATAAGTTTGGGTGAGAAAGGTCAAAACGTACAAGATATAGTACTTTCCGTGCCCTGTAGCTGGTGATATCACATCTTTTGTAGCAGAAATAAACTGCTGCAGAAAAAGCTAGGTCTGTGCAAAATGTCATGTGTAACTGCTACACTCATATCAAATGTAGTGGAGTAAAGAGTAAAAGTCGCTAATATCTTTGATACTCAGTAAAACGTCTCGGTTACATAGGTAACCCTCGTTCCCTGAAGGAGGGAACGGAGACGTACGTTGGACTGACCGACGAATAGGTATCTTGCTAGAGAGGCCAATCTGCTTCGAGTGTAACTAAAACGAGCCAATGAACATTGGCATGCAATCATATGCAGCAGCTGCTCACCTCGCAGCGCGGGTATATAATGAGCAGCTGGTGCGTTGCATCTTCAGGTTTTCGCTGAGGAGCCGAACTGGTAAGGCGGCAGCATCAGCGGGGTCCAGCAACTGTGGCGATGGGATGTACGTCTCCGTTCCCTCCTTCAGGGAACGAGGGTTACCTATGTAACCGAGACGTTCCCATTCAGTCGGTCACGTTCGACGTACATCGGACTGACCGATGAATAGGAATCCCTACCAAAGTGCCACAGGAGCTGCCCCCTTCCAGCGCTCTGTAGCAAGCCTCCTGTACCCCTTGCTTAAGGACGGTCGGACAGGGCAAACACAGAGAGTGTCGATTACTGCTGTTCCCCAAAATCCATTCAGTGAGACTATTGGATAACACTGGGAAAGCGTACCCTTTCACTGGAAAGGAATGCTGCGGAAGCCACATCCTTCCCTGAAGGAGTTATGTGGAAGTACATATAGACTAACCCCGTAGGGCTGTACTACATATTGAAGTACTGGGGTGACTCTAACCTGACGAGAGGTGGGTTCCCCCCGAGGGAAAGACACGGGCTTCGTTTAGGAGCAACACGTGGAATAACACCTATGGGATCCCCGTAGGGTCTCACATAAGGAACCCAGCCTAAATCCGGTTCTCAAGGATACAACGGAGTAAAAGGCCTGGCGCCAGACGCTCCGCCACGTCTGGCTGCTGAAGGGTGATTGGAAGACTCAACAGGGTCTGCCTTGTAGGGACTCTCTGGAGCAATAAGCGCATGCAAGCGCAGCAAGCCGACATTAAGCCGGGACCTCTCCGTGCCTCTGACCTGAGGTGAGAACACGGGAGGAGACCGGCTCGACACGAAGGCTATAGAATCTAGCGAACGTGTTAGGTGTCGCCCAGCCCGCAGCTCTACAAATATCTGTCAGCAAGGCGCCACGAGCCAGCGCCCAGGAGGATGCCACGCCTCTCGTAGAGTGAGCATGCAACCTGAGCGGGCAGGGCACGCCTTGTGCTTGGTAAGCCAAGGCGATGGCGTCCACTATCCAGTGGGCCATCCTCTGCTTGGAGACAACCATTCCCTTCTGCTGGCCTCCGTAACAGACAAAGAGCTGGTCTGAGGTCCTGAGGCTTTGAGTTCTCTCTATGTGCAGTCGCAAGGCGCGAACTGGACAGAACAAAGCCAGGGCTGGGTCTGCTTCCTCCGGGGGCAGCGCTCGCAGGCTCACTACCTGGTCCCTGAAGGGAGTGGTAGGAACCTTGGGTACATAGCCAGGCTGGGGTCTCAGTACCACGTGGCTGTCACCTGGCCCAAACTCTAGGCACGATTCGTTGACCGAAAATGCCTGCAGGTCCCCTACCCTCTTGATGGAGGCCAATGCAACCAGCAACAAAGTCTTCATAGACAGAATCTTTAAGTCTGCTGACTGCAAAGGCTCAAAGGAAGCAATCTGGAGTGCTCGAAGCACCAGAGCAAGGTCCCAGGAGGGTATGGAGGGTGGTCGAGGAGGATTTAACCGTCTCGCCCCCCTAAGGAACCTGACGACCAGGTCGTGCTTACCAACAGACTTACCATCGATGTGGTCGTGGCATGCGGGAATAGCGGCCGCATGAACTTTGAGGGTGGAGGGAGACAGCCTATGCTCCAACCCTTGCTGCAAGAAGGAAAGCACGACACCGATCGAACATCTTCGGGGGTCTTCTCGGTGAGAAGAACACCACTCGATGAACAGATTCCACTTCAAGGCGTAAGCACGTCTCGTAGACGGTGCACGTGCCAAAGCGATGGTGTAAAGTACCTCAGGGGGTAAGTCACCTAAAACCTCCGCGTCCCATCCAGGGACCAGACATGGAGATTCCAGAGGTCTGGACGTGGGTGCCAAAGGGTGCCCCGTCTCTGAGAAAGGAGATCCTTCCTCAGAGGAATTCGCCAGGGAGGGGCTGTCGTGAGGAGCGTGAGTTCCGGGAACCAGATCCGGTTGGTCCAATAGGGCGCAACTAGCAGGACCTGCTCCTCGTCCTCCCTGACTTTGCACAAGGTCTGTGCAAGTAGGCTCACTGGGGGAAACGCATACTTGCGAAGGCCCTGGGGCCAGCTGTGTGCCAGTGCATCTGTACCGAGTGTACCCCCGGACAGGGAGCAGAACAACTGGCAGTGAGAGGTTTCTGGCGAGGCAAACAGGTCTACATGAGCTTCGCCGAACTCTCCCCAAATCAGCTGGACCACCTGGGGGTGGAGTCGCCACTCTCCCGGCAGCGCAGCTCATGAGAGCTCGTCGGCTACACGGTTGAGCACACCAGGGACATGAATGGCGCGATGCAACCTCAGATGCTTCTGATTCCAAAGGAGGAGATGGCGGGCGAGTTGCGACATGCTGTCTGACTGTCTGACGTGGTATAACAGTCTGACTCCGTGGTATAATGAGCACACTCGCACCCTAAAGAGAGCAGCCCGGAAAATGGAGCGCAGCTGGAGGAAAACAAAACTAGAGGCATTTCGTATAGCTTGGCGGGAAAGTACCCTATCCTACAGAAAAGCATTAAAAACTGCTAGATCTGATTAGTTTTCGTCTCTTCTAGAAGAAAACAAACATAACCCCCAGTATTTATTCAATACAGTCACTAAATTAACGAAAAATAAAGCATCAACAGGTGTTGGCATTTCCCAAGAGCACAGCTGTAATGATTTTATGAACTACTTTACTTCCAAGATCGATACTATGAGAGATAAAATTGTAATCATACAGCCGTCAGCTACAGTATCGCATCAGATAGTGCACTATAGATCCCCTGAGGAACAATTCCACTCATTCTCTATTGTATTCTCTATCCTCTATGAGAGGAAGAATTGTATAAACTTGTTAAATCATCTAAACCAACAACATGTATGTTAGACTCTATTCCATCTAAATTACTAAAAGAGCTGCTTCCAGAAGTCATAGATCCTCTATTGGCTATTATTAATTCATAATTGTCATTAGGATATGTCCCCAAAACCTTCAAATTGGCTGTTATTAAGCCTCTCATTAAAAAAACCACAACTTGACCCCAAAGATCTAGTCAATTACAGACCGATCTCAAATCTCCCTTTTCTCTCAAAGATACTAGAAAAGGTAGTATCCTCACAATTATATTCCTTCTTAGAGAAAAATGGTATCTGTGAGGAATTCCAGTCAGGATTTAGACCGTATCATAGTACTGAGACTGCTCTCATTAGAGTTACAAATGACCTGCTTCTATCATCTGATCGTGGTTGTATCTCTTTATTAGTTCTACTGGATATTAGCGCTGCGTTCGACGCGATCGACCACAACATTCTTTTGAATAGACTAGAAAATTTTGTTGGCATTAGTGGAAGTGCCTTAGCATGGTTCAAATCATACTTATCTGACCGCCATCAGTTCGTAGCAGTAAATGAAGAGGTATCATATCGATCACAAGTGCAGTATGGAGTACCTCAAGGCTCAGTACTAAGGCCGTTAATTTTCACGCTTTACATGTTACCCTTGGGAGATATTATCAGGAGACATGGTGTTAGCTTTCACTGTTATGCTGATGATACTCAGCTCTATATTTCTTCACAGCCCGGTGAAACACACCAAATTGAGAAACTAACGGAATGCATAGTCGATATAAAAAACTGGATGACGAGTAACTTCTTACTGCTAAATTCTGAAAAAAAAAAACAGAAGTGTTAATTATCTGACCTACAAACCCCACATGTAATAACCTAGAACACTATCTAACACTTGACGGCTCCTCTGTCAATTCTTCTTCATCAGTTAGGAACCTAGGTGTGCTGTTTGATAGCAATCTTTCATTTGAAAGCCATGTTTCCAGTATCTGTAAAACTGAGTTTTTCCATCTCAAAAACATATCTAAATTGCGACCTATGCTCTCAATGTCAAATGCAGACATGCTAATTCATGCGTTTATGACCTCAAGGTTAAACTATTGTAATGCTTTACTGGGTGGTTGTTCTGCACGCTTGATCAATAAACTACAGTTGGTCCAAAATGCAGAAGCTAGAGTCCTTACTACAACCAGGAAGTATGACCATATTAGCCCGGTTCTGTCAACACTGCACTGGCTCCCTATCAAACATCGGATAGATTTTAAAATCTTGTTAATTACTTAAAGCCCTGAATGGCTTAGCTCCTCAGTACTTGAGCGAGCTCTTATCACATTATAGTCCTCCACGTCCGCTGCGTTCTCAAAACTCTGGCCGTTTGATAATACCTATAATATCAAAATCGACTGCAGGCGGCAGATCCTTTTCCTATTTAGTGCCCAAACTCTGGAACAATCTACCTAACACTGTTCGGGAGGCAGACACACTCTGTCAGTTTAAATCTAGATTAAAGACATTTCTTTAACCTGGCTTACACATAACACACTAATACACTTCTATTAATCAAATCCATTAAAGTATTGTTAGGCTGCATTAATTAGATCAACCGGAACCGGGAACACTCCTCATAACACACAATGTACTCGTTACATCGTAAGAAGAATGGCATCTATGCTCTTATTCTGTTTCTCAGTCTGTGTCCGGATCAGATGGTGGATCGGCGCCGGGAGATGATGTCTGCGACCCAGATCGTCGGCGGAGGCTAGACACCTGGATGAGCCCCGGGGACATATCCCCAGTGAAGACCTCGACTTAAAAACAATAAAACTACAAATAAAACAAAATAACAAAAAATATAATAAAATACCTAACTACATAATACTATTATTGTTAGAAATTGCAACAATATAAAAATAGAAATATAATATATTTATACATTTAAAATTTAATTAAAACAATAAGTAAAAATAAATAAACAAGAGAACTGGCCCCCGACTCAGCCTGGTTTCTCCCAAGGTTTTTTTTTTTCTCCATTCTGTCACAGAGGGAGTTTTGGTTCCTTGCCACTGTCGCCTCTGGCTTGCTCAGTTGGGGACACTTAATTTCTAGCGATTATCGTCAACTTGATTTCATAGATACTATTTAAACTAAACTGAGCTAGACAATGACATCTCTGAATTCAATAATGAAATGACTTTAACTGAAAATTGAGTGTTTAATCTTATTATACATTACTGACACTCTATCCTCCAATTTGATACTGTTAAGTGCTTTGACAATCTGTATTGTTAAAAGCGCTATATAAATAAAGGTGACTTGACTTGCGACGGGAGCACAGACCCCCTTGACGGCTGATGTACGCAACGGTCACAGTGTTGTCCGTATGGACCAGCACATGCTTGCCCCGTAACTGCCCTTTCAGGCGGCTCAGGGCAAGGCATACCGCTAGCAACTCGAGGCAGTTGATGTGCAGTTGGGGGCCCGTCCACACCCCTGACACTGCATGTCCGCTGAACGTGGCACCCCAGCCGGTGGCAGAGGCATCCGTGAAGACCACAGCATGCCGGGCCACCTGCTCTAGGGGCACTCCTGCCCGAAGAAACAAGAGGTCTGACCACGGGCTGAAGGCTTGGCGGCATTCCGGAGTGATTGCCACTCAGTACGTGTCGCGTTGCCACGCCTATCTTGGGACTCGGCCGTGAAGCAATATATGAAGCAAACCGAGCGGGGTTACTGCCGCTGCGGCTGCCATATGCCCCAGGAGCCTCTGAAAAAGTTTCAGTGGGGCCGCTGTCCTGCCCCTGAATGTATTCAGGCAGTTCAACACTGACTGAGCATGTTCCTCTGTGAGACGTGCTAACTGCTCGACCGAATCCAACTCCATACCGAGAAAAGAAATCCTCTGCACTGGGGCGAGTTTGCTCTTTTCCCAGTTGACCTGAAGGCCCAACTGGCTGAGGTGACTGAGCACCAAATCCCTGTGTTCGCATAACTGCTCCCGAGACTGAGCAAGAATGAGCCAGTCGTCGAGATAGTTGAGGATGCGAACGCCCTGTACTCTCATGGGAACAAGGGCTCCCTCCATGACTTTCGTGAAGACGCGGGGAGACAGGGCCAGCCCGAAGGGCAGGACCTTGTACTGATATGCTCGACCCTCCAACGCAAAGAGCAGAAACGGCCTGTGTCGAGGAAGAATCGAGACATGAAAGTACGCGTCCTTCAGGTCGATCGCTGCAAACCAATCTCGGGGACGGATGCACTGGAAAATGTGTTTCTGCGTGAGCATTTTGAACGGTAGCTTGTGAAGGCTCCGATTCAAAACTCGCAGGTCCAAGATCAGTCGTAACCCACCGCTTTTCTTGGGTACAATGAAGTAAGGGCTGTAAAACCCTGACCTCAAATCGGCTGGAGGGACCGGCTCTATCGCGTCCTTTGCCAGTAGGACTACGATCTCCGCACGCAAGACATGGGCATCGACAGCTTTCACTGAAGTGAAGTGGACACCTCTGAACTTGGGGGGACGCCGGGCGAACTGAATCGCATAGTCGAGCCTGATGGTCCGAATGAGCCAGCGAGACAGACTGGGTAGCGCTAACCAGGCTTGCAGAGACCGCACAAGTGGGACCAAGGGGACCGTAGGCGCACCTGCATAGCGTGTAAGGCGGAAGCGGCTTCCCCACAGGCCTGGTAAGCCCTGCCGGTAAGATCCGACGAGTGCTTACAGGCCCGGGAAGGGAGAGATGGCTCCCCCCACCAGGTGGAGTTAGGGCACAGTTGCATAGCAACGGCCCTCTCCACAGGGGAGATGCACGTGTAACCCTCACACACACACACACACACACACACACACACATTCATACCTCCACCCAGTCAAAGATCCTCTGGTTGTCTGCTTTCTCCTGCAGGAGTCGCTCCAGCTCTCTAGAAATGTCTTCTGGACTCAGAGTCACTTTACTGCTCTTCCTCACACACTCCTCACCCAGAGTGAACTCCACTCCCTGTGCGCACACACACACACACACACACACATACACGCACACACACACACACACAGAGAGAGAGAGAGACACACACACACACACACACACACAGAGAGAGAGAGACACACACACACACACACACACACAACACATTATATAAGTAATAATTAATCATCAATCAATCTGCTGCTGTTTCGACTGAATTAAATCGCAAACCTTTTCAGTGACAAATTTATTGATGTCCTCGTCTTCGGGGAGGAAGTCTTTCCAGCTCAGCGCCGCGTCTCTCCACATCACTCCCACCTTCTTAAGACTCTGAGACAGGAAAGAGTTCAGAACGGACACATTCACAACTTCATTCAGAGCAGCTAAAATTGCTCCCTATGTAGTGCATTATGTGGTGTCTACCATGCTGCTGTGTAGTCGGAATTGCATTCCCCACTCTTTTGTACCCATAATGCACTTTATAGTGTACAACAAGCATTCACATTAGCATTTGAATTAGCTCACTCAAGTGTTGCTCACTTTGTAGTGAACGGGCAAGCAATATGGGACATGGCAAGTAGGATTGTATGATTTAAGAATTCTGATAAAAAAAAATAAAATTATTGCAATTTAAAATACTAAACATTATTATTATTACCAAATAA
>CM077252.1:1956499-1961499 GCA_039654775.1 Spinibarbus caldwelli
TAATAAGTTGCAATATTAATGGTAATATTAATAAATAACAATGTTAATATTGCAATAAAATAAAATTAATGGCTAGAGTTTCCCAAACTGGGATTTGTGAGGGATATGCAGTAGTTGATGAAAAGTTAATAATTAATTATATCATTAAAAAAAAAAGTTTTATTTAAAATATTTAAATATAATAAAAGTAATAATACTAACAAATAATAATAACAAATTTAGCACTGGGTTTTGGCAAAACTGGGGTTTGTGAGTGAAATGCAGGAGTTGATAAAAAGCTAATAATTAGTTAACTCATAAAATGTTAAATTATATTAATAATATTAAATAAAGTTAATTTTAATATAATAATATTTAATCTTAACTAATATAATAAACAATTTATTAATATAATATATAATATTTAAAATATTTAAAAAATATAAAATATTTAAAATAAAAGAACCTATCAGAAATAATATCGCAGTATTAATATTATTGCAATATTAATATGAATAAATAATAATATTAATATTGCAATAATAATACCAAATTTTGGTCTGAGTATTGGCACTGATGTCCTGATTTTCTGAGATCTATTTGGATTTTGATTTGAAAAAAAAAAAAAAATTGATATCAAGAATTGATATAATAAAAATCATGACTACTTACAAAAATACATTTTTAACCCAGTACTTCTAAAAAGAGCTACTTTTAAATAATGCAAAAAATGACCTCAAACAAAGCTAAACTAGAAACTAGTGCTGTCAAATGATTAATCGCATCCAAAATAAAAGTTTTTGTTTACATTATATGTGTGTACTGCGTATATTTATTATGTATATAAATACACACATGCATGTATATATTTTGAAATGTATTTACATGCATATGTATATTCATTTCATTTAAACTATTTATAAATATATTTTATAAACAACATATTTTTCTTAAATATATACATGCATGTGTGTGTATTTTTATATGCATATTAAGTACACACACATATATTATGTAAACAAGAACTTTTATTTTGAATGCGATTAATCGCAATTAATTGTTTGACAGTACTACTAAAAACCAAAACAACAAAATCAAAATCAAATTTTCTTAACTATAATGACCCTGTATTGCACAATGCTTTTGGTCACTAAACCCGTGACCTCTGACCCCGGGTCAGCGTACCGTTGTCGCGGCTGCCGCGCTCTCGTTCTCTCTCGTCGGTCATGCTGGAAACGCGGCGCACCATCTCAGCGGGACGCTGCGCTCGTTCTCGACTCCTCTCCTCCTTCTCTCGGCTGAAGCTGCGCTTGCTGACCGCGGGCCGGTTCCGGTCCAGCCGGTCTGATCCGCGCTCGTCGCGCCGGTCGAAGCGGTCATCACGCCGGTCGAAACGATCGCTACGTTCCCGACTGGAGCTACTCCTGACAAACACACACAGGCATAAACCATCAGAATCCCACAACAGTGTTATTGTATTAATATTACAGTTTTTATTAATATTATCAATTTGTTTTTAATTTTACATTTTTCATTTCGACTTTAAAAGTGGTTAAGTTACATTAAAAAAAGGATTTTGCAATCCTTTATTTTTGTATTTTTATTTATTTATACTTTTAAGCCACATCAGCATCAAAGCCTATATTCAAGGCAAACTCATGTTAGATAATTAAGATCCAGCCCAGAAAATATCTGTTTTGTCTGGTAACAGAACAACTCTTCAGCAAAGTAGTCTTAATACCCAAAACCAACAGGAGGTCTTGTCTGGTACCCAAAAATACCCCAAACTCTATTAACAGTCCTCTATCAGCAGAAGTTGACTGAGGAAAAAGCCAGTGAAGAGCAGAAGCAGGAGACGAAGTGATGATGATAAAAAGGAGCAGAGTTTATTGAATAGTCTTAGTTGAGTATGTCTCAAAGCTCAGACTTCGATACCAAAACCGCTTCAAAAGAACATCCCATAAACCCATAAACATTCCCTTGTATCTCTTAGTCATGAAGACAAATAGCCCTTGAAACACACAGTCATAAGACTAAACATCAACGGATAATTTATATAAAAAACAACGACTAATCAATGACTAATAAATGACTAATCAATTAATGAATCAATGAAATGTGTATATAAATGACAGTTATAATTATTATTAATGATTATATGATTAAATTGAACAGGCTGCATTTGAGGAACCTCAGATCCTTCAGTCAAGAATATAACAGCCTTAATAACAATACTTCAATTGTAAAGTAAAACAATTATTTAAATATTTAAAAATAACACACAAAAAAACAAGATACTAAAATATAAAATAAAAATGAAATGTCTACTTGCATGTCATGTGAAAGTGTTTATTAATATTCTAAATTTGTTTTTATATTTTCTATTCTGATTTTAATTTGAAAGTTTCAATAATTTGATGTATTTTATTTATTTATTTTTTCCTTTTAGGTCATATCAGCATCATAAGATAAAAACAAGATAAAAATATATATTTTTTTTAATGTTTAAATATTTACAAAATACCTTTACAAACAATATAAAATAAAGCAATAGATAAATAAAAATAACATTTATATACAATCTTTCAAATTAATAACGGATTAAAAATTTCCAGGTTTTTTTTTTTATGTACTGTGAGTAAAAATGTTTCCTAGTATCATTTATAGCTGGACATTCTAACAAAACATTTTTTTTATTTATTTTCTATTATTTTTGCTTTTTTTAAATGTCTATTGTTATTATATTTATGTGTCTAGTTTTTATTCCTTTTTATTCATTTTCAGTTTTAGATTTAGTACATGAAGTTCAACAAAGTGAAAATGAGAAACGTTTTATTTCAGTTAACATTTATTTTATTTTTAACTAAAGAATTTTTTTTTAAAATGTTTTTAGTTAACTATAATAACTCTGAGTGATATATACACATTTAAAATATTTTAAATATATTTTACATATTTTATGTTATTTCAGTTAATTTAATTTCAAGCAACAACTGTTTTATTGTTTATGGTTTTAGTTAACCATAATAACCCTGTCCAGCCAGAAGCGCCCCCCCCCCCCCCCCCCCCTTATATCCATATTAAACTGACCTGTGAGGAACCCTCCTGTCAGAGTCGACGTTGGCGGATGATGATGAAGATGAAGAGGAGGAAGGCTGCTGAAGTGCTGAGAATCGGTTCAAAGTGCTGGCACGACCAGAATCCTGGGCTGTAAAACACATGTAAACAAACAGATTAGAGTCACATCACTTCTGAATATGTGTGTATAATAAATCACACGTGTACAAACACACACCGCTGTCGCTGGGTTTGGCTCCGGAGCCTCCGCTGCTGCCTTTGCCCCAACTGCCCCATGAGCCTTTACCCCCGGGGGCAAGAAGCTGATTATTGAAGTCCAAAGCGCCCGGCTAAACCACACACACACAAACAGCATAAGTGTTCAATGATAATAGTAAGTGTAAGTCAGAGAGCATCAAAAACTGAAAAAAAAAAAACAAAACAAAAAAAAAAAAAATAATTAAGCTATGTAGAGATTTTTTTTTCATATATATATATATATATATATATATATATATATATATATATATATATATATATATATTTTGCACATATCAGACCTGTACACCATAATTGTCTATATTATATATTGTGTTTTTGCTATTTGTACATTGCCTATTTGTATATTTGTATATTATTCTTTTATTATCTGTGTCCTGTCCTGTTGCTGTCTTTCTGTTGCACTGTAGAGCTTCTGTCACAAAAACAAATTCCTCGTATGTGTAAGCATACCTGGCCAATAAAGCTCATTCTGATTCTTCTCTCTCTATATATATATATATATATATATATATATATATATATATATATATATATATATATATATATATATATATATATATATATATATATATATATATATATGAAAAAAATAATAAACATGACAAAAACAACAAATACTTTAAAATTAAAATGAAAATGGAAAACAAAACTGAATCAAAATATTAATAAAAACTATAATAACAACTCAATTACACTAACATAACACTGCAGGGGGTTTGTGAGTTAATGAAAAGCTAAAAATGTATTAAATCATAAAAATTTAAATTTAAAATAAAATATTAATTTTTTTTATTTTTAAGTTTTAAAATAATTGTTAATTTAATATTTTATATAAAGAATGAAACTAAAGAATGATAATAAAGATAAAAATAAATATATATTTTATTTGTGTACCTGCATGTCATGTAACCATTAACCGACAGAGAACATTCGAGTGTTATTAAAATGATTGAAATAATCTAAATGATAAATTATAATAATTTTCATAATCTTAAAAACTGTAACCTAAAGTAGAAATTTAAAGTTATTTACAAACTTTTTTTAAAGTTTATACTTTTTTTTTTTTATACTAAAGTTTATAGTTGTAAACTTTATTTACAAAGTTAAAAAAAAAAAAACCTTTCATCAATGATATTTTTGTAAAATATATAATTTAAATAATTAAATTATATTAATAATATAATACTTCCATCAAGGTTATTATTAATAACTAAACCTAAAACTATTAAAACATTTTTGTTAATTGAAAAATTATGAAAACTAAATGAAAAACTAAACTTGTTTCAGTTAGTTTGCTTTGGCAACTAACTGAAACAAGTTTAGGTTGATGCACTAAAAACTGGAAATAAAAACTAAAACTGAACTTAAAAAAAAAAAAAAAATCCACCTAAAAACAAAAAGCACTAAAAATGACTAAAGCACACAAAGACTTAAAAAAAAAGAGAAAGAAATTAAACTAAAATTAAAATAAACACCGAAAGTAAAAAAACTGTAATATTATATAAATAATACCACAATAACACTGACATTTATAAATTAATATTAATAATAGAGTAATATGTGACCCTGGAGCACAAAAGCAGTCATAAGTAGCACAGGTGTATTTGTAGCAATAGCCAACAATACATTGTATGGGTCAAAATTATCCATTTTTCTTTTATGCCAAAAATCATTAGGATATT
>CM077252.1:1966499-2013999 GCA_039654775.1 Spinibarbus caldwelli
ATGGAAAAAAATGGAATCTGTGTGTGTGTGTGAGTGAGAGTGAGAGTGAGAGAGAGAGAGAGAGAGAGAGAGAGAGAGAGAGAGGAGAGAGAGAGAGAGAGAGAGAGTGAGTGTGTGTGTGTGTGAGAGAGAGAGAGAGAGAGAGAGAGAGTGTGTGTGCGTGTGTGTGTGTGTGAGAGAGAGAGAGAGAGAGAGAGAGAGAGAGAGAGAGAGAGAGTGTGTGTGTGTGTGTGTGTGTGTGTGTGTGTGTGTGAGAGAGTGTGTGTGTGTCTGTGAGTGTGTGTGTGTGTGTGTGAGAGTGTGTGTGTGTCTGTGAGTGTGTGTGAGAGTGTGTGTCTGTGTGAGTGTGTGTGTGTGTGTGTGAGTGTGCGTTTACCCCTGTGGCGGCATCCAGCTCATTCTGCTTCTTCTCAAATATTTCATCATCATCTTTGTCCTTCTCAAACTCTTTCTGACAACGATTCAGCAGCAGCTTCCTGAAGTTCACCGTCACTCCGGGTTTATCTGAGGTGGGAACTTTCAGCTGCGATGAGAGACAGATGATAAATCACATTTACACAAAGCAGTAGGGCTGCGACGAAAAATAACCAATCCAGAATCGATTCGTGGATTTTCTGAAAGCATGGCGGTTCTCTCTGGAATCGATTCTGAGCTTAGATTGTAACAGCAGATGGCGCTGTACTCTAGCTTTTATCCGCATACTCAAATGCTCATGTAATTTCACCTCGGCTCAGAATGCTTTTATGACATCAGATTAATGTAAACACAGCCCACTGTCAACACCCTTGTAATTCGCTTTAACCTTTTCGAATTGTATGAATGATTATTTTAGGTTCAAGTGTGTGTAAGGCTTTGGAAACGAGCAGAGTACGGCTGTAAAGCATGCAGCGCCACCTGCTGTTCAAAACTAAGCTCAGAATCGACTCCAGAAGGAATCACCATGCACTGTTGTTGACTTTTACTGTTTATCTAAGCTGATTTTGGAAGTTTTTTTAAACATTCATTTCTTATTTATTTGGTTCCACAATGTTTGCTGATTGTTACTTCATTTAAACTTTGTGTAGGCTATTTTATTTTATTTTACATCAAGGTATATGCCGTGCCTCCAAGCTTTCTAATTCGTTTTGCTAATAAATTTTCTACTTTTCTAATTTATTTGGTTTCACAACGTTTGCTGATTTTCAGTTTTGTATACCTTTGTGTAGCCTCAGTCATTTGTTATTTTATATTAGGCATATAACATGGTGTATTTTTATTTGTTTTGTTAATAAAAGTTCTACGAGTTTGACATTGTATGTTTGTTGCTGCTTGAATTGAATCGACGCCGAATTGCTGCTAATTTAAAAGTGAAAGTAAAATGCGCATGGCACTGCGCGATATAAAAGCGAAGCAAAGCAAGGAAACGAGGGAAAACTCAAACTAACATTCCCCCCACAGTGCAATATCTCTATTCTTTTAGTGCAATGGTTTTATATCTCTATTGCTTCAGTGTAATGTTTTCCACTCAGTGCAACACCTTTACTTGGAGCAAGATGTGTACCGCATACCAGTGCAATATTTCTATTCATTATTCATTTATTTTTCTACAAGCAATTGCTTCCATTTCATTCTCCCTATTTTCTTAGTCTATTTATTATGCATATACATTTCTTTCTATTATGCACATTTCTTTTTTATTCTTTTATTCTGTTTATTATGTACTTATGCTCCAGTGCTGTGTGATAATTCGATAACGATAATTATCGCGATATAATTTTCCTCGATTAAACGATATGAAGAGTTCAATAAACACAAATGACTCTGTGATTTAAACTAGTTTAAAGCCAAACAGGAGAAACACTGTGTGCAACGAAAGAGTCAGAAGGCTTTTCAATCTACACATCGCCATCATTTACCATAGATTTACTGTAGTACCACTCACTGCACCACGGTATTGTGGTAGAAATGTGGGATATTCACACTGAATTTTATTACAGGAGTAATGGTTTTTAATTATAGTATGTATCTGTGATTAAGCTATAGCATGTGTGCATTTATACTGAATGTTTTTAGACTACTGTTTTTCATACAAACAGGTTACCTAAAAACCATAGAGTTATATTTTTACTATGGTATTGAGGTGCTACATGTGTGTTTTTAACTGTGTTTATGATGATTTAAATGTATGCTACTATGGGAGACCAATGCTTAATTAAAAAAAACAAAAAACAAACAAAAAACAAAAAAACAAAAACAAAAACAAAACTTGGTCAGAATAAATTTAACTATAAAACTGAGGTTGCTATAATTAGTTGTTACTGATTTTGATAATTAACAAATATTTACCTCATGCATGCTAACTCAAGCTACTATCAAATATGCATTTCTAAGAGACTTATTATTATTAATATCATCAGGCAACCCAAACCTGTCTCTTGATTTGAAATATCACTCATTAGAATATGCAGAAACTAAGAAATTGATTTTTCTATTTAGATGTTTGTTTTGTTAAGGAATGGTCTGGTTTCTACAACTTTCACTTTGGAGCAAAAATCTGGCTTTAAACTTAAAAGAAATCAAGATTTGACATTTATCGTGATAATTATCGATATTGACTGATATGAAAAAAATTGTGAATTTTTTTGGCCATATCGTCCAGCCTTACTATGCACCTTAAGTAGAGGCTCTACAATTTTGTTGTATTTTTTGTACAATGACAATAAAGCATTCTATTCTGTTCTAATCTATTCCACGGTGATACCGGTATTCATTTACTCTACCCTAATTTACTGAAAGCAGAGCTGCGTTTGGCTCACACTCACCCCCATCAGGCAGCGGCACATGTTGGCGTAGGCGACGGAGAAGTTGGGCTCAGAGATGGCCTTCTCGAAGATGAGGTCGATGACTCCCTTCAGACGCTCCTCGGTGTCGATGGTGAGCTCGGTCACCTGCTTCATCAGCGGCTGGAACATCTGCGGCGTCAGTTTGTTCAGCACGCTCCGCACGCGTTTGAACAGCTCCTGCGTCTTCAGGAACTCGGGGTCGTCTTCGTCTGCGTCGGCCTCTCCGCGGCCGCTGCGCTTCACCATCGGCTTCCAGGCCTTCTCTGCTTTATTCAGCTGCACGTTTTCGGTGAGAGAAACGCTCGCGATGATCTTCCGCGGCTCCTTCCCACGCTGGCCTTGACCTGAACGACGAGGACCGCTCAGACCGGATGGCTAGGGAGACAGGGAAAGATTACAATTAATAAAATAAATTATATTTATTTATATATACACTTTTATTTATAATTTAATTTATATTATTAAAATAAATTATAAATAATTTGTTGATTCATTTATTTTTTAATGCCATGCCAGCAGCAATAAAAATATAAATTAATTAAATTATTCATAATTTATTTTAGTAAAATAAATAAACAATTTATTTTAATTCATTAATTGAATTATAGCAAGTTAATTTATAAAATTTTAAAATTAAATTACTATTATTATTAATATTAATTTTAAATTAATTTTAAATAAATTTTTTATTTTATAAATTTTTAATTTAAATAATTTATTTATTTTCTTGAAATAAATGAATAAATTAATCATTTTTAATTATTTACTATTTGTCATTAAAAAAGTTATAATAAATTATTAATAATGATTAATTATATACAATTATATATATAATAATAATAATCTGAGCAAATTTAAATAAATAAAACTAATTTATTTAGTTTTATTTAATTGATTTCTTACTTTTAGCTCCATGGCAGCAGCAAGGCTATTGTAAAAAAAAAAAAATAATTAGAATAAATGATTTCTCATTTATTTTAGTAAAATTAATTAAATTATTTATTTCCCTTTCTTTCTTTATTTATAATTTAATACCATGACAGCAGCAAGGCTATCATTAAAATATGTAATAAATTAATTAAAATAAAATATCATTTTTTTTAATTAAAATAATTTATTTAAATTTATCTATATTTTTAACGCCATGGCAAAGACTATTTTATATATATATATATATATATATATATATATATATATATATATATATATATATATATATATATATAAAAATTAAAAAAAGTTATTTACAAAAATTCTAAAACACATCCAGGCGATACTCTTTTAAAATACAAAAATTAAACATTCCCCTGAATAAAACTATTGTCTATTTACAATAAAAACAGTACAGTCTAGTAAAATACGTTTGTAAAATATAAACACAAAAGCGATGTGAGGTTGCCATGGTAACTGACCGGGCCACGCCCTCCGGCTGACGGACGGCCGAGATTAGCAAACGAAGGCGTGAAATCTGGACCACAGTTCATTCCGGGCAAACGGCTCGGATCCAGCTGGCGCAGAGGAGTTTTATTGGCCTGCAGAGAGAGAAAGCCATGTCAACGCATCAGGTAGGTGTGTGTGTGTGTGTGTGTGTGTGTGTGTGTGTGTGTGAGAGCCTCAGCTACCTTATCCAGCACCACGTCTGAGATCTGCGGCAGACCCTCGGGTTTGTTCATGCTGGCGCTGATGAACTGGAAGCCGAGCAGAAACTCTCGGTCGTATTTCTTCTTCTCCTCGGGGTTCAAAGGTTTCCATTGTTCTGTTGGAAACAAGGACAGCTTTATAAGAGATTCTGGTTCCTCAACAAATGATAAAACCGAATCCATGATTATCCATATAATGCAATTTTTTAAAAATCGGACAGCTTGTCTTTCCTGAAATGCAGATTGTATAACTGATGAGCAACATTTAACAAAAGCAACATTTCCTCCATTTTTTTCATTCAATTCATCAGCCTGGATGTTTAAAATATGTACGTGTGTGTTTCGGATATGAATCAGTGTTATTTTAGCATCTGTGAGATACTATTATAGTTTTTTTACAAATAGTAATATGTTTTTATTTTTATATTTTGTTTTATTTATATTTTTTTATTTTATTTTATTTTTTTTAAGTAATTTTGTTTTCTCATTTTTATTACTATTTTTTAGTGCTGGACAATGATTAATCGCGATTAATTGCATCCAAAATAAATGTCTTTGTGTACATAATATATGTGTGTGTACTGTGTATATTTATTATGTATATATAAATACACATTTAAGAAAAATGTTATTTTTATATATTAAATGTATTAGCAGTGTTGGGCAAGCTACTTGGAAAATGTAGTGAGCTAAGCTAACAGTTACTCCTCATTAAATGAAGCTTCACTACACTAAAGCTACAGCCCTGGGAAATGTTGTAAGCTAAGCTACAGCAACATGGCAAATGTAGTTTACTACATCTAAGCTATTTTTTGTTTTTTATCATTTTTATATTGAACCAACATCATACCAAGTCAATGCTCTCTCAGTGATCAATAAAACTGTCAGTCAACCAGATAGACAGGCATAATAGGTCAGTTTAATTGTTAATTCAACAACAGTTTCAAACTAATTTGGCAACAAAAATCAGTATCATGTACAGGGCCAGATTTACCTTATATTGTGACATAGGCAAAATAAATTTTGCCTCCTATTGGTAGTTGGTATTGTGGCTTTATTGTATACAGATACATTTATAGAAATGGTAACACTTCACAATAAGGTTCATTAGTTAACATTAGTTAACTAGTTAACATGAACTAAGAATGAACAATTCTTCTGCAGCATTTATTAATGTTAATTTCAACATGTATTAATGCACTATTACAGTTTTTCTCAGTTGCTTTGGTGCATTTTTCAGATCAGAAATGAAATTCTCAAAACTACTTGTTCAACCTCCACATCATATAGTCACTTGAGCATATGATAAAAGCAGTTTCTCATTCTTTTGAACAAGTTGCAATTGCTTTGGTACATTGATGCAACTGATTATGTACATTTGTCTGCATTTTCCTACATTATCAGTTACTATTGTCATGTTGCTCAAAGTGTATTATATAGTTCTCTGTGCTATAGTCTTACCCCTCAAAACATCTAGTCATCTGTTCATTGTATAAGTCATTAAATGCAAAATGGTTGATCTAGTTGTCATAATCTATCAAGCATATTTTCTACACGTTTCTATTAGTCTTTTTGTAAATTTGCCATGAATTGTGCAGGTGAATCTTGACCTTCACTAATGAAGAGAATACAGATCAACCAATGATAAACCAGTTCTCTGAAATAGCTCAAACAGTGATGCATGCAAAAGCAAAGCTCTGCCTGTGTTTGTCTTTCTAATTTTGTATTTTTGCCTTTGTGCCCATATTTATTTTTCTTTTCTATGTCACAATGACGTTGTAATGTTTTTTTGTTTGTTTGTTTTTTTTTTTTGGTCAGATCACTAGTAAAAGTGCAACACTGAATCCTATCCAATCTCTTTCAATCAATATCTCCACATACAGTAATATGTAAATAATACTTTTGAAATGGATATATGGCAAACACAAGAAGTGCAGCCTTCTGAATTTTAATACAGTAACTGTCATCCAAACTGAGCCATAGTTTACATCAGGTAATACAAACAGTTTGCACTGTTAGTCCTATATTAACAACATGACTAAGCGTTTGGACTATCTTGTTTGTGAACAATGACACAAGGACTTTTCATTCTGATGGCCCTGATATGTTGATTGACATAAATACTTACTTTTGGGAGATGAACGAAAGATTTTGAATAAGTTACAGGCTTTTGCAGGTAATCCATTGTGTGGTGCTGTTTGTACAAATTGTTTTGAGAAATGCACATACTTTGCAAATATTAAGGATGATTCGAGAAATGCACCAAAGTGACTGAGAAAAACTGTAAAATCAAAAGTTGTGTTTGTTAACATTAGTTAATGCACTGTGAACTAATATGAACTACCATTGAATGACTGTATTTTCATTAACTAACATTAACAAAGATTAATAAATACTGTAATAAATGCATTGTTCACTGTATGCTAGTTAATACATTAGCTAGCATTAATGAAATCTTATTGTATAGTGTTACCATATAGATAGATAGGCCTGGCTACATTTATTTGCATCATTACACGTGTCATATTATTAACATTTCACCAAAATCAAGTTCAAGCTTTTGACAAGCGAATGTTTTTTCCAGTCATTACTGCCACATCAAAGACAGTACGGGCATCGCATTTACATTTTCATGAACCTGCAGGTCATACAGTTTTCTGTCGCTATGTGGGCGCTCAGTTTTTTCTGTTATTTGACCAAAGTATCATGCTATAAAAGATTCAGCACTTCGCACGAGCTATTTGGCTGTGACTTGACAACAAATGCTAGACTAAGACACTCTTCTCCAATCCTCAAATCCAAAAAAACATTAGCCTTTATAAATATAGTGTTTCTTGAGTAAAGAAAACCCTGTACTTATTCAATCAACAGTTCTTTATTTACCTTCAGACTGCAAATAAGCTGAGATGCTCTAAACTGCGCACCGCACTTCATTGACGAGAGAGGCGGGAGGAATAATGAGGTTTGACTGACAGTTTGAGGAGCCAATGGCGTTACGAGCTTTAGTGACTGTGGCGTCACTTTTACTGATCCAGGATCAGTAATGCGTAGCAAGTTATATTTCTGATTTGAGCTTGAGTTTCAGAAATGCTTTGGAAAATGTAATGTTAGCTTTTGTTGACGCTACCACGCTACGTGATCAAAAAAAGAGCTTCGCTACTGAAAAGCTATTTGATTCAGAAAACAGCGACGCTACCACCACGCTACTGAGAAATGTAGTTAAACTAGTAGCGACACTACTTGTAGCGACCCTACTGCCCAACACTGTGTATTAGATTAATTATATGAATACAAATATATACACGTAAATATTTTCAAAATATATACTGTATGTGTGTGTCTTTATAAATATACACAGTACACATACATATTATATAAACAAAAACTTATTTTGGATGCGATTGATCGTTGCCCAGCACTAGTATTTTTTATTGCCTACATAGATTTTTTATTTTTATTTTTTTAAATTTATTTTATTTCAGTTTTAGTTCTTTTAGTACATCAAGTTAAATTACATGGAAAATTTTGTTTTTTTTAATATTTTATTCAATTTTTTTTATTTAAAGTGACAAAAATGTTTTTTTTTTTTCATTTTAGTTTTAGTTAACAATAATAACCCTGAATGATAAGAATGCATGTATAAAAATATAAAAGTGTTTTATCTTATTATTTTTAAATTTAGTGATGGAAATAAATAAATAAATAAATAAATAAAATTAAATAAAATAAATAAATAAATAAATAAAACGATTGACATATAAAATCATAATAAAAATTGGCCCTATAAAATAAAAACAATTGAAATCAAAATTTTTATCAGAAAAATAATTTGCCATTTTATATTTGTTTCCAAATCTTGGTGAAAACAAGGAACAGATTTCTTCCAGCTTCATATTTTGAATCTTTGACTCATCTAATTTGTGTTCATAGAGTATTTTTCTTTTTCACACACCTTGTTGGTTTCGTGAAGCTACCCAAGAATCACGTCATTAGAATTAATTGGCCTGACCAATATATCTGTCACTAATTCTCAACCATAATCTATAACTGATTAATTGATCTGAATAATTACGTTACATAAGTCCAGCACCATTGAAATGAATCAGACGCTGATTTACCTTCTTTATACTGGTATTTCTGTTCGGTGGGTGAACTCGGGGTGGGACTCTGCGGTTTGATGTTCTCAGCATCAAGTTTATCTTCTTTCTCCTCCCACGTCTCATCCACTTCCTCTGCAGGGGGCGGGGCCACTGGGGCGGTGCTCTCTGGCTCCACCTTCACTGGGGGCGTGTCCTCTGGCTCAGGTGGTGTGGGCTTTAAAACAAGATACGTCACTTTCACCTTAATCATATGTAGAAATATTTAAATTATCCCTCACTTTAACACAGAATCATTCCATACTAGAAGAAAGTCAAATCTGTAACATTATATGGCTTGAATTTTGTGAAATCTGTATTTTCAGAAAGTCTTGGATTCACATCGCTCTCAGCAATTCCAGTAGCTTTGCATAAATTGTAAAAGTACAGGCCTTGAACTACTTTATTATAGAATACAAAGAAACAGTTTCTGGCATCAAACCGTTCACAGACCTCTTTAAAGGCATCAAGCAGATCTCCCGCCTCCTTCTTGTTCAGGTCTTTCATTTTTCTCTTCTTCTTTGGCACAGAAACCGCTGCAAACACACAAACACAGACTGAGGATGAAAATAAATGCACTATGAAATCAAGCAGACATCAACAGCCTTCACTAACCATGATATAAAACACAAAGGAGCTTCAGGCCAGAAACATACTCTTATGCAATTATGCAAACATTAACTGTTGGTTTACCATTTAAGCTGCATTCGAAATCATTTACTTCCCTACTAAGTAGTAGGCGAAACAAAATAATACGTCTGAATTAACAGCATTCATAAAATAGCATACAAAAAGTCCCAAAATGGCCCACTATTTTGCGGCGAGATTCTGAAGTGTTCATCCAACAAACACTGCTGCCAAAGCAACATTTCAAATTTGTTGAAGTACTAAAGTTCCTAAAACAAACTGAAAGACTATAGAAAAAAAGATTACATCATAAAAATCACAAACTAAAAAATAAAAACTGTTAAAAAAAAAATGAATTCAAAATATAAATATTATAATCGTATTTAAATGATACTAAATTACTATATTACGTTACAAAACATAAATTTTTAGTTTACGCAATGCACACTATAACTCCCCTTGTGGCAACATACCAAGTACTTAGTGTTGTTGTTTTTAACTACAACTAAACTAAAACTACTGAAATAAAATATAAATATTATATGAAAAACTATTAGACGAAACAAACATTTATTTTAGTTAGTTGCCAAAGGCAACATTTAAAATTGTTGTCGAAGTTAAAGTATTAAAGTTACTAAAATGGAAACTGAAATAAAAAAGTGAAATAAAAATATAAAAAAAATACCATATAATAAAATTACTAAAACTAAAATAAAAACTGTAAAACATAAAAAAAATAATAATCAAAATATTAATAACAACTATAAGTGTCCATAAATAATACTAAAATTGCACCAGTACTATAATTTGTCACAAAATATTAATTTTTAGTTTATGCAATTCACATTATAGCTTCCCTTGTGGCCCACACTTCAGAAATGTAGTGTTGTTATTTTTAACTAAAACGGCTAAAATAAATTTTTTTTTTTTAAAAATTATTAGATGAAAAACTTCAAATATACTTGAACATTTATTTCAGTTAGTTGCCAAGGCAACATTTCAAATTTTCTAATTGAAAAACTAGTTAATAAAACTAAAACTGAAATAAAAAATAAATCTCAATAAAAAACAAAAAAAAGTAACAAAATGACTACAATTTAAACTAAAAATTAAAAACAAAAAAAAGTAAACAAAATATAAAAATAGAAGTTAACTAAATGAAAAAACTGGCATTATGTATATTTGACATATTACAACATCTGGATTCACATACTAGCATACAAATGATAAAAATAGTAATAGTATGCTAGTGTGAGATTGCCTTATGATTCATACCTTGCATAGAACTCTCGGAGGGAGTAGTCTGTGTAGTGGGCGTGTCCTCTCGCTCTTCCGTCGGAGGGGGCGTGGCTTTAGAAACGACCTCTGACGGGGCAGTGGCTTCCTTGAAAAGTGGTTTGGGGGTTTCCTTGGCAGCGAGTGAAGGTGTTTCCTCGACGACAGGAGGAGTTTCCACAGGGGTCTCCTTGACAACAGGCATTTCCTTTACAACAGCCTCCTGGGTGACCTGCGGAAGGGTTTCCGCGTCAACAGGTGTAGGCGTTTCCTTGGCAACCACAGGGACAGTTGCCTTGACGACGGGAGCAGGGGTCTCCTTGACGACGGGAGCAGCTGTCTCCTTGACGACGGGAGCAGCTGTCTCCTTGACGACGGGAGCAGCTGTCTCCTTGACGACGGGAGCAGGGGTCTCCTTGACGACGGGAGCAGCCGTCTCCTTGACGACGGGAGCAGCCGTCTCCTTGACGGTCTCCTTGACGACGGGAGCGGCCGTCTCCTTGACTACGGGAGCGGCCGTCTCCTTGACAACCGGAAGGGTAGGCTCCTTGACAACAGGAGCTGGCACTTCCTTAACAATAGCAACGGGAGTCTCCTTGACAACCTGTGGAGGGATTTCTTTGACAGTCCTATCAGGGATTTCGGTGGTTACCGGCGGCGCTTCTTTCGCGATGTCTGGCTCCGCGATAGGACTGACGTCTCTGTGGGCAGAGCTTGCCGGGATGCCGTTAAACAGCTGGAGCTCTTCAGGTTGCGCTATTGGTGATTCCAGCGTGGTCTCTGCGTGGGGGGCGGCGACAGGCAGCGTTATAGTCACAGGCCCCTCCTCTTTGCTTGTAGTAGGTGTGGCTCCGGCACCATTCGAGGCGGGCGGTTCCACCACAGTGGATGTGGCGTGGGCGTCATCTGCAGGTGCTGGGGGCGGAGCATCTACTGTATCACTTATCGGACTGGTAGGGGGTGGAGTCGGCGGGGAATCGGGTATCGGGCTTTCGCCTGGAGGGATGGGAAACTCCATTCTGGTTGTCATGGTGACTGCAGGTGTGGTGTTGTCACCGTTGGGCTGCATGCGTTTTTTTACGCAAAAATGAAAATTTATTATTTGTAAAGTCATTTGGACTGGGAGCGCAAATGACAAAATGTACATTTTTCATTTATGCAAAAATTATTTATAAATCATTTAAATCAACATAAGAGTGAGTACATAATGACAAAACATTATTTTCAGTTTACACAAAAATGAAAATTAAGCAATTTAGTCTGACGTGAGAGTGAGTAAATGGTGAAAAAAAATATTCATTTTTAGTTACAATTTTTTTTTTAAAATAAATTATTTGGACTGATGTGAGGAAGTGAGGAAAGGACAACGAAATGTTAATTTTTACTTTATGCAAAAATGAAAATCATTTCAAGTAATTTGGAATGACATGACAGTGAATGACGACAAAACATTGATTTTTTTTAATGCAAAAATTAAAATGATTAACAAGTCATTTTGACTGACATGATAGTGAGTAAATGATGATGAAATGTTAATTTTCAGTTTACGCAAAAAAAAAAAAAAGTCATTTGAAAAAATAAATAACATTTCAACTGACAACATGAGTGTAAATGACAACATTTTTAGTTTATGCAAAAATGAAAATTATTTGTAAACCATTTGGACCAACATGAGAGTGAAGAAATGATGACAAAACTTTCATTTTTAGTTAACGCAAAAATTAAAATAATTAAGTCATTTGGACTGACATGAGAGTGAGTAAATGAAGAAGAAATGTTAATTTTTAGTTTACGTAAAAAATGAAAATTAAGTAATTTGGACTCACATGAAAGTAAATGACGACAAAAAATTATTTTTTTCTTTATACAAAAATAAAAAGTCATTAAGTCATTTGGACTGAAGTACATGACGACAAAATGTTGATTTTTAGTTTATGCATTTTTTTTAAAAAATTTTATTATTTGGATTGACATGGGAGTGAGAAAATGACGACAAAATGTTCATTTTTAGTTAATGCAAAAATGAAAATTATTAATAAGTAATTTGGACCAAAATGAGAGTAAGTGACAAAACCTTAATTTTTAGTTTAAGTCATTTGAACTAGAATGAGATTTGAGTAAATAACAAAATATTAGTTTTTAGTTTAAGCAAAAATTAAAATTGTAAGTCGTTTGGACTGACATGAGAGTGAGTAAATGATGACAAAACATTCACTTTTAAGTATGGCTGCCCTCTAATAGTCGACAAACCGAGTGTGGAAGCTGAACAGTAGCTCACTGCAGGACAAATGGAGGCGCCGGTGCGGTTATTTGCTCTTAAAATACTCCCTCATTTTTGCTCATACAGATAAGAGTAATAAATCTTTCAAATCTGTAAAGACTATGTTTGTTTGTGTGCAATCACAATAACAACAAAACACTGTGCTTTAGTAAAATAATGAAAGCAAACAGGATGCGCTTTCTGCCGTCTCGGTCTCTGTGAACTTGAGAGCGAAATTCCGTGTATATCTTTGCCTTACAGACATTAAAAATATATCTATAGAGAGTGAAATGTCTACTTTCAAATGAACCAATTCAAATGGAAAACAATATTCTCAGATTATGTAATCCATATGAAACATGCATACAGGCACATACACTACTGCAGAGATGACTAATCTTAAACCGAAAAAAAAGAAAGCACTAGTTTATCAAATTATTAAAATGTTAATGCAGCCTCCTTACTGTTTTTTTCCTGACACATTCATAATCATAGCTTCTGCCAGTGCACTGTGGCAAGCTTTATGCATGGGCTAGAGCACTTATTAGGCTTTGTAGGCAATTAAAGGCTCATTATAATGATTTAAATGGTTTATTAATAAACACGTGATTAGTCGACTAATGCTTAAAATGACTAGCCGGCCAGAAAAATACTTAGTCGAGGGCAGCCCTACTTTTAAGTCATTTAGACTGACTTGAGTGTGAGTAAATGATGATGAAGCGATGATTTTCTTGGTTCAGGTGTGTGCTCATTACCTGTGGAGGTGTGGGTGTGGAGCCACTGCGACCTCCTGACATGATCTCTTCTGTGATGTCACGTCCTCCCTGATTAGGGTCTCTGATCCGGATCTAGAGAGAGACATTTAGCACACGTAACAGAAGAAATAAGAACATGGCTGAGAGAGAGCGAGAGAGACTTTAACATGCAGCACATGGAAAAGACTAAAGCACAAATAAGTCACGATATAAACAAGAGAAAAACAACAACAGTGAGTGATTTAACCCAAGAAGCATTTCTCAGTGCTGTGAGACAAAATATGCTACGAATGTCTCTGACAAACACACACACACACACACACACACACACACACACACACACACAGCGCAGCACCTTATAAAGAAATAAATGCACAAGAGCCTGGAAACATTCCTCTCACAAACTCAAATCTGACTGTTTGTCCAACTTATCTGCACTTTACACAAAGAATTATACATTGACTCGCCAGCTCTCCGAGGCAAACGCGCGCACAAACACACACACGCATGAGGCAGCACATTCCCTACCTTCCTCCCCTCGAACGGAGAGGTTGAGTTCTGCTAGGCCCGGCTCATCCTGGGGCTGGAGTTTAAACTCAGCCTAACTTGGATACACTAAAGTGGGCAGCACATTCACACACGGCCTGGGCCGACGTGGGCCTCAAACTCTCTCTCTCACGCACAGCAGAGGAGGGAAGGAAAAACAGTGAGAGAGAGAGAGTCTGGCCTTGTGAAATGAGTGCACAGGAATGTGGAACGCCCACCACACCAAACAGAGAGAGAGAGAGAGAGAGAGAAAGAGAGAAAGAGAGATGGGTGGAGACTAAGAGCCACGTGGAGCGACAGAACTGAACCGGATGACTTTACAGAGACACTAAGAGTTGGGGACTTTTTATTCCGCAAGACTGCATTAAATTGATCTAAAGTGACCCTGAAGACATTTGTAATGTTTGAAAAGATTTCTACTTCAAATAAATGCTGTTCTTTTGAACTTTCTATTCATCTATGAATCCTGAAAAATAAAATGCATCAGTTTCCACAGAAACATTAACTGTTTTCAACATTGATAATAATCAGAAATGTTTCTTGAGCAGCAAATCAGCATATTAGAATGATTTCTGAAGATCATGTGACACTGAAGACTGAAGTAATGATGCTGAAAATTCAGATTTGATCACAGAAATAAATTACAGTTTAACAGATATTCACAAAGAAAAGAGTTATTTTAAACTGTAATAATATTTCACAATTTTTACTGTATTTTTAATCAAATAAATGCAGCATTGGTGAGCAGCAGAGACTTATCACTAATTTTCTAAAATAAACCAGATTATCAGTCACTGCTCAGAATGAAATGTAATCAACATTAAATCTGATTCTGAATCGCTCAGCTTTATAAAAAGCAAACGTTGTTTGAGGACACCATGAAAAAAATAAAATAGAAATAAAAACAAAATTCTCTTATAAAACAGCATTTATTAACTCCAAATACAGCTCAAGCTAAAATTAACGTTTGAATGAATAATTCTAATTTTTGTTTATATTAAGTTTTCCATCTAATATTTCTATTTTATTTCAGCTTTATTTAAATTAACAAAATGTTTTTAATAGTTTTAATATTAGGTAATAATCCTGGTTGCAGTCAGTGTTGGGTCAGCTACTCAAAAAAGCAATTAATTACATCTTCAAAAGTGTAATTAGATTACTGTACTAATTACTCTCTCTAAAAAGTACTGAATTACTTATTACTAATTATTTTCAACACTAAATCCCATATCAACCTTGACCAGTTGAACAATACGAGAACAAACATGAAACTGCTCATTTAATTCTTTCAAAGAAATAATATAAAATTGCTTGCATTTTTCTTGAACTGACCAAAGTATTTAAAGGGAGAAGGTTAAACATACACTTTAACATCAGATGTTAAATTTTGATGTTAAATCTACTGTTTTTTTATATTCAAATGTCTTAAGTCTAGGAGTAACTTTAATTAAATAACATAAAAATTAAGAGTAAGCCCTTGCTTCAAAGGAAAAACTTACTTTCAAGGGAAAAGTAAATGAATGAATGACTTAGCAATGCATCACATTCACACCCAACCCTGCAGTTCTCTCTCTTTTCTCCTCCTCTCTCTCTCAGTTTCTATTCCTCTGAAACGAAACCTCACTGACGACCGAGCGCGAGACTGCGAGACTCAAAGACTCAAAGTCCATCGGTCCAGCTGTGAGCTTCCAGAAAGCCTGATAACAGCACACTAACACATCACATACTAATCCGCTGATGCTCAAAAAAACCATTAAACTATTCAAAATTGATGATAAAGTAAAGAAACAATGTGGCTTAAATTTACTGCAAAATAACCAGATGAGTAAAAATATCTACACTGCTGCTCAAAAGTTTGGGATCAGTAAGATTTTTAATGTTTTTTTAAAGAAGTTTCTTCTGCTCATTAAAGTGTAATTTATTTCTGTGATCAAATCTGAATTTTCAGCATCATTACTCCAGTCTTCAGTGTCACATGATCCTTCAGAAAACATTCTAATATGCTGATTTATAATCAATATTGGAAACCGTTGTGCTGCTTCATATTTTTTTTTTTGGGGACCTGTGATATTTTTTTTAGGATTTTCTGATTAATAAGTTAAAAAGAACAGCATTTATTTAAAATAGAAATTTTGTGTTACAATATACAATGCTATTCAAAAGTTTGGAGTCAGTACATTTTTTCTTTAAAGAAAAGAATACTTTTATTCAGGAGGGATGTGTTAAATGAATAAAAAGTCATAGTAAAGACTTATATTGTTAGAAAAGATTTCTATTTTGAACAAATGCTGCTCTTTTTTAACTTTGTATTCACCAAAGAAAAAAGTATCACGTGTTCCAAAAAACAATATGAAGCAGCACAAGTTTCATCACTCATAATAAATCAGCATATTAGAATGATTTCTGAAGGATCAAATTCAGCGCTGCGTCACAGAAATAAATTCTATTTTAAAGTATATTAAAACAGGAAACCAATATTAGAAATTGCAATAATATTTCACAATATTACTGTTTTTTTCTGTATTTTTGATCGAATAAATACAGCCTTGATGAGCAGAAGAGACTCCCTTAAAAAAAAAAAAACATTAAAAATCTTACTGATCCCAAACTTTTGAGTGACAGTGTAAGTGTAATGAGACTCATTACACTTACACTACAAGACAACCTACAAGACAAACCAAACCAAACCAAAAGCTATTAAAATCCATCCAAAACACAAGAAACCACCATCCAAAGACAGCCTCAGAAAACCAATTATGTCGAAAACGTTAAGTAAAAATATTCAGGTGAAGAAAAAGAAAGAACAAAAGACAAATTAAACAAAAGAAAGAAATTAAATAAAGTTAATCAAATATTAGAAAGAGAAAAAGAATAAAGAAAACCAAATAGAAAACTTAAAATTAACTAAATATAAGAAAGAAAAATAAAGGAAGAAAGAAAAACAAAGATAAAGTAAAAAGAAATTAAGAAAAAATAAAGTAAGAGATTAAGAAAATTACATAACACAAATAAATATACACAATAAAAGAAAATTAGAAAGAAACATGAAAAAATCTTGTTTCAAACGGTTCAGAAACAGGAAAGATGTTCATAATAAATGTTCATTTGATGAATTCTGCACATCACCTAGTCACTTCAAAGCCTTAATTTGTTCAGTTTGCGGCAATTAAAGAGGCATGAAATTAACAAATTCATCTGGATAGATGCTATACGGCTCACTAGAGCAAATTATTGTTAATTCATAAATAAACTGCTGATAAAAATGTCAAATTAACAACCTTGACTGCTTAATTTCTGATAGAGTGAAAGATGCAAGCCCGATGTACATGAGATAAAGCAATATTAGGAGAAAAACACATTCAAACAAAGGCCACAGAAAGCACTGAGGCTCCAGATGCAGAAGATGGATGGATGGATGCCTTACCTGCTTGCGTTCCCGTCTGGGCGGAGCTTGCTGCTGTTGAGGGGGCGGGGCCTGTTGCTGCTGAGGGGCGGGGCTCATGATGACAGGTGCCGGGGCAACAGGGGGCGTGAACTGGGGCTGGGCGGGGTAATACGCCCCAGCTGGAAACAAAAATGCCACAAATGTCTCAAGACTTTCTCAAAATGACAATCTGTGCAATCAGTGCTCACCCAATTTAGATTCACAAATCTCTGGGGTCACCTGAGGTGAACTCACAAAATGCTGAACTGTCAGTGATTCTTAGCCTGGTAAACGCGCACACACACACACACACACACACACACACACACACACACACAGCACCCTCCTTCAGCAAACACACAATCTGTCACAGCCAAATTTATATTTGAACTGCACACCCTCTGAAAACAGCCGCGCTCTCATCTGCATACGCACTGGTGGTCTGTACAATACAGTCGTTTTAATGTCCTTAAAGAGACAGTTCGGCCAAAAACAGGGTTCCTACACATTTTTAAAAGTCCATAGCTTTTGTTGTAGCCATACTGAAGGACTTTCATGTCAGGAGATTCCATACTTTCCCAGACTCAAATTTCCAAACCTCTCAGTAGATTTTCGGACCATATTTGTGACCCAGGAGCACAGAACCAGTCATAAGTAGCACAGGTTTATTTGTAGCAATAGCCAACAATACATTGCATGGGTCAAAATGATCCATTTTTCTTTTAAGCCAAAAATCATTAGGATTGAAAGGAGTGAAATTAATTATTTTATGAAATTAACTCCTCATGAAGCCAAAACTCAGGAACTCACAGATACCATGTAATAAAACCATAAAACTAATCTGGAGAAGAGATCTCCAAAGACAACAAACAGCACCACTCCCCTTGTTGATTTACGACCCCCTGCCCTCCCTGCCTCTGACTCTCCCGCCTCACTCTTCTTCCCCAAAAAGCAAGAATATATTTTGTCAATGTTGTTTTTTTTCTCTTTCATGTTTGGTATCATTTTAAAGGTCTCTGTGCGATTGGTAAAATGGTCTCAATTTCACAGTTGTCACTTATATTATGAAAAATATTGAAAACTGAAGTGAATTCTGTACTTCTGTTGTGGGCGGTCTCCTTCCAAAATCTGATAAACATTGCTCTACAGGTGTGACCATTTGGGGCACGAGAACAGGTCCTAGAGAGGCTTCTCATCCCCATACACAAATGTAATCTGTTTTGGGGCAGAGCATACATGTTTATGGCCCTTTTGTTCTGGTAGTATTTAAGGGAAAGTTGCAAATCAGTCTTTGGAACTCTGTAGTCAGAAAACCCCACACAGCACACGTGAAACTCTGGAGCTTTGCACTAGAACTCACATACTGCTGTGTGTCTCTCGGTCAGGTGTGCATTTCATTTTTATTCAAAAGTGTAATTGTGTTAAACACATTGTGCCCATAGAGCACACTGTATAGTTATTTGTGCTACTTCATGTGCACATAGAATAGTTAAGTTTATTCTCTAAACCACCTAATTGCTTTGCTGTAAGTATTCTTTGAAATACTTATGTAAAAGGTTGTGGATGCTCTGCATTTAGACCGTGTGTCTTGTGTTAAATTAGGATAACTGTTACATGTGTGACTATATTAAATTTGTTTGTCTCCTGCGTAGATCACTATTTCTCATATAGCTACAGTGTCTATGTCCAGAAGCAGGGTTGCCACGCGGTTTTACAATTGCATTATCCTATCTAAATTGGTTTCTAATTATTTTCATTATGTTATTGGCATGATATAATTTTACCTGACTAATAATAAATTGTTATATTTGATTCATTCAATCATTTTTTCAAGTAGATCGGAGTGCATTTCCACAAATCTGTGACCAGGATAGGCCACACTGAAGTACCAATGAATGGATCATAGGAGACATCTTTAGGGACATTCTGATTTCTGACTATCGCTGGCTTAACAAGTTACAGTTTTCGTGATTAGAGGAAAAAAACTCTTTTTGTTATAGGTTAGCAGGGTGCAGCTGACTTAAAGGTATCTTCTCACCCTGTGTCCTCTGAGTAAGTCTAGAACTGGCGAGTTTGTGTTGTGAATTCACTGAACGGCCGACTGAAATTCTGTGCGATGCCAGGTCCCTGATGAACGAATAATTGAAAGTATGGGATTTTCAGAATAATCAAATATCTAAATTAACATACAATCGATGTCTGTGATCAATTTTTAATTAAAAATATTGTCTAAATTTAATGATCACTTGAAATTGGAGTCAGATAAAGCACGGAGTTAGACTAAAATTGAAACTAAATCCTGATAAATTCAGAAGCACAAGTAAAAGACCGAATGCACATTAAACCTTCGACCAGGCCGCTGGACTCCGTTCTTTGGACTAGCGGGTGCACCTTACAGGATAATAAGTAAAGATCATGTTCCATGAAGATATTTTGTAAATTTCCTACTGTAAATATATCAAAATGTGATTTTTTATTAGTAATATGCATTGCTAAGGACTTCACTTGGACAACTTTAAATATTGTCTTATCCTAACAAACCATACATCAATGGAAAGCTTATTTATTTATTCAGCTTTCAGATGATGCATAAATCTCAATTTAAAAAAAATTGACCCTTATGACTGGTTTTGTGGTCCAGGTTCACATTTAACAAATGGTTCATACAGCACTATTTTCAGCTTTAAATTTGGTATATATTACAGTCATCTGTAAATATTTTTTATTTTTGCAGGGTTTTTTTTACATTGATTTTATCTAAGTGACTTTTGCATGCACACAAGAAACTTTTTTGTGCCCTCGAGAAACTATTCACATGCGCATGGGAATTTTTTGCATGCTTACGTATTACAGTTTCTAGTTTTATATAACCTATGTCCTTTGTGCATCACTGCCATCTTACTATGAATAAAGTGAGAGCATGGAGGCACATGCATTAATAGAGATCTACTTGCTCAAAATTTGGCTTTCCTTATGGTAGTCCCTCTAATATCAAGGCCTAATGTCCAATTTAGCACATGCTCTGTGGAGGCACACAAACCATGACATGAAATGGGCTGATGGCATAATACAGCTGTGTGCATTGTCCTATTTGCCAAGTTCAAGGGTCTATAAAAAAGACTGGTATTGTTAAAAAAAAAATCAAAAAAAAAAAAAAAAAAAAAATCCCGCGTTGAAAATGTGGCTTTCATTAGGGCAGTATGTCATATTTCAAGGCCTCAGGTCTCTTTCTGTGGATATTCTGTGGCGGCCAAGACACCACACCACTGAATGGGCTGATGCCACAATATGTGGCTCAGTGTGCATTGTCCTATATGCTAAGTTTAATGGTTTCTCGTGCACACATAAAAGTCTGTATATTTTTTATTTTTGCAAAGGTCCTTGAGGCTATGTCATACGGTGCTAAGAATATCGTGAGAAGAAACCCAAAACATTTTGCATAATTAAAAAGTGCACCTTGAATTCATTCAGTCGTGTTTGACAATCACTAAAGAATCACTAAACAGCTTCCATGAAACACACTTATTGTATGATAATGAACTTATTTTCATTAAATTCTTAATTTTCTATTATTTAAAAAAAAAAAAAAAAAAAAAAAAAAAAAAAAACTAAATGGGGGAAAAAGTCTGGAAATACAAATATTTTCCATACTCTGCTTTCTTTTTTCTACTTTTCCAGACCTGGATATTACTTAAATCAAATTCCATACTTTTCCAAACCATGTAGAAACCCTGCAAAAATGAAAATTCTGGGAATATTTCCTCCTTTTTGTCATTTCAAATCAGTTTGCTGTTAAATACAGCAGCTCTCCTCAACAGTTTACAGTGATCCTGATTGTCAAGCTCCAAAAATGGTAAAAGTAGTTTATTACAAGTCTTATAAAGCTGCTTTGGGTAATGAACATCAAAACGAAAGTCGTTATTCACTGCTTTTGTTTACCTCTGTTAAATTATCATGATGTTTAATCTGAGCCATACCAGATTAGAGAGGTGTTTTGTCCATTATGGAGCTTGTGTTGTTAATTGTTAATTAAAACTCTAAAACTAAAGCTGTTAAAAATTATTTTTGTTAATTGAAATAATAAAATAAAATAAAAAGTAAAAAAATAAACTTTAGAAGAAAAACTTGAGCGGAAAATAAAAATGCTGCCTTGGCAACTAACGAAAATTACTAAAAGTACTGAAACTAAAAAATTAAGATAAATGCAAAATAGGAACATAAAAAAAAATAAAAATGTGAAAAGTAAAGGAAAAAAAGCATAAAATTATTTAAAAAAATAACTTTTCACTTACTTGTGTATATGGTTAGGTGACAAAGTGATTTGATTTGAAAATTAAAAATTATACAAAAAAAAAAAGCTAATTCAAAACATCAATAAACCCTACAACAGTATGTAAATAATACTAAATTTAATTTGGCATGGAATGATGAATGCATGAAGATTCTTCAAACCTTTACTAGGCATTCACTAAAAAAAACGACAAATAATAACATGACTGAGTAAATACTGACAATTTTTATTTGGAACTAATTTATTGTGCATATTTATTCTTTTTTATCTTTTGTATTTTATATTATTGATTATTATTTTTGTTAACATTATGCAAACCGTCTGCAAAACAAAAATGTCAAAAGTAGTACTTTACTACTTAAATATATTTTTTCTTTTATTTTAATTTATTGTGCATACTTATTCTATTTTAATCTGTTGTATTTTATTTTATATTACTGATTATTTTAATTAATTCATGTATGCAATCACTGTATTTTGTTTGTGTTTGCAACGCAAAAATGTCAAAAGCAGTACTTTACGATTTAAATTAAATTATGAAAACCTCTACAAACTTCTCTTACCTGAGCATATGGTCACTTTTAACAGCTCTGATTAGTTGTTTTTTCCTCTAGCAACTCTATATCTTTCAACCCAACCCAACTCACTTTACTGAGGAAGCACTGTTGACCAGAGCGAGCGGAGACTAAATATAGTCAAAGCCCACAGACAGACAGAAAGACGGGTCTGAGACTAGAGTCTGAGAGAAATATCAGTCACGTACCCTCAGAGCTTCTGCTGGACGCTCTGTTGCCCATGATCCCCTCTCTCAGTGTCCGTCTGGACACATTCACTTCTCTGCGTCTGTGCTGAACTCAAACTGACCTGTGTGTGTGTGTGTGTGTGTGTGTGTGAGAGAGAGAGAGCGGGTGATTCGATCTGGAGGGGTCAGAGCTATAAATCACTCAGCTGACAAAAATAACCAGCGGCTCCGAGCGGAGAACCAGTGTTTGTGAACACAGCGCTCCTAAACCTGCTGCTCGCTTAGTCACTTCAGTAAACTGTTAAACACACCCGAGTCCTACATTAAAGGAAAGCCACTTTTGACATCTCTGACAGCGCCGACTGGAGGACGGGAGGCATCAGATATACATGACAGACAGAGAAATCTGATCTGATCTGAGAATAACTGAGAGCACAGATGAGAGGAGGGAGAAATTAATAAAGTTAAATAAAGAAAGAATATAAAATAAAAGGAAGACAAAAGAAAGAACAAGATAATTAAATAAATAAAATAAAACAACAATAAATAAAATTAGATAAAAGAAAAGAAATTAAATAGAAGGAAATAATTAAACAGAAAGAAAGAATAATAAAATAATAAAATTAATTCAATAAATAGATAAAAGAGAGAAAAAGAAAGAAAAAGTAAAAAAATACAATTAAATAAAATAAAGACAAAAATAGTCAAATAAAAAATAAAAGAAAAAGAACTAAGTAAATAAAAATGAACAGTTAAAGAAAATTAAAGGAAAGAGAAAGAAAGAAATTAAATATAAGAATTATAAAGAGAAGTAAAAAAATAATTTAATAGAAGAAAAAAAATATGAAATAACTAAATAAAATGAACAAATAAATAAATAAATAATATAATTAAAGAAAGGTAGAAAGAAAGAAACAGTAAGAAAGAAAGAGAAAATTAAATAAGCACATAAAAATGAACAGATAAAGTAAAATTTAAGAAAAATACAATTAGAGGAAAGAAAAAGAAAAAAGAAAGAATTTAAAGTTGTGAATAAATAAAAATGAACAAGAGAAAGAAAGAAAGAAATAAAGAAAGAGAGAGAGAGAGAGAGAGAGAGAGAGAGAGAGAGAGAAAGAAAGAAAGAAAAAGAAAGAAAGAAAGAAAGAAAGAAAGAAAAAGAAAGAAAGAACAAAAAGAGAAAACTACTAAAAAAAAAACTACTGGAACCATTGTAGTTCCTCCTTTCTCAGATCTTTATAAAATTAAATAGCCAGTTTGTGTTACTGTACCTTTAAGACTTCCATATTTAAATGAGCTCTGACTACTGAGTAAGTGCTGATGCATAAATATAAGCGGTCTTATGCTAATGTACTCATGGTCATGACGCCATAACCATGATGATTTCAGAATATTGTGCTTGACAAACGCTGTTTTTTCCCCCCCAAAAAACGGTTTTGAAATTGTTTCGACAACAAAAATCCCCCGAATATTCAAACAGGGAAAATCTAAAACAGTTCATTTCACTAAAACAGTACATGAATCAGTTGATCTGTAAAGGCTCACAATGATTCCCACTATAAGAAATCTAGTAGAAGCACAAAAACAATCACACACACGTTTGTTTCTGTGAATTGTGGGGACTTTCCATAGACTTCTATTGTTTTTATACTGACCAAACGATATTTTCTGTCCCCTAAACCTACCCCTTACTGAAAACCTGTTTGCATTCTTACACTTTCAGATAAACATCTACTATTTTTAATAATTTTTTTCCCTCGTCAAAAATTTCAGGTTTTACTATCCTTGTGGGGACATTTGGTCCCCACAATGCAGCATAAACAAGTACACACACACAGGATATGTGACCCTGGACCACAAAACGAGTCATAAGGGTCAATTTTTTTGAAATTGAGATTTATACATTATCATCTCAAGCTGAATAAATAATCTTTCCATTGATGTATGGTTTGTTAGGATAGGACAATATTTGGCTGAAATACAACTATTTGAAAATCTGGAATCTGAGGGTGCAAAAAAATGGAAATATTGAGAAAATCACCTTTAAAGTTGTTCAAATGAAGTCCTTAATGCATATTACTAATCAAAAATTAAAGTTTTGATATATTTACGGTGGGAAATTTACAAAATATCTTCATGGAACATGATCTTAATATCCTAATGATTTTTGGCTTAAAAGAAAAATGGATAATACAATGTATTGTTGGCTATTGCTACAAATATACCTGTGCTACTTATGACTGCTTTTGTGCTCCAGGGTCACATATATGGATTTACTGCTTCCTGTCTCCATACGTACCGTAATCAGCCGGACTCGTGCCGGGATAGAAACCAGGAGAACCGGCCACCTGATACTGCTGAGGGGTCACGTATGAGGGACGGTACTGAGAGAGAGAGAGAGAGAGAGAGAGAGAGAGAGAGAGAGAGAGACTGACTCATCAAAAACCACCCGACAGCCCCGTTTCAGGCCATTTTTCCATCCGCCCAACAATCCTCCCCCTTTTTAAGAGTTGCACAATTAGGAACGGTAGAGACGGTCAGCTGACCGGGACAGAGTTTAGAAAGGGAGGAGTCAGCAGAATCAATACACTGAGAGAGAGTGTGTGTGTGTGTGTGTGTGTGTGTGTGTGTGTGTGTGTGTGTGTGAGAGAGTGAGTGAGTGAATGTGTGTGTGTGAGCGCGCAGAACGTCCTGTGCTAGGGTATTATCGTTAACTAAAACTAACCCCCCCCCGCCCAAAAAAAAACAAAAAAAAAACATCTGTTACATGAAATAAAATAAATACCAACCGAAATAAAATATAAAAACTTAATCTAATTTTATTTAAGCTAGCTGCCATTGAAACATCTCATATTTCATTTAGATTAACTTTTTTTACTAAAATATCTAAACCTTAAATAATATAAACTATAAGCATATTTAAAAAAAATACAAACACAAAACAAAAAACCTTTAAAATTAAAAAAAATAAAGAGAAAATGTAAAAATATAAACCTTTAATTAAAAATACTAATAAAAACTATAAGTGATACTAAAATAACACTGGTGCTTTCTTGATAAAACATGATCAGTTTTGATCCCAATTCCATAAATTGGATTCTGTGTTAAAATAAACATTTTAAAATAAATACATAAATCAATATACAGACATGCACATCTGCATGATGTCAAGACGATCTGGGATCAGTAAAGTAGCAAGGATTTAGAAACATTGTTTGATTTATAAATCATTTGTAGGCCCTATGAAATTCGTTTTATTTTTTCCCAAATTCCGTTTTATTTTTATTTTTTCCCCAATTCTGTTTTTTCCATTTTAATTTTTCTAGATTCCATTTTTTTTTTCATTTAAATTTTTTTCTGGATTCCTTTTGAATGGTTAAATTAAATTGAAAGCTTGTTGTATGGTTGCATAATGAAAATTATACAATTTCACATCAATTTATTAAAAGTTTAACAAAAGCTACATGCTTAGGGCCCTATGAAATGTTTTCTTTTTTCTCACCATTTGCTTTAATGTTTTATGCATATATATTCATTTAGCTGTCAGGAGTGGGCAAGTGAACGAGTGCTGCTGCGCATGCGTGCTAAACAGACGGAGCACAATAGAATAATAGCACAATAATTCTACGCATTATGCTAAAATATTTGTTGGACATTAAATGTGCCATTTGCAGAATTTTAAACCTACATAAGTGTATTTTTATGATAGTAACTGTAAAGGTAGTATTGTAATAGGTAAATAAAATGTAAGCTAATACAGTCCTAATTACTAAGCTCAAATGAGTTAATGTGCGTTTCTTATAGCAGTTAAAATGTAGTCTTTTTCTTATTTTATTTTTTTTCATTTTAAATTTAGTGATTTTAATGCTTTAAAGAGCAATTTTAGATTGTAATGTTCTGCTAACTATAAAAGGTAGAGCTGTCATAAAGCCAGAGAGAAAGGCTGCATGGCTATAATAGTATGTGAGAGAGTCAGCGGTAATATCATTGCGTTCCTATTGGTCAGTGTTAGAGGAGCTCAGCTTAGCCTGACAGTTAGCCTGCCCTGGACCAGGTTAGCTTTCCAGCATAAGTAGCCACAGTGACTGAGCTTGATTTATGCTAAATTTGCTTTATAGAACCAAATCATTTGACAGCGAGTCAGACTAACTGAAATAAGCCTGGCTTATTTGGTAAACTTGTTTTATGAAACAGGCATCGAGGTGTTAGAAGTCAGAAGACACTTAAATTAATTTACAATTTACTGTCTGTCTGAACCAAAGAAATAAAAGCGATCATCTTTTTCCATTGCATTGTATTTAGGGCTGCACGATTAAATCGAATGCAATTTCCATGCGCATTTTGTGAGTAAAGCCGGTTCTGAAATCAGCAGTAAATCTCCATCACCTGCTTTCAGATGGAGCAGCATTTACACACAGAGCTGTAGTTCACTGACAATATTCAGACTTAATATTTACAAATACTAGTCTATATCGTGATTTGATTTAAGTGTAATGACCTACTTTTGATTAATTCATCCAAACTTTGGCAAATTCAGTAACATTCTGCGCTATACAGTAAACTCTGTTTTTATGACTGGATTCCATGATTCCATCCGCGTTTTCCGCATCGCAGAAATCAAAGTGCCCTATGATTTGTACCGAACATCTAGATTATAATAATTCATTTCCATTTAAGATGATTATATAAATCATCTTTATAAATGAGATTTCTGGATTTGCTTTAAGTCATCGGTACATCAGTGTTATTTTAGTATCACTGATATACTATTAGTTTTGTTATATAATATTTTTTTATTAGACTTTATTTTTATTTACTGTATTTGTATCTACTCGTTTTTATTTCTTTTGTTTACATTTTAATTTTAGTTAAAGTTGTATTCATTGTGTTGTGTTTTTGTCATTTGTATTCGTCTTCTTTAATGTATAAATAGTTTTTAAGTTTTAGTTTATTTTTTTGCTTCATTTAGTTTGAGTTATTTTACAAAACAAAAATGAAATATGTTCCTTTGGCAACTAGCTGAAATAGAATTTTTTAAATATTTTATTTTATTTCAAGTTATGTTTTTACGTTGCAGTTGATGATAATATCCGTGGAAAAGTTTATTCCCCAGAAAAAAAAAAAAAAAAAAAAATCAATCGTTCTCACAATTTCACATAGAACATATAATAAATATTATAATCAAATACATAATTCGACAATTATAAAAATTATATAAAAATATACATTAACTCTTTCCCCGCCAGTGTTTTTGAAAAAAGTTGTCAGCCGCCGTCAGCGTTTTTGATGATTTTCACTCAAATTTCAGGGCCCCAGAATATTTTGTTGAATGAATAACTGAACATGCAATACATGAAAATAAAGATCAGACCCTCTACTTTTAAACAAAACAAAAAAAAAATTAATTTTATTCTAGCTTCAAGCATTGTTTTTTTTTTTTTTTTTTTAAATCAACACTTGAATGTAGCTAGGTTTCATAAAAAAGCAACATTTTGAGGAAAAAGCTGAGAAAAATCGAATTTTTAACAAATACTACGTCTGGATCACATTCAATATGAAGATCAAAGCAAAGATGCAGTAGATGGCTTCCATCAGTATCCCAAAGCTTGCACAGTCCTTTAACACTTTCTGGATTGACATCTCACTCGGTAACATTAGCCAGTTTTCATTTATGCGCGGTTAGTGTTGATGATCACATTATTTTTCATATGCATATGCTTACATATGAGATTGCTTGTTTCTGGGTCTTCCTGGTCTGTGTTTTTGATCGGCACTTTCTAGACTCATTCAGGGGATGTGTAATAGCGCCCCCTAGCGTATAACAGTGAGAATGTGGAAACCCGAAAAATTCTGTGTTTGGCGGGGAAAGAGTTAATATATATTTGCCTTACATAACTGACAGTAATTAGCTACACTGTGTTAGCTTGAAGGATATTTAACTATTTTTTGACTATTTTAACTACTTTAAATGAAAAGCGGTTTGACAAGTAGCATCACCAACTGCAGCATGAAATTTGTGTCATTTACATGTTGCAATCATTCTGTTAAAAATTACATTCTAGCAGAAAAAAAAAATGTTCATAATTTCTTGTGAAATAAATGAACTCTTTAATTCATGCGTATGCAGCGATGCTGTATTATGGATATGTTTGCTCTTACCTGGCTAGATATATAGTAAGCCGTGCCTTGTGAATTGGGGAAGCTGATTGTTTGCTGGGGAATCATCATCATCTGGGAGGGGCCGGGCTGGAACACATGAGGGGGACGGGCCCCGTGTGGAGGGGGGATGGGCCGAGGGGCGGAGCTTGGCTGGACACGCCCAGTATTAGCGGGTAAAGTGGGCCGACTGGGATAGAACGGCTGAAATGAGAGAAAAACACAGACACTTGACTTTTTACATTTAGTCATTTTGCAGACGCTTTTATTTAAAGTGACTTACAATTTTTTAAGCTATACTATCAAATATTGGATTCAGTCTTTTCATTTCAGCAGAAATTAACCTGAATGAATAGGGCTGGGTAAAAAAAATATTTAATCGATTTTAATCAATTCTCATTTTTACGAAACGATTTCGATTCTTAAATCTCAGGAATCGATCAGTCTAGCCTGTTTTAAGTTAATGAACGGAACATTGTAGCGCACCTCCCATCCAATATATCACAATAAGCATTGTGCTTTGGTACTTTTAATATGAAACAAAGTCTCAGATTTCAAATTCTGTCTATCGTATTCAAACAATAAATGCCGTTTTGATGCTGTTTAATGTGGAGTGAAAGATCTCTGTAGCGCCTCAGTTCTAGAGAAGCAGCGGTGTGATCTGATCATCGTTTCCACTTTAATACCAGTTTCAGCACGAAATAAACATGAATAAACATCCGAGGGTAAGTTAAAAGAAAGAGTACAACTTACTGAAATCCGGCTCCTGTCTCATGTAATCGCTCAATCAGTGTTTCAACCGCGCAAACTACGATATAAAATATAACGGCTTGTAAACAATGTCACGTAATTTACCTCAGAAAAAACATATTCAGTAACCATAAACTCATTGATCAACTAGAGAAATTAACTCTAGATAGGAGCATTTTGCTAAATATATGCACCATATAATATACTCATTCAAATTTTTACTGTTCTCCAATGTTTAATTTATATACACATTACATATACAAAAACTTTTATTTTGGATGCGATTAATCGTGATTAATCGTTTGACAGCACAACCTGATATATATCCAAAATAATCGACATTGAATCGAAAGCTTGTGAATGAGAATCGAATAGTAAAATCTGTCAAAACCCAGCCCTATGAATGAAGCTCACATTTTTAATTCCTCGTGGATAAAACTCGAGTGTGCTGTTTAACTTATATTTATCATATTATGAAAGTAAAATGGGTTTCACACTGATTTTAAAGAAAGATTTTTGTGAAGTGTAAGAAAAGCGGGTAAGCGTTACCTGCAGTGACCTGAATCCTCCCTTCAGCAGCACCAAACACACACACACACACACACACACACACACACACACACAGCAGAGGAGCGAGAGAGAGAGAGAGAGAGAGAGAGAGAGAGAGAGAGATGAAGAGTGTGTGTCACCCACCGGCACAGACAGTTAGAGGAACAGAGCAGCATGCAAACACAGCATTGTTCAGATTGAGACGAAACAACAACGGCCAGAAACATACTCTACACGAGCAGCACACAAACACTGCAAAAGACTGATAGAGTTTCTGTCAGAATGTCTATCATTAAACTAGAAAACTATTATTTTATTATCTTACTTTTTCCGTACTTTCTTTTTCCTTTCTCTTTGTAAATTATGTTTATTTTTCTTTATTTTTAATTATTTAATTATATTTATCATCATTTATTATCAAAGTATTTTTCTTTATTTTATTTCATTACCTTACTTTATTAGTTGTTTTTTCTCTTTTTTAATTATTTAAATTTAAATTCATTTCTTTTTTTTCTTTTTAATTATTTGTCTTTTTTAAATTGTTTAATTGAATTGTATTATGTTTTTCTTTCAGTTTTCTTTCTTTTTAAATTATTTAAATATTTTTATTTTCTAATTATTTAATTTTATTTATTTTATTATTTTTCTTTTTTCTTTCCTTTTTTCTCTTTTAATTAAGTTTAATGAATTTCTTCATTTAATTTGATCTTACTTATTTTTATTTCTTTTAATAATTAGTTTTTCATTAATTCACAATTTTCATTTTATTTTCATACTTTTTGTTTTTAAATTATTAAAAATGCAACTTTTTGGTCTTTTTTAATCATTTAATTGCGTATTATCTGACTTTTCCTGACTTTATTGTAATTTTATTTCTTTTATTATCTTGCTTCTTTCTTTTATTTATTTAAATGAATTTTCTTTCTTTCTTTGAAATTTATTTTAATTTATTTTATCATCTTTCTTTTTCTTACTTTTTTCTTTCCTTTATTTAAATGCATTTTTTGTTTAAATTCATTTTACTTCATCTAACCTTTTCCTTCTTTTTAAAACAATTTAAAAGTATTTTTTATTATTTAATTTAATTCTCCCTCTCTTATCAGATAAATCAGGTATCTAGATATAAACTTTTCAGCAGGTTAACAAACTTCAACTAACTTGCTTCACAAGATTATCTTAAACTAATGCACAGAAAGAGAAGACTTCATACTAGTTTATGATAATTACGCAACACTGCGAATACAATGCAGAATTCATATCGCAATGGCGTAGAGTATGTTTCAGGTCTTGTTCACTGAATGTGGGTGTGTTTGTTGTTAGTACCTGTTGTGGTAAAGCTCTAGGACCTGAGGCAAACTAGAAAGAGAAAGCCACACATACAGGTCAAAGGTCAAGAAACCGAAGCAACACCAGCCACAAAAGCAGAGGAGAGATCCCGTTTTCCCAGAAGCCCCTCAGTCGCACCAATCTCACACACAACAAGAGGTCAGGAGGATGCAGGGCGACCTCTGAACTCAAGTACAGACGCTCTTACATTCACATTCATTTGATGTTCACTCACTGATAATTCGTCTGGTTTGTCCAAACATGTCAGGCTAGATATTCAACAGCTTTTTCTGGACAAAACCTACATGAACCTCAATGTTTTCACAGGGATCATGAAGTAAAAATTGCATTCAAGACCCAAAATACTGAAGCAAGATCCACCAATCAGAAAAGTGTAAATACTGTGTCGCGTTGTGATCTCTTGGTGTCTATCAACCTCAAAATGAACGGAAAATAATTTTGCGGTCTCTCATTGTCTTAAGATTTTTCATTTACATTTGATTAATTTCTAAAAGACGGCAGTAGTTTTGGTATTATTAACTAAAACTACAAAAAAAAGTTATTACAAATAAAACAAACGTATTTCAGTTAGCTGCCAAGGCAAACTTTCTAAGTTAAAGTTGACGTACTAAAATTAAAAGCAAAGCAATTTAATATAAGCACTATAACACTAATAAAATGACAAAAACACTTACTAAATTACTAAAACTAAAATGAAAACATTTAAAACGTAAAATATTAATAAATTGTTAATAAATAACAAATACTATAATAGTATTAGGGCTGCAACAACTAATCGATAAAATCGATTATTGTCGATGATTTTCATTATCGATAACGATTCTCATTATCGATTAGTCGGGTCTGCTCACAGTGCACGTCCAACTTCAGCCGGTCGCGTCAAATTACAGCACTGAATAACGCATTTCTGTGGCCAAAATGCATCTAAAAATAGTGGAGGAAACAGAATGAGATGCTGCGGGAGAAGTACGTGATCCAAGCTGCACAAAACATGAGAATTCTTTATTTTCAGCTTTAAGTTAATGCATTAGTGTAATGGCTTGCTCCTGTCAGACGCTTTGACAGATGCGTGTGCGTCCTCAGTGCAAAAACTTTCAGTTAACGGTCATATCCTTATCTGTAAATGTCACAAATTCACGCGAGCATTTCCATTTTTGCATAAAGTTCCGTCCTGACGGTCTGTGTTAAGTTTAAATCTTTACTGAATGAGCGCCGGCGCGGCAGACAGACGGAACACAGAAGAGAGGGAGAATTAATATTCAGCGCAAAAACATTCATTGTGCTGAAATATCCGATGTTGAGCGTTAAATTTAGGTTTAAAAGTCAACATGTAGTGCGCGTATTTCATGAGAGTAGGAACTGTTAGGGATAACAGCGTGTCTGAATATAAATGTCAGATGCTTCATAGCCACCTTTTATAGGATAAAGAAACAACATGATCAAAGTGAACGCACGTGTTCCTGCAGAACATTCTCACCTGTTGGTTAACACTAAGTTTGTTTTTATTCGTCTTTATTATCTGTATTATTCTTTTAATTTTTTAATGTAGAGTTAATTAAACTATGTTCACTATATACAGCGCTTAACAAATTTACGTAAGGTTTTTAACAAATAATGTAAGGTTTGTGCCACTAATGCTCCAAACTAACAGCATTGGTAATTACCATAATTTTTTTTAGCTTTCTGTATTGGTTAGTCCTCCAATATGCATAAGCTCTTTAGTATCAGATGTAGGCTATTTCTAATACTATAATATAATTATTGCTGTTATCTATGAAAGAAAGGCAGAAAAAAATAGTCAAGCGCTTTAGTGTTTTTTCTTCAGATACACAATTACAGGTCAAAAGGTACATAAATGCCAGCAAGAATGCTGTTATGAAAGGCATAGGAGGCCATTTTTGAAATGTGAATAAATACCATTTAGTTGTTTCAGTTTGTTATTTACCCAATAAATGACAATAACATTTTTAGATTTAAACCATTTTTGACAGTTTTCTCTTTATTATGACAGGTGGTCTAATAAATTGTTAAGCACTGTATGTTTTCATAGCATTCATTCGGCACGTTTGTCTGAAGGACACTGGGCAGAATGTGGAATAGTGTGTTTTTTGTTAATAAAAGAAAAAAAAAAAGTTTTTTTTTTTTTTTTTTTAAATCCAATTAATCTGAAAAATAATCGGCCAACTAATCGATTATCAAAATAATTGTTTGTTGCAGCTCTAAATAGTATATAAATAATACTGTTATTATTTAATTTTATTTATTTTATTCTTTTCTTTCTGTTTTTCTATCTTTTTTTAATTTTCAAATGTATTTATTTATTTATTTTTTCTTGGAATGTACTAATTTTCTAATATAAATCAAAACTGATTTGATTCTATCTTTGGAAGTGTTTTATGGCAGGGTTTCCCAACAATAATAAAATTAAAATTTAAAAAAAATCAATAAAACACTTACTAAAAAGATGAAATATTGTATTTGTTTACCTGCATGTCATGTAACCATTGATTCTGAGAACTGTGACCATATGCATGTGCTAAATTATTGAAACAAGTTAAAATCTCAGGGAGACTTCAAGTAAATATTTTAGCTCACAGATTTTGGGAATCTCTGCTTTATGGAAGACCTTAGTGTTTTTCTGATGCTTAAGTCTTTAACACCTAAATACCTTTAAAATGTATGTTAAATGTAACAGGTTGGCTGGTTTGGTTCCTTCTTGAATCTTGAAATGCCAATGGGGAAAACGAATGGGCCAATGACCCAGCAGGCTCACAGGAAGTGATGCATGTCTGGGGTGCCGTACCTGTCGGGGTTGGGCGGCGGGGTTCATCTGCGGCGGAGGGGTGCCAAACACAACCGGCGGAGCAGGAGGAAAACTGGGCTAAAGAGAGACACATGGGCATCATTCAATCATAAGAGTAATCCAGAGAGATCATGAGTAGAGATGCACCGATACTGAATTTCTCAGCCGATACAGATAACCGATTATTCAGAACGATATCTGCCGATATTGATAGTTCAGTTTTCCGAAGGAAAAAAAAAAATCTCTCACAATTAATGCTGTAAACCAAACATTGGTATGTAATATTAGAGGTTAATATGAACAACAACACTATTGCATTCAATGCTTTTTGTTTTCAGATATAATAATCACACTCAAATAAAAACATCTGTATACACAGGGGTGCACATAAGTGGTCCGCAGGTCCGCATGTGCGACCAAAATAAAAATGCACTGTAAGTTCTGACAGAGCATTTGCGTACCGACATGGATGACAGCTGTTAATAGTTCCTGATAACAGTTCCTGTGGCTCAGTGGTAGAGCACTGCGTTAGCAGTGCAAAAGGTCGTGGGTTCAATTCCCAGGGAACACACATACTGATTAAAAAAAAAAAAAAAAAAGTATAGCCTGAATACACCGTAAGTCGCTTTGGATAAAAGCGTCTGCTAAATGCATAAATGTAAATGTAATGCACAATTAGCATTTTAGATCGACAAACTGTACTGTATAAAGTATATAACTATACTGTATATTTCTATTCAAACTGAAAGCATAATCTAGGCTAGCCGCTGCCGTTTTCAAAGTAAAACTGTGACATTTCATTCACTGACGCTTAGGGGTGTTCGATATGACGATTTTTGATCGTGGACGATAAAAATGTCTCCACAATCTGTTTTTGAAGAAATATCGTAGTATCGTGCTTCAGCGCACATTCTATCAATTACAGTTCTGGCGCCGCCGTATCAATATACTGTACAACACGACATACAGCGGTAGAGTTACTCTGACAGGACACTGCACTTATTCGCGATCGCAAAAGTACATTATTTGCATACAAGCCTTGTCGGTTAAATGTTGCATTCACGTGCTGGTCTGACGTGCACTTTTTCTGAGCGCATACACCAAGCGCGCACACTAAAACCCTGTCAGACAGCGCCTGATTACTGAACTAAGTTATCTTTTGCTCTAATACTGTCAAAACACACAAGGGTTACATATACACTCAGTTGGCTATGTCTAAAATGAAAATAAACAGATGAGAGATAAACAGATGTGTGCCTGTATATTAGATGCGCGCAGGTCTTAAAGGGACAGTAATAAACATGCAGCCGACTGTCATTAAAGGGACAGTTAGTTCACCCTAAAATTTAATTTCTGTCAATATTTACTCACTCACATGTTGTCCCAAACCTGTATTAATTTCTTTCTTGTGCAGAACACAAAAGAAGATATTTTGAAGAATGTAGGTAACCAAACAGTTGCTGGTCCACACTGAATTAGATAGTAGGAAAAAAATCCTATGTAAGTAACTGTGGACCTACTGTTTGGTTTTCCACGTTCTTCAAAATAGGATTTATGTTTAGCAGAAGAAAGAAACTCACTCAGGTTTAAAACAACTTTTGAGTAAATGATGGTATAAAAATAAAACACTATGACAGAATTGACAGATGACAGAATTTTTATTTTTGGGTGAACTATTCCTTTATGTTAATAAAACAACAAAACGCAAAGAGAAAAAAAAAAATCACACTACTCTTGACTGAAAAACTTTAATACAGTTGCTTTAGGAATCAGTCTATAAAGTTTTATTGTTATATTTGTTCATTCACGCTAAATACACCTATTGTACCTGAAAATAAAGCAATGTTTGTTTTGTGTGTATTTGTAATGTGTATCTTTGTTCTTATTTTTTTAATAAGAAAGATAAAATGACAAAGATTTTTATCTTCTCCCACTTTGCCCTAAATATCTGCCATTCTTTTTCTTTTTTTTGTTTTGTTACCTTGAAAGGCTTTGACTTTATAATAGGGAAATTAGTTTGGCTGTAATGCTTAGACAACTTGCAAAATAGTAAAACCAACATGACAAAGAATCGTGATAAAATCGTGATATTTCTAAAAAAAAAATTGTGATATGATATTTTTTCCATATCGCCCACCCCTACTGACGCTCTTCCATCAGCAGCACTAAACCCGGAAGCACATATACTTGCTTGCCGGCAACAAGCCAAAATAAAAGCTCGCTGATTTTATGTTTGAAAATGATGAAAATTCAAATTCAAACAATAATAATAATAATAAAAATAATTGTATTTGTATGTAATACTCCCTTTTTATTTTAAAATAAAATAGTATTATCACACTTGATTACTTAGTCTGTTATTATATATATATATACACACACACATTAAAAGTCCAATAATATTATCATCACTATTATTATTTTTTTTTTTATAGTAATATTTTATGGGTCACACTACATGCCGTGGTCAGTGTGAGGACAAAACCAAATCTCCAGATTCTCATATGAGAACCAGGCTGAAAAACTTATGTGCACCCCTGTATATACAACTCAATTGCACTTTAGATAGTTTTCATAAAAACTGGTCTTCATGACAGATTTATTCAAACATACTTACATAATTAACAGTAATTAAGCTCCCTCTAGTGTTTTCATAGCTAACTGATGAACTGTGAACAACAGATAACTTTCCTGAGATAAATACAATGTTAATTGACATTGTTCACAAACTGTTTTATTTGACACCTTTCTTCCTGTTAAAGCGATTATATTAGACATGATAGATTTCTGTAAGTTTTCAACAATTTCTGATGTTCATTCACATTTATTTTGTGCTATAACTTGTATTAAAGCGGAAGAGACTCGCGCTGCCGCTTGAACTTCCTGTTTGAATTTTGCGATAAAATGTACGGGATTTAAAAGCTGAGATTTTATTTCTTATCAGAAGAAACAAAACACAAAGTTTGTTGTGATTATTGAATTTGAAGCACATTACAAATAATGTTTAGTGAAGAAAAAACATATCTGGCAACTCTGGCTTGAACTATGGGTGGTTTATTGTTTATAAGGTCAAACAAAACCTGCATTAACAGCACTGCATTAATGGGTTATTACTGCTTTCACTCAAACAGCCATAAATTTGACAAGACACATTTTCTTCATGCAAGCTACTGTCTGAAATAGGGCTGGGCAATAAATTGATAACGATAATTATCGTGATATAATTTTAAAACGATAAAACAATATGAAGAGTTTGATAATGTTTATGCACCAAAAGCGGAACGAAACAGCACTAACGATGCCACACGGACCGTTTATCTAACTAAACACCGCTGTGAGATCCAGTGTGAAGCGCTTGAATTCAGCGAACAACACAAATGACTCTGTGATTTTAAAGCCAGATGAAACAGCGCTGACAAACAGGAGAAACACTGTGTGCAACGATACAGTCAGAAGGCTTTTCAATCAACAAACCACCATTTACCATGGATTTACTGTAGTAACACTAACTGCACCATGGTATTGTGGCAGAAATGTGGGTATTTGTATCAAATTTTACTATAATATTAATGTAGACATGAAATGTATTAAAGGAGTAATGAAATATAATTACAGTATTTTTTGTGATGAAGCTATACTAAATGTCTTTAGACTACTGCTTTTCATACAAATACCTAAAAACCATATAGTTATTTTTTTCCATGGTATTGAGGTGCTATATGTGTGTTTTTAACTGTGATTATCATGATTTAAATGTATGCTACTATGGAAGACCAATGATTAATTTAAATAAAAAAAAAAATAAAAAAAAGTCAGAATAATTAAATTTCACCATATAAAAATGAGGTTGCTACACTTTTTACAGACGTTACTGATTTTAAAAATGAACAAAAATTATCGGCTGATATATCGGTGGATCCCGGATCACAGTGACTGAAAGCGTGACGTGGGTTACCTGGGACAGGCCCGGGGAGGGCGCGGAGGGGTGAGGGGGGGCGGTGGGGGGTCCTGACAGAGGCTGAGGTGCCTTATTCATTTCACCCGGAGCATCTGCATCGAGACGCAGTACCTACTGACAAAACCTGAACCAGAGAGAGAGAGAGAGACACATCAAGTTATTATTCAGCTGTCTACTGTGTCTTAAACATAATTAGCGATTATAATATCTGAGTGTAAATGATTAATGCACACGTCAGAAGTTCATGGTCGTCTGTACAAACAGAAAGATCTGAGTCATGCTGAATCATCGGACAGCATTTGTTAAAGCTCAAGTGTATCCTTTTTGATATTAACCCTCTAAAAAAATATTTTTTGAAATGGTAAAATATTAAAACAAAAAAAGTTTGCATATGTGTTTTTGGTTACACTTTATTTTAAGGTGTCCTTGTTAGAGTGTAATTATACATTTAAACACTCAGTAATATTAATTGACTACATGTACTATATGGTTAGGGTTTGTTAGCTGCATGTAATTATGCATAATTTTTTGTTATAATGGTAAGTACATGTAATGTGTAACTAACAAGAACACATAATAACACATAAAAGTGTTATCGTGTTTTTTGTTGAGTATCATATTTGATCCATCAGGCTTTTATGGCTCATGTAGTCTGATATAGAGAGAATATGTAGGAAAAACAGTTCAGTTTTATTCTGAGAATCAAACTGAGCAGAAATATGCAATTTGCTGCAGATGCTGATATTTATATGATGAAATTCTGATGCTTGTAATGTAAATCAATGACATCTTTATAACAGTATAGCAGATGCTGATATAAAATGATCTAAATATCAGTGGTCGCTCTATATCTCCAATAATATGTCTTAGTAAGATGAGATTGAAATGATCCAAACATATAATGCAATACAATCCAATGCTGATTGAGAGATGAAGAAATAAACGCTCCTCAAAAGATGTGAGATGAAGATCATTCCTCCGCTGCGGAACAAGCTTCTGGAAACAAACACTCCTCAAAAGATCCTGATGAGCAGATTTGAGACGCACTGATTTTTCTAAAAAATGATTGATGGGGAATCAAGTAAAGCTGAGCTGCTTCAGTCCAGAAAGTGTTCATCTGGAGATACTTTTGCAGTTGTGTTTGCTGACACTGTAATAACACACTTCACCTTTAACACCAGAGATCCAGACCTGAACACCGCAGTCAAGAGTAAAAATAACAGCAGTGCATCTTTAAACACTGCAGCACAGACACGTTTACACCGGGCGCAACTCTCAGGAGACAAACACACAGAGAGACACAAATTAAGTCTCTTAAAACCGGTCTCCTGATCATGAAACCCTTGAATTGCAGACCTTTACAAGTTTCGTTGTAAAAAATTGGTAACAGGGCTGAACGACTGAGGGGGGGGGGGGGGGGGGGGGGAAGTAATAATTGCAATTTAGCGGAGAAAAATTGAGATTACAATTTAAAATGTGATATATATTTAAAGAGCTTTAGATTTGCTTTGCTTGTTTGTAGGGCTGAACAAATTTAAAAAGTGATTATATTAATATAATTATACAATAAAATAATAAATATTATTTTTATTATAATTATTAAATAAAATATTAAACAAATCAAGAAATATATTACTATTGTAATAATTTTATTGTGCTATAAAATAAAAACTGAGCATTTAATAAAAATTATAATTATATTTACTATAATTATTAAATAAAATATGATATAATTAATAAACAAAATAATGCATTGCTATTGTAATGTTACTGTGCTATAAAATAAAAATTGAGCATTTAGTAGAAATTATAAATAATTATTTTTTATTATAATTATTAATGGCCAAATATCAGCCGATTAATCGGTCAGGTTTAGCATGGTGATATACATTTCTATTACAAAATTTTAAAAGATTGAAAAAAAATTATTGAAAATGATTTTATTTAAAAATATAATTATTAAACAAAATACTAAAAAGATTCATTATTTATAGAGCATTTTACTGCACCTGCAGACGAAAGTGCTGTACAAGCAGCATAGAAAAAATAAAAACAAAAATAAAACAACACACAATCTAGTAATACATCAAAAACTAACCCAACATCTCAAAGACTAAAGTAGAAGTAACAAAAACATTTAACGAAGTGATCTACCTAAGTTCATGAGGCAGACTATTCCAAAGCATTTTCAATGCCAAGCTAACAATGGCTCCCAGTTCCAACATTGTTAGCTTGGCATTGAAAATGGTCAACATGTGACCGAAATGTTTGCCTTGTTTTTTCAGTAAATTGCTTACACTGCTTTCATCTCGCTTGTGAATTTAGATTTTTGAGAGTGTGCGGGCTTTTTTCAAGTATTTTAATATTTTTTAAACAAATTATGAGCTCTAAAAGATTTTCAGAATAAAACAACTCTTTTGCTTTAGACCATTTGCAAATGTTAAATCTTACAATAACATGTTAAGGTTACCACTGCATCTTTCTGAAAAGAAAAGTAAAAAAAATGCAGCGATTGAATATAGTTTATTTATAGTTATTTTCAAATCTTCAATGTACTGTCATTATAAAAGAACTTTGTTATAATTCTAACAAATAAGTTTTTGTTAAAAACTAACCAAAATGAAAAATATTTTGCTTATAATTTCTGCACAGGAGAGACTTGGTGTTGTTTCCAAACAAAAGGAAATATATCGGTATCGGCCCAAATGAGCTGAAAAATATCGGCATTTTGGATATCGTCAAAAATCCAATATCATGCATCCCTATGCCTATGTGTTTTTTTTAAATTTATTTATTTATTTTTTTGCTCTGTTTGTATATCAAAATATCAATATCGCTATATAGCTATCAATATAACTATAATAATAACAATTTTTAAAAAGTAATTATTGAATTACACATTTATTAAACAAAATAACAAAATAATATATTACTAAATTAAATAACAGAAATTTAATTACAGTGAATTACAGAAACTGTCTAGATTTTTTGAAAACTTTTTGAAAATTTTAGAAAGTCTTCTGAAATTTACCAGAAATGTTCTGCCCCTTTGCAACCCTATTTATTTTTATATATTTTTTTTAAACAGTATCTGTAAAATTACAATACTGATACATGTATTAATTTCTTAATTTTCAAATGTTAACCAATCAAGCTTTTATTGAGTTATTTAGTGCTCCCCTAAAAGTATTAAAATAATCATTAATAAGAACTGAAGGCAAATTTGGTAAATTCTTTGTGAATCTCATCTGTAGTTTGTTGAGGTCTGAAGCTCAAGCTGCTTCCAGCTGCACCTGCAATTACTGCAGCACTCATTCATTATTTGGTTTTGTGTGTTTGACATGTGGCTGCATTTGTGAATGAATCAGAGGAACAGGACTGCAGCAAGAGACCAGCTGACCGAGACTCAAACTAGTTCATATGGAGGGGGTTCAGGGGACACGGCTCTCTTTACAAGAGCCAAATATAGAGGCAAACCTGCACAATTCACACACACACACGTTACTGGACGTAAGGGTACAGTACAGTACAGACAGATGGACGTTTCTCACAGATATGGAGCTCAGCAGTGACATTACATAACGCTTAAACACACCAAAAGCAGAGTTCAAAAGGTTTTCAGGCCACAAATCAAAGAGAAGAGAATTCAAATGACTCTCAATCAGCTCTATTTTCTTTATTAAAAATAGTTTCTGCTATTAAACCATTTATAAGGGACATTTAGGAAATTGTCATCATTTAAGATGATTCAGCGCATTTCTTTATAAATGAGATCCATTTCTGCTTGTCACTCATCAGTGAATGTAATTTCAAAGAATCTTCATAATCATAATGAAAATGCAAGAAAATGAAAGAATAACTTTCTAGCCAGAACAACATTTTTAGAATGTCCAAAATACTGCAGCAAAAGTAAAACTGGATTTGTAGCAATCTGCAAAATAAACGCTCTTTTCTCTGTCAATTTTTTATGAAATGGAAATAAAACAATGACCATATCGTATGATTTTAATAAATCAGATCCGAAACACAACAGTTTCAACTAGTGGTCAAACGCTATGGGTTTTCAATGGCTAATGATGATGATACATACACATGAACTGCTGTAACTGAATGAAAACAACACAATATTCACTCAAAATGAATATAAAAAAAATAGAAAACATGCATCATCCATTGGCAATAGGGTTGGGTACCGAACTCAGTACTTTTAAGGGTACCGACCGAATTACATCGATACTACCGAGTACCGATTCACATTAAATCAATCGGTGCCAAATTTCGGTATATAGAATAGAATAGAATAGAATTAGTATGCCCCAAATCGTAGTATGTTGAAATAAGTATCCCAAAGATTCCCGGATGGTCTACTACTTCCGGTTGGAATTCGAAGCGCAGATCGATGCACACTCTAACGGCTAATATTGCCCACAACACATTGTGCGTCTAACGAGGATTCGATTAGAACTACAATCACGCATAAAAAGTGGTTAAAAACTACAAACATGGCAGATATGCGAGACTGACAAACAGGTAGAGAAAGGGGTTTGAGTGATAAATAATGAATGTTTACCCTGATGAAAAAATATTTATTTAATGTTATCCGCAGTATATTTAATCTGCAGCAACATAGTGAACTTTTATAAAGATACGTTTGGTCATTAACTTTTAAATGCATCATTATGCAAACACATGAGCAGTTCTCGGCATGAAAGACACGTGACTGGCAGATCAACGTGCCTCTTTATTTCTCTCCAATATGGTAGGAAATTAAATGAAATGTGAATGATGTGAATATGTGACAAGATGATTGACAGGGCAGTTTAAACAGTGACAGAATCCACATAACTAAGCAACAGAGCATCCGTTAAAGACGCAGTTATGCCTAAGTAGTGTGTCCCAAAGCTTGCTTACTATTCTCAAAAGTATGTACTTTTTCTTTAAAAAAAGAGAGTACATAATTTTAGGACATAGTATAAGTACACTGTAAAAAATGACTTTAACCACAAATGAATTTAACAGTAAAAGACTGTAAAAATGCTACAGTAAAAACCTGTTAAATGGTTAACGGTAAGTTTCCCTACTATATACGGTGAAAAACTGTATTGGACATTACATGTAATTTTACGGTAGTATACCATTTTTAGAAGTGAAAAAAAACAAACAAAAACAATTTACAGTGAATAACCATAAACTGACATTTCCAGAATTCCCTGCATACATTTAAAATTAGATTTTTTTGTTGTTGAAATGTTTCTTAGTTTTTTCTTATTAGTTTTGTACAATAAGGTTGTATGTTATCTAAATATCAGCTGATTAATCGGTCAAGTTTAGCATGATATACATTTCTATTACATAATCAGGGTTTTTCCTGCATAGAGAATTATGAGGCGGCTGCCTCCGCCAAATTTTGTGCCACCTCTGGCTGTCGACAAAACTCCACTGATCAGCTTCCATTAGAGCTTATAGTTCATATTTAGAAAAATACTGATATTTTTAAACAAGTTTACCTGATATTTCTTTACACAGAATCATAATTTCTATTAATTTTCCACTGATTTACGCGATCTGATGAGCATTAACTCAAATTACGCGAACATCTCTCCATGAATGAATGAATGGCGGAGGCGCGCGGTTTCGTTTACTACACACAGACTGAAGCGCGCGACGCTCGGGTGATTTCAGAGTCTGCCGTCTCTCTAAATGAGGACGTAAATACATGAACAACATCTCCAGAACTGCTCTGAGAGTCACTTCATGAGTATTTTACTGTTTCATTTGAGTAAAACTAGCGTTGCACAGAACTGAAAAGGTATTCACGGCAACCCGTCAAAATAAATGTTCAGTTTAACTTGCAGTACTGCTACTACTAGGCTACTACTAAGTAATGATCAAACTAAATTTCTTCCATGTTTTAATTTTAATAGTAAATCCCCTTTGTTTGCCTAAATAAATAAGTAAAGTTTGATTTTCAATAATTTAAAGATAAATTAATGTTTTTATGCCTTCATTTGATAACTAGACAACGCAGAATTTCTGAGGAAAAAGAAAACATTTCATAAGGCTATTTTAAGAATAAATATGAATAAGTTGTTTTTATGTTTATATTTATTTTATGTTCAAATAATTAGACATGCTACAACACAGAATTTGGTAACAAACATACGGTGAAAGAAAATAAAATTTCATAGAGCCCTAAACATGTAATTTTTGTTAAACTTTTAATAAACTAATGAGAAGTTGTATAAGTTTCACGATTTTAATTAATTATACGTTGTGGGTAAAAAGTGTTTGTTTTAGCCAGTTAAAGGGTGGGTACATTGTGTGCACATGATCGGGATGGTACCACCTCCGCCTCATTTTGAGCCAGGAAAAACCCTGATAATAAAAAAAACAAACAAAAAAAATTCCCAGTGTAGCTTTTCTCATTTTTTAAATTCTCTCTCAAATTGGCTCAAAACAACTGAGCATCAGATCTGAGTGGCCATGAGCATAGATGGCAACATGCAGGTCAGATATTTTCACCAATATAACGTCTATCACAAGCCTAACTTAACCTAAAAATAAAAATTAATTCAAACAATCTTCCACTTAACCGCTACAAAAAACATCAAACTCCAGTGACAGACCTGAGAACAACATCAGGTCAGGCAGAAACATTAAAGCAATAGTTTATCAGATTTGGAGAAATGTAGCATCACATCACTTGCTCACCAATGGATCATCTGCAGAAATGTACTAGTATGAACATTTATTACAATTATAGTGACCAGAATTATCACGGTTATGAGTATTATCACGATATGGTGTCTAGATGCCTTTTTCAAACTGTTTAAATGTGTAGAATCCACATTAGCTTGTTTTTCATCAACCGGTCAAAATTCACAACAGGGCATGCAAATTCAATCCGTTTTTTGGGCAGAAAAAAAAAGGCTGAATGTAAATGTAATTCTCTGTAAATCCACTCTCTGACAGCAGGTGGCGCTTACGAAGCAGCAGAATAACATCCGTGGACAAAGCAGCATTGTGATTAAAACACTATAAGGTATTACATGGAGCGAAGATGAAAACAAAATGCCATTGAATCTTTTCTGAAGACCGTCAGAACTTTCAGAGATACATTCATATAATGGATTCATTCATATATTCATTTGTGTAATTCCCTTAGCACTCTTTTAAAACCTCACAGTTTTCCGCCATGTTTTCACACAAAATAAACTACTCTGCATGCTGTGCATCCAAACAGCTGATAAAAACAGTAATTTTATTTACTTACTTTTTTTACAATCACAATAATCCACAAGTAATCCATACCACTCCAGTCCATCAGTTAACATCTGGAGAAGACAAAAGCTGAAACAAATCCATCAAGACGTTTAACTTCAAACTGTTGCTTACAACTAAAATACGAGTCCATAATCCATAATAACGCTTCCTCCAGTGAAAAAGTGCATCTGCTGTTGTCTCTCACATCAAAATCCAGCCACATATTTGTTTAGAGCTGTTTTGGCTTGTAAACTGTGCTTGATCTGTGCAGATTTCTCTCCTGATTCAGACCAGACCACTTTTTCACTGGAAGAAGTGTTATTATGGATTGTGGACTCGTATTTTAGTTATAAACGTCTTAATGATGGATTTGTTTCAGCTTTTGTCTTCTGAAGATGTTAACTGATGGACTGGAGTGGTGTGGATTACTTGTGGATTATTGTAATTAGGTGTGTCCCCGAATAGTTGACAATTCAATGCTTCGATTCGAGGAGCCTGATTCGACTCCCAATCTCACAGTTGAATATTCGCGGGGTGTTATGATCATGCCATTTTGATATCTGGGGGTGCTCAAATGTCAGATTTCACGTCGAACTACCGGTTTTCTCCCAATAAGTTAATGTACAGCCTATTATGATAATGGTGTAACTAAGAATCTTAAAAGAAAGAAGCTTTAAATAAATATTTTAACGTGCGTGAATAAATCCAACTTCCCTATAGATTAAAGTTTCGCTTTCTAATCCGTCACCAACAGAGGAGCATCTTGGCGGCTGGGATTTAAATATTTAACAAGACTCAAACTGACACAAGCAGAGGGGAAGATTTCATTTTTTTCAATCAGGTAGGGTACAACAAGTGATTTCACAACGTTTCAGTCGGTTTATTTATATTGTGTATATATTATTTATCTCGTATAAGATGCATTTGGTTGAGTTGCGCTACAGTAAAGCGCTTCATTGTAGTACTATACGCTCTTCAGCGCACGGTGCGAGCAGGATAACAATGCAGAATATTAATAACTATGACTGGCACTGTCATATACATAATATTATAATGAGAACACTATTATAATAAAACGCTGTGATTTTTTAGTGTTTAGTTGTGTTTCTGCATTGCGTGAAGTCCACAAAAGGAGTTCATTCAGAGCTGCGCAGACGCGTTCATGTGCATTCGGGGCATTTTGTGCAGATAGTCTATAAGTCGTAATATTAACGTTATGTTATATAAATAACGAGGCGTATTCTGTGAGATAAATGAGTTAAATCCCATTGATTAAAAACCTGCTACATTCTACTGGTCATCTTCAGCGCGCGCAGATCAAAACAAAAATGCAGAACGTTATAACTACGATCATATACATAACGTTATAATGAGAGCACTATTGTAAAAAAAATGTTGTGAATTCTTAAGGGTTTCGGCGATGTTTAATGTTAACGATCTTTTAATCAAAACATAAAACATTATTTACCCCGTTTGTATCTGCGAGGCGTCCGTTACACATTTTCTCTGTGTATTTATGACTGTCGAATGTCTGACTTGACTCTTGGTAATGCATTTTGCCCCGCCCCTAAATATATGATTCGACTATCGTCATGATTCGAAAAGATTTGACTATGAAAATCCTTAGTCGGGGACACTCCTAATTGTGATGTTTTTATCAGCTGTTTGGACTCTCATTCTGACGGCACCCATTCACTGCAGAGGATCCATTACTGAGACACTGATGCAATACATTTCTCTAAATCAGATGAAGAAACAAACTCATCTACATCTCGGATGAACTGAGGACGAGCACATTTTAACTATTGGCTGAACTACTCCTCCAATAAAACAAACATTCAGGCCGTCTGCATCGGCACAGGAGCTGAAACTCCCACAAACACACTCACTCTCTCTTTGTCTGTCTTTCCTCAGAGAGTATGAACACGGCACACGGCACACGAGACCTTTGGAGCGTGTTGCCATTGGATACAGAACTGCAGTGTGAGACAGCTTCAGTAATGCGACAGTCACGCACGAGTGACTAACGCTTCACACACTCGCTCCGTCACCGCACTGCCTTCACACATCCAGCTGCTTTCACCGTCAACTTTGACCCAGAAGCCTGACACGGGCCAGAGCGAGAGAAAACCTGGACCACAAAACCAGTCTTAAGA
>CM077252.1:2021499-2263999 GCA_039654775.1 Spinibarbus caldwelli
TACACTGGCAATACAAAACTACAGTCTGTAATACACACACAAAAAAATGAAAAATTTTGTTTAAATATATTTTATGCATTTAATTTGCACTACTGATATTTTAATTGTTAAAATTACTTGCAGCATTTTTTTTATACAATTTCTCATTGTATGCTGTGACAGTGCAAAGCTACATTTTGTCATACTAAAAATAAAGATATTATATTTTGTATAAATATTATGTTTTGTACTATTGATATTTAAACTAAAATTAATAATAATAATAATAATAATACTAAATAATACTAAAATTATTTTCTCTATTATTCAGACTTATGAATAATTTCTCATTGTACAATGTGAAAATAAAAAGCTACAGTGTCACACACTAAAAATAAAATTTTGAATAAATATTATAATTTATGCATTTTATTTTGCACTAGTGATATTTTAATTGTTAAAATTGATTGCTTGCACTGTTATATTTTGACTTATTTTTTGTTGTACACTGTGGCAACACAAAGCTACAGTTTATTACACTAACAATTTTTTTTCTTCATACAAATACAACATTTATATTTTGCACTAATGACATTATTTTAATTGTTAAAATTATTTGCTCTTATTTGAACGTATTTTTGAACAACTTCGTAATCAGAAATGTTTCTTGAGCAGCAAATCAGTATATTAGAATGATTTCTGAAGGATCGTGACACTGAAGACTGGAGTAATGATGCTGAAAATTCAGCTTTGATCACAGAAATAAATTACAGTTTAACAGATATTCACATAGAAAACAGCGGTTTTAAATTATAATAATATTTCACTATTTTTTCAGCATTTTTGATCAAATAAATGCAGCCTTGGTGAGCAGCAGAGACTTCTTTCACAAACAGAGAAAACAAAAGCCCACCTGTCCCACTCGCACAGACACCGGCAGCGGTCTGAGCTCCTCGTCGAATGTGACCAGCATACGAGGCTGCATCGCCGCCACCAAACCACACAGAACGTAATGAGACTTTCCCAGGATTACTGCACACACACACACACACACACACACACACAGCATTATTTCAGATATGCTTTAAACCAGGGGTCTCCAACCTTATTTCATTCGGGAGCTACTTTTTAAAAATGAAAGCGGTTGAGAGCTACCAATGTTATACAATACTTAAATCTCTTAAATAATGCATCAATCCAAACTGTTATACACGCCGTTGTTAAAATGTGCTGGAAATATTAAAAAGTACTGATTCACACACTGAAATCATTTTACCAAGTTTTATGAGAAAAGCCAACAAATAAAATTAGCAGCACTATGCACTTTTTGTTTGCATAAACAGTGAAATAAAACATTAAAAAAATGATGGCTGGATTTTAAACTAACAAAAAATATTCATAACATCTACTGATGTACTACGTTCAAACAAAGTTTTGACCTATTTTATTTTTAATAAAATGATAACATATCAGCCTTTAAATCTTTTTTTTAATAAAAAGGATGAGTCAGAATGATAAATAAAATTTTATCTGCTCCATTCACACAAATAATTCAATCATATATTCTTTCATATAATTTCTCTCAGCAGTCTGCCTTCAGTCATGTTTTCACACAAAACAAAACTACTCTGTGCGTTGTGTGAGACTCTTAATAACTTTGATTAAATCTAAACAGTATTTACTAGAGTTCTCAAATTGCGATAATCAAATACGGGTGTAATGATAATTAAAATACGAAACGGGATCATTAAAATAACCTCACGGCCGATATGTGACCCTGGAGCACAAAAGCAGTCATAAGTAGCACAGGGATATTTATAGCAATAGACAACAACACATTGTATGGGTCAAAATTATTCATTTTTCTTTTATGCCAAAAATCATTAGGATATTAAGAAAAGATATCAGCCGAATATTGTCCTATCCTAACAATTTAATTGCGAGCGAGTGTTGGAGACCCCTGCTTTAGACAGGTATTACAGGCTGATGCTGCACTGATGCTCTTACTGTTCTTGACGTCCAGGAAGGACACGAGGACCGTGAGCAGTCCGGCGACAGCCACCTGACTCATGAGCTGCCGGTCACTGTGATACGGGCAGAGCGTCAGCGTGCCTTTCCCCAGATGAGTGAGACCCTGAAACACACACACACACACGTCACCACAGAGTCACCTACAACACACACACACTACAACAGCTGCTTCACAACGGATGGGGAATTGAGGAAATGTCTCTAACAAACCTGTCAAGAACACGTCACACAAAAAAAGAAAAAGTCTTTTAAAACACAAATAAAAACAATGTAATAAACTGTTTTCATATTTTCATTATTATATTATTGAGTATTTATCAGAGTTATTGTTAACTAAAACTATTAAAAACTGGTTTTGTTTATTGAAAAAAGCTGAACTAAAATACAAATATTGGATGAAAAATAACTTAAAAATTACAAATGTTGCAATTACAAGTTGTTAAGATAAAATGAAAACTGAAACATGTTAATATTTATATAATATATAATCTTTAATATAATTTATATGTATATATTTATATGTACACAATCCAAATATTAAAAATATTTTGATCGTAAATACAAAAATAAAATAAATACATAATACTGTAATAAACGTTGTTATATTTTATAACATTTTTATAAATCTTAACTTCTCAAACTAATTAGAAATAAAAAACATTTTTTATTATGAAGTGTCTATCAAAGTTGTTGTCATTAACTAAAACTATTATTATAAACTTTAAAATAAAGCTGAAATAAGATAAATATAATATTAGATGAAAAACTTGAAGTAAAACACAAAAAGAAGAAATGTTGCCTTGGTAACAAACCAAAGTAAGTACTAAAATGAGTAAACTGAAATAGATATATCTGGGAATCAAAAACTAATAAAAATGGCAAAAGCACACGAAACTGCTAAAGTTTAAACTAAAATTAAAATAAAGTGAAATAAAAAAGCTAAAATATTGATAATATAATTGTCTTTCATTTATATTGATTTAAAATAAATAAAGTACACTTAATATGTATAGAATTATATTGTATAATTATATTGTATAATTTTAAATTTAATGTTAAATTCAATATAAATGTAATAAAGTATTACAGTAAAAGTCATATTTAATATATAAATTCGTACTATACATTTTTACATAAATTAATATTTATATTCATTCATAAACAAATGTAATTAAATGAAATACATATTAGATTTTATCAATTTAATAACTTATTATAATAACTACATTTAATATGTAAAATTGTACTTCTACTGGCAGTGATTATTGTTTATTGTTTTAAATTCATGCTGATTAAAAAAATAAATAAAAATACAGTATTGAGAATCATTAAAACACAATCTCCTATTTTTTTCCTTCAGATTTTTAGGTGATATATACATTTTATTGAAAAAAAATTACCAAGGCTCTGTTATAGTTTTTTTTCATATTAACAGTTCCTTCAAAAGCTACTGCTTTATTAACTCAATTAATATTTTATATATAACTCAATTAATAACTCAGTCAATTCATTTTACTAGTGTTTAGAGTTAAGTGCGTGTTAATTTGGTCTCAGTTACAGCACTCATTAACAGCTCATTAACAGTCAAAACAACAGCAGCTGATATTAGAAAACGCAGGAATCTTCCTGACGAGAGCAACACATGCAGTAAAGAGGAATATGTACATAATTTCCAATACAGACAAGTCACATGACAAGGTGTTAACAGCAGCTGACCTGTGCGAGTCGGACCATGAAGAGGTTGTTGGGGTCTTTGGCGTGATACTGCGCCAGCTGCCTGAGCATCGCCGCCAGACGCGCGTTATTAGTGCCTGCGGAAGAGAGCAACACGTATCCATGACAACCGCATCCTCAACAGCCCGCTCTGATTGGTCGAGGCACTGCATGATGTAGGACCCTATGAAATCCGTTTTATTTTTTCTAGTGCTGTCAAACGATTAATCGGATCCAAAATAAGTTTTTGTTTACATAATATGTGTGTGTGTACTGTTTATTTATTATTATATATATAAGTACACACACATACAGTATTTATATTTTGAAAATGTTAATATATTTATAAATTTATACCATTTAATATATAAACATAACATTTTTCTTAAATATATACATGCATGTGTTTGTATTTGTATATATACATAATAAAGATATACAGCGCACACTCACATATTATGTAAACAAAACTTTTATTTTGCATGTGATTAATCGCGATTAATCATTTGACAGCAAAAATTTGACATGATTTGACATCATTTTTTTTTTAAATAATTTATTAGTAGTAGTAGTTGTTTGTTTTTGTTTGTATTTACTGCCATTCCAGATTCTGTGGCTATTTTCATGACGAGAAACATTATGGCTGAATTATATCATGTTTTTATAATTTATTTTTGCTAAAAACTCCAGAACTGTATTTGGCGTAGTAGTAGTATTACGTACATTCTACTGCACAATAATATATTTCTGACATAGTTTATTCAAGTTAAACCGAACTTTTATTTTGAATACCTTTATGCTGCTGTTTGTCTATATCATGATAATTTTACTCAAATGAAGTGACTCTCCGAGCAGTTCTGGAGATGTTGTTCATGTATTTATGTCCTCATTTAGAGAGACGGCAGACGCTGAAATCACAGCGAGCGTCACACGCGCTTCAGTATGTGTTTAGTAAACGAAACTGCGCGCCTGCGCCATTCATTCACACACAGAACATACAGGATTCATATTTAAAAACTTTTTACGGCTTAATATTTACAGATAATGGTCTATATCGCAATTTAATTTAAGTGTAATGACCTACTATTGATTAATTCCACGTCATTCCGTGTTACACAGTAAAATCTGTTTTTATGACTGGATTGGCGGAAATCATAGGGCCCTCATGATGCCACTGATCTGTTATTTGTGCTCAAAGCCGCAAGAGACTGACCACTGCCCACCATCCCCATGGCAAAGATGGCGTTGTGTGACACTTCGGGGTCTGCGTCGTGTGAGAACTTGCTGAGCGTGTCCAGAATGTTCAGCCTCGGATTGGAGACAGAGATCAGAGCGAGCGCTAACGGCACGGCCCTCCTTAACGTGGGCTCACCGTAACGAAGCTGAATTCACAAGACAGACAGACAGACAGCCAGACATCAGAAAGCATTAGTCAGCTTGGGAAAATAAAATGCATGAAGAGTTCAATGTGTCATGCTTATTTATTTGGATATATTTAGTTATTATATAATTTTATATACTGAATGTAAAATAAATGTACTATAATAATAATAATAATAATAATAATAATAATAATAATAATAATAATAATAATACATATAACATTTAATATTAAAAAATATATAACATTTATTATACTTTATATATATATATATATATATATATATATATATATATTTATTATATTATAATATATAAGTGAATAAATTTCAATAAAACAAATACATACATTTAATAAATTACTATAACAACATTTACTAAATTTATAAACATTTATTACATAATTATATATAATAAATTACATTTAATATAAATGCAATACATTTTTATATTAATTAGTACATTTCATTTTTGTACATTTATTCATAAATAAATATGAATAAATATACAAAATTTAAAAGAATTTAAATAAAATATTAATAAATGTAACAGACTACTATAATACATTATAATAAATATTACATCTAATATTAATAAATGATTATATAGTAAATATTAATATTTACTAATAAATTAATACATGTAAATAAAAGATAATTACAACTATATTATAATATATTAATAATGATTTATATAGGTATTTATTATAAAATTATATATACTAAATTACAATTACTTTTTTCTAGATTACATTTTTCATTTTTAATATATAAAATTATATAATAAATGTTTATATATATATATATATATATATATATATATATATATATAAATGTTTCTAAATAAAATGAATATAATAGTACAATTAACATTTAATATAAATTATATAAATCATAAATATTTTATAATGGAATAATGTATTTAAATAAATAAATTGAATAATGTATTTAAGTAAATAAGTAAACAATAAATTATCCTATAAATACCTTTATTTATTAATTAGTACATTTCATTTTTGTACATTTATTCATAAATAAATATGAATAAATATACAAAATTTAAAAGAATTTAAATAAAATATTAATAAATGTAACAGACTACTATAATACATTATAATAAATATTACATCTAATATTAATAAATGATTATATAGTAAATATTAATATTTACTAATAAATTAATACATGTAAATAAAAGATAATTACAACTATATTATAATATATTAATAATGATTTATATAGGTATTTATTATAAAATTATATATACTAAATTACAATTACTTTTTTCTAGATTACATTTTTCATTTTTAATATATAAAATTATATAATAAATGTTTATATATATATATATATATATATATATATATATATATATATATATATAAATGTTTCTAAATAAAATGAATATAATAGTACAATTAACATTTAATATAAATTATATAAATCATAAATATTTTATAATGGAATAATGTATTTAAATAAATAAATTGAATAATGTATTTAAGTAAATAAGTAAACAATAAATTATCCTATAAATACCTTTATTTATTAAATTAACTAGATTTATTTATTTACTTATTTATATATTATAATTTTATAATAGATTTAATAAATGTAATAAATCCTTATAATAAATATTGTAATTTATATCAATTTAATAATTATAATAATTTAATAAATTATAATAATTACAGTTAATGTATAATAAATATTTGTATAATGTTTTTGTATAATTAATAAATATTTCTATTTATTAATAAATAATGTTTTAAATAAAACATGATATTCATATTATAATTATATATTATAACATTACTATTACAAAATAAATATACATGATTATTATAAAATATAATTAAGTAAACTAACATAAATGTATTTATTAAATAAAATATATTAATTTAGTTACGTTTTATTTATTTGGCACAAAAAAGTCAGCGACTCACCAGGTGTCCAAACGTGCGCAGGGCCATTTCTGAGCCGATCTCCTCACCCATAGCGATGAGAGCGATACCGAGCACGGCCACACCCTGCATCATCATCATCATCATCATCATCATCAGAATGAGTCTCACTGACCGTTGACAAACACACAACTCAACACAACACAAGAGAAAACACACACACCTGATGGGAGCCCATATCTGCTGCCGCATCCTTCTTATCTTTGTCTTTTTTGTCTTTCTTGTCTTTATCGTCGTCTTTGTCCTTGTTGTCGTAGTGTTCACTGCAGATATGCAGCAGCTGCTGCACCTTCAGCACGTTACCGGAGCCTGAGACACAGACGGACGAACGGTTACGCGTGTGTTTTATACGAAGCGTGTGATCTGAGAGAGCACTGACTCACCTGCGTATGCGCAGACGTCCACCAATGTGTTACCGAAACTACGGAAGGGTTCAGGAACGACTTGAAGAGCTGCTAGAGTCGTCTCGATCGCCTCACCTTTACCTGCATTCAAAATACATATATAAAGGATTATCAAATTGTAAAAGCTGCAATTATATTAAATGCATGTGCTGTGTTTCAGTGTGTTCATTTACACACGAGCAGCTCATGATCCGGTGTTTTGAGCAGCTCAGTTCAAAGTAAATGCGGCTCTAAAATACAAGCTTGATGTCTTAAGAAATTAAACCTTAAAAATTAGTATTGTATATTGTAATTTTGCAATGCCAAACAGTAATTTTTTTTTTATTATTGTTATTATTATATTACATTATTTTTCTTAAAAACTAGTGCTGTTAAACGATTAAACACAATTAATAACATCCAAAATAAAAGTTTTTGTTTACATAATAAATGTGTGTGTGCTGTGTATATTTATTATGTATATATAAATACACACACATGCATGTATATATTTCAGAAAAAATATGTTGTTTATATATTAAACAGATTTGTTAGATTTAGATTAATATAAGTATATACATGTAAATATTTTCAAAATATATAGTCAAAAATATAATGTGTGTATTTAAATCTACATAATAAATATACACAGTATATATACATATATTATGTAAACAAAAACTTTTATTTTGGATGCAATTAATCACGATTAATAGTTTGACAGCACTATTAAAAACTCAGTTATTTATTTTACAGTGAAGTATTGCAATAGTAATACTCTTTGTATGTGTATACAAACAGTATTAAACACTTATTTTAAAATGTAATATTAATTTGTAATTTATTATTTTATATATTTATTTTTATTTTATTTATTTTTATACACAGAAGCACAAAGATTTATATATTATATAAGTATATGGTATAATAAATATAATATAAGACATTTCATAAATAGTTCCATAAGTTTTTTTTTAACAAAGTGGAAAAAATATAATACTATTTTATATATTACTATATTGCACAGTTGAATGTACTTCTCAGTAATAATCGTATAATATTTTTATTTTTAAAATGTTTTAAGGAATAACAGTTTTTACTGATGTTTTCATTTAAACAGTAAACTTTAAGATTAAATAGTTACAGTTTTGTTTTAAAATGCTGCTCTAAAATAAAAACTTGATTTTTTAATGTATGAAAAAGAAGAAATTAAGACAAATAAGTCATAAATTTTACAATTGTAATTTTACAATACTAAACAGTAAAACAAATTATTTTTATTGTTATTATTATTATTATTATATTATGTTTTTAAATGTTTTTTTTATTTTACAGTGAACTATTGCAATATTGTAATACTTATTTTGTGCAAAATTTTCTAATAAACAAATTCTATTTTTTATTTATTTACTTTTTAATTTCTAATTTATCATAATAAAAACAATAACATTTTTTCATGTTATTGTTTTTAATCTCAGTAAGCTGTATTTCTGGTTTAACAATGGACAAACAAAATTAAACTATTTAAAATTGTTAGTCATAAATAATAACTGACATTATTATTATTATTATTATTATTTTATAGTTACATTGATACTATGGCAAAATTGTGCCCTACAAACAAGCACAGCAAACCTGAATCTTGCAGGAAAATAAAATAAAATTGCAATTTAATTTTTAAAAAAAAGTTTTTGATTTTTGATTAATAAAATTGAAACCATTTTATATATTACTATATTGTATCCAAGTAATAATTATACAATGTATTATTTATTTATTTTTTTTAAGGAATAACAAAAAATTTACCCATGTTTTAAACGGTAAACCTTAAGATTAAATATAGTCGATTACCACCGTTTTTGATCATTTTTAAATTAAATCATAAAAGACAGAATTTATGAAAAATAAAACATATCAAAGGGCCTTGTTACTGTTACAATTTTAATAAATTACTACATTGTTAAACATTTCATGAACTCATTTGATTAGACATGCTTTTTGATTAATAAAATTTAATTTAATTTAGATAATTTCCCCAAAATTGCAATCCCTCAGAAGGTTTTACTGTATGTACTGTACTGTATTTTCTTCTCACCCAGATGGTTGAGTCCGAGGCCGAGCGGCAGCCAGCGAGCGTACGTGTCTTTGAGCTCCTGCTCGCTCTTCTCCATGATGGTCTGGAGGATGGTGGAAGTGACATCACCGTTACAGGAACCCACGGCGATCATGCCACACGCCAGCGCCGTCACTCCCGCCACCTGCAGAAACACACACGGACTCATCAAACACACACACACACACACACACAGCAACTGGTCACACACTCATCAGGGCTCTGCAGTGCGACTGAAAACTACTGCGTGCGACTATGAAAACATATTTCGGAGCACCTGTGCGACCGACCCGATCAGCATATTTGTGTTTGTGCTGAGGAAGGTTTCGAACGTACTTACAATGTGTTTTTGCAGCGTTGAGTAATGCATCACGGACGTATCCTCTCATTATAACACACACAGTGTAGACAGAGTGTAAATAAGAGATTCACTGTGCTGTGTAAGGAGCTTCGTTTTCTGAGATCGCCATGAACTAAGATGAGTGACAGCTTTTAATGATTATTAAGGGAGTTTGCAAATGTGATATTGATTTAATACAACAGTTCATTAAACAAAAAGTTAATATTAAGTGACTTATATTGTCTGACTACAACACTGTTGCCTTATTTTGCTCTATTTCGTCAACGAATACAGTTTCAAACAAAGTAACAGCTGAGCCGCTGCACATCTCCATTCAAACACAGCGGTGTTTCGTTTATGAATGAACTGCGTTTTTAGTGAGTCATCTAGTGAGTCAATGATTCAATTACCCATTCATAAAGGCACTTGATTCGTTCCTAAATGAATCAGCCGCTCGAACGAATCAATTCAATGAATGATTCGGTGATAAAATCAGTGACTTGCCGCCACCTGCTGGCACTTTTAGTTTAATTTTTCAAGTACCTTTTCTGTTATATAAATCATTTAATATTTCTATATTCAAAATTTTACAACATGAATTTATGAATTTAATTGCACTCATGCCACCTCTGATTCTCATTAAACGTCTGAAAATACACCTACAAGCCACTGTTCTTCTGTGCCACCTCTGTAGTACAAATTATAATTTTTTTTAATACTGATTTCATTTGATTGGTAACTCATTCTTATTCTACTTGTTTTTATTCTGTTGCTTTAATTAGAAATGTTAAAAAGCTTATAAATATATATATTTTTTAATTTGACATAAGATGACATACTTTTAATAAAGTTAGAAAAATGCTATTAAAAAGGTAAAAACAAAATTCCCTGTAAATCACTTTGAGTCAAATGTCACCTCGTAATGAGAAGGTTAATTTTTGATCAGAGTTTTTGATTATTGATTAGAAGGTGCTCCTAAATTTTTGACCTTGCTTCTAAATTTTTTAAATTAGGAGCACTAGCACTCCTACAAAGAAAAGTAAGCGTACAGCCCTGCTCTCACACACACACACACACACACACCTCCATGCTGGATTTGGAGTCTCCCATGACAGGAAGCAGCAGAGAGAGAACATCCTCTCTGTTAGAGCCGGCGTACGCCAAACCCAACCTGCACAAAAACAACAAAAATATTCAGAATTTAGGGTGAAACGTCACCATTTCAGAGCTTAATTTGATTAAAAAAAATAAATAAATAAAAGTATTCTAAAAGTACAATACACACAGAAACTAAACGGTCTTCAGTACGGTACTCACCAAAATAAAAGTTCAGTTTAACAAAGAAATTACGGCAGAAATATATCACTATTGTATAGTAGAATATTCCTCAAGTAGAAACCACACAATTTGATAAAACGTTATGTTTTAAGGGATAACAATTTTTAGTCCACGTTTTAATTTAAACAGTAAAACTTAAATAAATCTTGAAACACAGAATTCAGAATAATTCAAATACAATTTCTGAAAAAATAAAACATATAGTGCCCTATTATTGTTAAAATTGTATTTACTATTATAATAAAATTATTACATTGTTAAACATTTTATGAATTAATTTGATTAGACATACTTTTCATTATTAAAATTTAATTAAACCTGTAGAATTAAACCTGGAATTAAATTTTAACATGTAATTTCATAACACTATCAGAAACTCAGATTTTCACTACAAACAACCAAAAAATAAATACATAAATATTAACAAAATAAATATTTAATAAATATAATATATAATACATATAAAAATATTTTAATATGTTCAATTAGGAAAAACGTGGTATTTTATAGGCCTTAATAACTTCAAATGATTCGTGTCAAATCAGAATTACATTACTATTTTACATATTACTATGTTGTATCCAAGCAATAATTATACAATTTATTAATGTTTTTTTTTTAAGGAATAACACACATTAAGATTTGTGTGTAACTTTAAGATGAAATAAAGTCTTATGCATTCATTTGATTACCACCGTTTTTGATAATAAATTTAAATTAAATCATAAAAGACAGAATTTATGAAAAATAAAACATTTCATAGGGCCTTGTTACTGTTAAAATTTTAATAAATTACTACATTGTTAAACATTTCATGAACTCAACTGATTAGACATGCTTTTTGATTAATAAAATTGAATTAAAACTTAATAATGGAATCCAGAATTCATTTTCACCAAGTTGATAAAAACTATTCTTAAACACAGGCAGAAACTCAAAGATTTTCACTACAACCCATCTGAATATCAGTATGTTATACAATAAATTAAATAAACATATAATAAAGATTTCATATATATCTTAGACAAGTTCAGTTAGGAAACACTTGGGATTTCATAGGGCCCTATTAATTTCTAAATGATTTGTGTCATTTCTGAATTACCCAAAAATGGCCCCGATCCTCATGATGTTGCTGTTATGCAGGACGTAATCAGAGAGCAGGGCCAGAGCGGGATCACACTCGTTACGAACGCCGGAGTTAACGATACCACACGCCAACAGCGCTCCGGACTGAAAGAAATAAAGAAAAATATACCATAAATATCAGTATTGTCATTTCACATTTGCACTGAAAAATGTAGCAATAAAAATAATAATTATTATTATTATTTTTATTATGTATCATAACATATATTTTTGTTTCATATTATACTTTTTTCAGTGAACCATTACAACAGTAATATTTCTTATTTTGTTTACTGTTAAACATTTTATGAATTAAATTGATTAGACATACAGAAAGAAATAAAGAAAAAAGTACCATAAATATTAGTATTGTTATATATATATACTAATATATATATATATATATATATATATATATATATATATATATATATATATATATATATATATAAAAGCATATTAGTATCATGCATCATTATATATTTTTTGTTTCATATTATACTTTTTCTGTGAACTACTACAACATTAATATTTCTTTTGTTTATTATTTGCATTAATAATAACAAATTATTATTATTATTAATATTATGTTTTTTTTTTAATAATATAATTTTTTTAAATCACTAGATTTGTTTTCCCCAAATCATGCAGCTCTTAAAGTGAGTGCACTAATTAGTGTGTGAATCTGTACCTTGATGTAGTCCTCAGACGAATAAAGATATTTATCGATCTGCGTTAGACCGCCGTCCACGTCCCACAGCAGAATCATTCCCAGAGACGCCGCCGCGCTGAGCATGCCTGCAACACACACACACACACACACATTTAATCAAAGATCAGAGATGCAAACAAGGGGGAAAAAAGGTGATAATAGGGCTGTGCGATATGATGATATATATATATCGGATGGACAAAATAAAAAGTTTATCGTTTCATATTACACCTTATCGTTTATTTCGTGGTGTCGCAAAATACATTTTTTAAGGCAATACTTTTTCATCATTTGGATGACTGCAATCTTACACGCGACCACGGGGCTACGACCAGCCAGGACAAAACGAGGAGCTCGTTACAAAACGAGGGACTGCATCTGTAGCATGGACACGTGTTTTTAAGCACTGCAGTTTTAAAACAACCGATTTTAAGCTGTTGAAACATAAACAACAGAGCTATATGCGTGCACCGTCTCTGTTTCTGTGTGAGAGGAGCGTGCATTTTTTTGTCGCTTTATTGGCGTTGAATGATTACATAAACACACTTACAGTCAGGTCCATAAATATTGGGACATCGACACAATTCTAACATTTTTGGTTCTATACACCACCACAATGGATTTCAAATGAAACGAACAAGATGTGCTTTAACTGCAGACTGTCAGCTTTAATTTGAGGGTATTTACATCCAAATCAGGTGAACGGTGTAGGAATTACAACAGTTTGCATATGTGCCTCCCACTTGTTAAGGGACCAAAAGTAATGGGACAGAATAATAATCATAAATCAAACTTTCACTTTTTAATACTTGGTTGCAAATCCTTTGCAGTCAATTACAGCCTGAAGTCTGGAACGCATAGACATCACCAGACGCTGGGTTTCATCCCTGGTGATGCTCTGCCAGGCCTCTACTGCAACCGTCTTCAGTTCCTGCTTGTTCTTGGGGCATTTTCCCTTCAGTTTTGTCTTCAGCAAGTGAAATGCATGCTCAATCGGATTCAGGTCAGGTGATTGACTTGGCCATTGCATAACAATCCACTTCTTTCCCTTCAAAAACTCTTTGGTTGCTTTTGCAGTATGCTTTGGGTCATTGTCCATCTGCACTGTGAAGCGCCGTCCAATGAGTTCTGAAGCATTTGGCTGAATATGAGCAGATAATATTGCCCGAAACACTTCAGAATTCATCCTGCTGCTTTTGTCAGCAGTCACATCATCAATAAATACAAGAGAACCAGTTCCACTGGTAGCCATACATGCCCACCACCACCATGCTTCACTGATGAGGTGGTATGCTTAGGATCATGAGCAGTTCCTTTCCTTCTCCATACTCTTCTCTTCCCATCACTCTGGTACAAGTTGATCTTGGTCTCATCTGTCCATAGGATGTTGTTCCAGAACTGTGAAGTCGTTTGGCAAACTCTAATCTAGCCTTCCTGTTTTTGAGGCTCACCAATGGTTTACATCTTGTGGTGAACCCTCTGTATTCACTCTGGTGAAGTCTTCTCTGTGTTCTTGATCTGGCCAACTGTTGTGAAGGGTGTTTTCTTCACCAGGGAAAGAATTCTTCGGTCATCCACCACAGTTGTTTTCCGTGGTCTTCCGGGTCTTTTGGTGTTGCTGAGCTCAACGGTGCGTTCCTTCTTTTTAAGAATGTTCCAAACAGTTGTTTTGGCCACGCCTAATGTTTTTGCTATCTCTCTGATGGGTTTGTTTTGTTTTTTCAGCCTAATGATGGCTTGTTTCACTGATAGTGACAGCTCTTGGATCTCATCTTGACAGTTGACAGCAACAGATTCCAAATGCAAATAGCACACTTGAAATGAACTCTGGACCTTTTATCTGCTCATTGTAATTGGGATAATGAGAGAATAACACACACCTGGCCATGGAACAGCTGAGAAGCCAATTGTCCCATTACTTTTGGTCCCTTAACAAGTGGGAGGCACATATGCAAACTGTTGTAATTCCTACACCGTTCACCTGATTTGGATGTAAATACCCTCAAATTAAAGCTGACAGTCTGCAGTTAAAGCAAATCTTGTTAGTTTCATTTGAAATCCATTGTGGTGGTGTATAGAGCCAAAAATGTTAGAATTGTGTCGATGTCCCAATATTTATGGACCTGACTGTATATGAATCAGAATCCCTGTCTTTGCAAGTATCCTCATAAACACAGTGATTTAGGTCTGAAGAGAGAGTAAACAGCTGAAAAAGAAAACACATGTAAATTGGATCCGGACTTCGGTCTTAAAGGGGAAGCTGTCCAATATTCGTCCTGTCTGCCATTCATATTAATTAAACAACAGTGACAGAAAATCTTTCACTGCTCTTGATTAAATCACTTTTGTAACTTTAATAAGAAGAAATAAAAAAAAATAATAATGATAATTTATATAGAATCTATACATAATACATGTGGTAATTATATCTATCTATAGATAGATATAATTAACACAGTGAAGACTAATTAATTTACACACTGTATGTAGCGTTTCTTATTTATTGTAGTTTTTTGTCCTATTGCTTGCAATCACTGACTGTTTATTTAACTTTTTGGGCTTGCATTAGTTGTCACATTGGTGACAAGGATTATGAAAATTCTATAGTATCAAAGATTTTAATATCATAAAAACCTTTTTAAAAACTCATATCGTGACATAAGATTTTGGTCATATCGCCCACCCCTAGGTGAGAACATTGCACAGATCGGGAATTTCTCCACACGGATATTTGCTTTACATGCTCATTTGTAGTTACTTTTTTTATTACCTTATATGTCCAAAACTGTAATTTTTCACACAACAAAAATTAACAACCTATTGCAACATTTTACAAAAATCAAGATTGAATATATTTGGTCAAAATCCCATGTTATAAAAGATGAAGTGCTATGCAGGCTATTTAAGAGCGTATTGGTTGATTAGATGGCAATGCTGACCAAAAATACAAAATGTTTGCCCTCTCTCTCTCTCTCTTCACCGTTCTTACATCTCAGACCTCAAATACATCAAATATTACCCTTTTAGACATAGGTTTTGAAGTAAAGGGTAAAGAAAATGCTATACAAAACTTATTGAAACAACCAGGGGCCAGTTGCATAAACTTAAGAAGAACTGTGTCTTAAGAACTAGTTTGACCAACTAGCAGTTGCCAAGCGTTAATCAGACTTACTTCTCCTATACAAATAAGACCAATCTGCCATTTCATAACTGAATTAAAAAAGTTATGACCAGTTTTGAAGAGAAAAAAAAAAAAAAAAAAAAATTAGATGACTAACGTTTTAAGACTAGTTTAAACAGTTTATGCAAACGGCCCCAGTTCTTTATTTACTCTTGTAAGCCCCCCCCCAGAGACGGGCCTGTTCTCACCGTGGTCCTTGTTCTTGTAGAGCCATTTGTTTCCGTCCTCCGTGAGCAGTTTGTCCTGTCCGAATGCGGCGTTAACAAAGCCGTTGACGAAGGAGGAGGCCAGATTCATGCGAGCGGAGTCCACCTGTGAGCCGCTGCTGCCGAACCCTGAGAGAAACAGCGCATGTAACACACGTGACGTACAGAAAACATTCCTCATGAGAGCTGAAGCGGCTTACGGTTGTTCTCCAGGTGGGTTTTGTAAATGTCGTCTGGCACTTTCGGCTCCATGATGTCCAGCTACAGAGGAAATCAATCCAAATAAACTCACAGGATTACTTTTTATCAGAATGTGAATCTCATGAGAACATGTCAGGGTCACATTCACAAGAAAATAAAAGTTATTGTATTTTGAATTCCAAAAAAACACCCCACATTACTGACATACATTTTCATGACAAATTGTCAAAAAGGCACAAAATTAACCATTAGGACACAATAATATTTATATCAAATCTATAATAATTGAATTTATGTAAATCAGCATGAATCAAATTCAGTATATCAAATACTACCATTATGTATATTTATAATTATACTTAATATAATTAAAATAATATTCAGTTTTTTTTTTTCACATCACATTAAAAGCACCTCATGATTTTTCCCCATTTGTTCCAAGCAAGACTAAAAAAATTATATTATATAAAATGAATAGTTTTCAATATAATTGTTTATTAACCTATATAAATGTAGCTACTTAATTTCAATATTGAAATTTTTCCACATTACATTAAAAGTAGGGATGGGCATTTTTCCAAAAATATTGCATTCAAATATTCAGGCTCATAAAAAATGAATATTAGAATATTTGTTTATTTAAATGAAGTTTAATGAGAAAGATGTTATTTTTAATTATCAAGTTTTTGTCACGATTTCTGAACAAGCTTATGATTAGCCATTACACAACAATGTTCCACAACAACATTACGTTACATTATATCTCAAGGTTTTATTTTGGTTGAAAGCATGTGTAAACAAACAAACAAAAAAAAAACATCAAAAACAAAAGCATTCAAGATCAAGCAGAGCAAACGGAAGAATCAATCAGACCGTGCCAATTACAGTACAGAATGTACATATACTCGAGTTGGCCTATATTTATTGTGTTTACATTGTTTCACATGTTAATTCTGAGAGAAACGATAATAGGTCTATCCACACGCTCGGGTGAAAGTTTATTCCTCAGTCTGATAACAATAAGAGAGCGCTGATAAAATAGCGTGTGCTAACAGTTTCTTAGTGCTTTGTGTTAAACCACTCTGCCTCGAGGAAACTTTATATAGCTATGTCTCAAGATCATTCCACTATCAGATAAACTCTATTCTCGGCTCAGTCGGAGTACAGCTACAGTCGTGAATGCAGTGATCTTTCCTCAGTCGACTGTGTTTGGATTTCATGTGATTTCTCATTGTGGTGGTGATATTATGATAAATCAGTTTCACTAATTCATTTCATCAGAAGTAATTACATTTGGTCAGATCATTTAGTAACACTGTCAACTTGTTAACACGCTCCACAGCGCCACCCAGTGCATTTAGTTATAACTGCTTAGGATTTATCATGGATTGGCCAGCAAATAAACACATAGTAAAATTCGAATAGTGTTTTTACTTTTCGAATAATAATTACAGACCGAATATTCGAGTGTTTGACTATTTGTGCACATCCCTAATTAAAAGCAACTGTTTTTTCCCTCCATTTCAAAGACAAAGAATATTTCTATTAATATAAAATTTTATTTTTTAATACAACTGATTAATTAATATATATAAATGTACTTAATTTAACTTAAATATTATTATTTTTCCACATCCCATTAAAAGCAACTCAATTTTTTTCCCATTTGATCCAAAAAAATCTATTAACTTTATATTTTTAATATAAATATTTATAAATGTACTTCATTTAATTTAAATATTATTTTTTCACACCATATTAAAAGCAGCAATTTATTTCCCTATTTGATCAGACATTTGATTTAATATAGTTATTTTTAATACTAATGTTTATTATTGTATAACTCAATTTATAAATATAAATTTTATAATACATTTAACAATAATACATTTTTCATTTGAAGTTAAATCTTTTTGAAGTTAAAGATTTTTTCATGACAATAAAGCACATTTTCACTGAAATTTCTCATTATTGTAATGCAAAAAAACAAAAAGAAAAAACACATTTTTTAAATTATTGTCATACAGATATAAAACGATCCTGTTTGGACATAACGATATTTTTCATTAAAATCAGAATGATTTAAATTCAGTCTATTTACCATATGCATATTTACAATTGAAATAATACAATACAATCTTTTTTGTTGCACCCTAACCCTCATTTCTTTTGGGATTTTGTGGTGAAATATGACCCGGATATTTTCATGTGTGTGTGTGTATGTGTGTGTGTGTGTAGGGCTGCAACTAACGATTATTTTGATAATCGATTAGTTAGCCGATTATTTTTTTCCGATTAAACTGATTTAAAAAAAAAAACCTAAATTTTCTTCTATTTTTATTTTATTGACAAAAACACTTCCACATTCTGCCCAATGTCCTTCAAACAAACGTGCCAACTGAAAGCTATGAAAACATACAGTGCTTAATTTATTAGACCACCTGTCATAATAAAGAGAAAACACAAATATTTTAGGAATCTGTCAAAGAATTGTTCAAATCTAAAAATGTTATTGTCATTTATTGGGCAAATAACAAACTGAAACAACTACATTTTTATTCACATAAAAAAATAGCCTCCTGCCTTTCATAACAGCATGCATTCTTGCTGCCATTGTTTAGCTACGTTTTGACTGTAATTGGGTATCTGAAAAAATCTTTCATAGATCTTTCATTCTTTCATAGATAACAGCAATAATTATATTATAGCATTAGAAATAGCCTACTGTTACTAAAGAAATATAGACAGCTAAAAAATGATTTTAGTAAACACCAATACTGCTAGTTTTGGCACAAAGCTTACATTATTTGTTACAAACCTTAAATACATTTGTTTTAATAAATTTGTTAAGCACTGTATATAGGCCTATAGTTAAAATCTATTCATCAAAAATTAAGATAATAATAAAAATAATAAAGACGAATAAAAACACAAACTCAGTGTTTACCAACTTTTTGATCACAGTCACGTTTACTGTAATTTCTTTTTCCTGTAAAAGGCGGCTATGAAGCATCTGATATTTATATTCAGACAACTATATACGCTGTATCCCTTTACACTTCCTACTCTCATAAAATACATGCACTACATGTTGACTTTTAAACCTAAATTTAATGTTCAACAACAGTTAATTCAGCACAATGAATGTTTTTGCGCTCAATATTAATCCCTCTCTGATGCGCCTTCAGGTTCATTCAGTAAAGATTTAAACTTAACACAGACCGTCAGGACGGAACTTTATGCAAAAATGGAAATGCTCACATGAATTTGTGACATTTACAGATAAGGATATGACTGTAAACTGTAAACTGAAAGTTTTTGCGCTGAGGACGCACACGCATCTGTCAAAGCGTCTGACAAGGCAAGCCATTACGCTAATGCATTAGCTTAAAGCTTAAAATAAAGATTTCTCATGTTTTGGGTAGCTTGGATCACATAACTCTTGGATCACGTAACTCTCCCGCAGCATCTCATTCTGTTTCCTCCACTATTTTTAGATGCATTTTGGCCACAGAAATGTGTTATTCAGTGCTGTAACGTTAATTTGACGCGACCGGCTGAAGTTGGACGTGTACTGTGGACAGACCCGACTAATCGATAATGAGAATCGTTGTCGATGATTTTCATTATCGATAATAATCGATTTCATCGATTAATTGTTGCAGCCCTATGTGTGTGTGTGTGTGTGTGTGTTTTATCACCTCTCTAGCCAGTGCAAGGAAGTTGCTGTTGAGCTGCACGTTGGACATGATCTCCGTCAGATCTTCATAATCCTCCACATCTTCATTGAGCTCCAGGAACATGCCGTGTCGACCCAACATGAATGACATCTGCTTCTGAATGACACTGAACACACACACACACACACAGCAGACGGACTGTTACTATCTGTGTTAAGCAAATGGAAATTCATTGTTCATGAGACAAACTGTGCATGTGCGTCATACATGTCCTTGCAGGAAGTAAAGATGTTCTCCACCAGCTCCACATCATTGAGCATCAGCGCGAGCCTGAGGGCTTCTGGGTAACGGTTAAACTTGCGGAAGATGTTGAGAGCGCATTTCAGCAGAGCTGAGTTCTCCGGTTCGGGGACGTAACTCACACAGCTGGAGTTTGCATTAAAAAAACACATTATTGACATTTGATTGACAATAAAGCACATTTCCACAGAATGCTTTTCCCCCCATTTGATCAAAGAAAATAATTATTTGTATTAATAAATAATTACCTTTTAATATAAATGTTCATTAATACATATAAATTTATATGAATTCATTAAAATAGATGTAATAAATATATTTATATTACTTTTTTACATTACCAAATTTAAAATGAACAAAAATTATATTTATGTTAAATCTAAAAACTTTTTTTATTGACAATAAAGCACATTTCCACAGAATATTTTTTTTTCTCCATTTTATCAAGGAAAAAATACATATCTAATAATATAAAAAAAATTTTTTATATAAATTTATATGAAATTATTAACATAAATGTACTAAATACATTTAATTACGAGACGTTTTCATTCATATAAATTTAAAATTAATATAAAAATTATATTTAAGTTAAATCTTGAGACATTTTTAAATGAACAATAAAGCACATTTCCATGGCATGAATTTTTTCTACATTTGATCAAAGAAAAAATGTCTATCAATATAAAATTGTTTTTTAATATAAATGTTTATTAATACATATAAATCTGTTATTATAAATGTAATAAATACATTTAATATGCCTTTTATCATTAAAATAAATTTTAAAATAATATAAAAAATATATTTTGAAGCTAAATCTTTAGACATTTTCAAGACAATAAAACACATTTTCACCGACATTTCATATTATTGTAATGCAAAAAAAAAACCTCATTCTCATTATGTGGTGAAGAAATAAGAAGAAGAAGAAGAAGAAAAATAACAATAGTAGTAATAATAACAATTAGACAGAAACACAGTTTAGAGCAGGACGACGCTCAGAGACGTGTGTTCAGAGGCATTGTGGGTAAAGGTGTGTCACCTGGTCAGGTAGAGGCAGACTTTAGAGTAGGCGTTTTCATCGATGTACGTGTCAAGCATGTCGAGCCGCTCGATTTCCATCAGGAGGTCACAGGCCTCGTGCTCGGCATTATGGGCCATGTTATACGGGACGATCTCTTTGACCAGCTTCAGCAGGACTTCCTGTTGAGCTTTATCGCCTTCCTCGATCTCCTGCCATTCCTTAGCCACCTCTCCTGCCAGATGCCTGCAAACACACATGAGATCACGTCACAGACGGGTTAGAAACTAGAAAGTTCCCTCTGAGCAACAACTAGTCTAAGGGAAGTTTGTGAGGTTCATAGAAATCCAAAAACTTCAAGACTATTAACAAAGATGAAAAAATAAAACAGAGATCACTGGTGTCTAGTCTAATGCAGTGTTATTTTAGCACAATTTATATACTATTTTAGATTTTATAAATATTTAGAATTAGCTTTAATTGTTATACTTTCATTTTAATTTTAAATGGTTTTGTTATGTGCTTTTGTCAGTTTTATTTTTTAATATTTCTATTTATCTTTAGTTTAACATTTTTATTTATCATTATTTTTCACTTTCATTTATAGAATTTATATATTATATCACACACACAATTTAATTTTTATATTTTCAATTTGAGTTTGAGTTCAGTTTGAGTTAAGTTTATTTTAGTTGATATTTTTCCAATTTTGTTATGCACCTTTGTCATTTTTTTTTTTTTTTTTTTTTTTAAATATTTAGCTTTCATTTATTTTTATTTCAGTTGTAGTTTTAGTCATTTTTACTTTAAGCTTATTTTATTTCAGATAGTGGCCAAAACAATATTTCTAAATTTTGTTCAAACCAACATGTCTCAGTGAGGAGAAATTAATTTTGATCTTTAAAATAATTTGAATCAACCTTTCTAATTTTTGCTTTAAAATATTTTGTACTTGGAAAAATATAGGCTAACGCTAAATAGAAATATAAAAAATTTATAAAAATGACAAAAGCACATATTACTGAAACTTACACTAACATGGAAACCAAAAATATGTAAATCAAAATGTGTTGTAGTTTTAGTAATTCTATTTAAATTTGTTTCAGTTAGCGGCCAAAGAAACATTTCTAATTTTCATTTATGCAATTTTTAAACATTTTGAACTGAAATATAAAGTTAATTTTGAAATATTTTTTGAAAAACAAACAAAAATACACACAAAAAATTACTAAAGTTTAAACTAAAATTAAAAAGGAAAAAAAAAAAAAAAAATCTTTATTCCATTTTATATTATTCCAGCTTTATTTCAAAGACTGAAAATGGTTTTCAATAGTTCCAGTTAACAATGACACTGGTGTAATGTTTGTGTCTTCTTCAGCATGCGGTCTGGTTGATGTATGCCATTTATAAATATTTTGAACTGAAATATAAATAAAGCTAATTAGAAATATTTTTTAAAAAGAACAAAACTAACAAAAATGACAAATGCACGTAAAACATTACTAAATTTTTAAAATGAAAAAAAAATAAAAAAAAAAAATAAATAAATAAATCTTTATACCATATTATTTTTATTCCAGCTTTATTTGAATGACTGAAAATGATTTTCAGTAGTTCCAGTTAACCATGGCACCGGTGTAATGCTGGTGTCTTCAGCATGACGTACCTGACGTATTCGTGTCCCCATGAGGCCAGCTCCTCCTGCGAGCCCAGCAGACGGTATTTCAGACACTCTCGCTCGCTGCTCATGGTCATGGCGAGAACAGACACCACGTCTGCGCAGAACTGCTGTGAAAGAGAGAGAGAGACAGAGAGAGACTGTCACGCTGCACACAAACACATGCTGATCACCTTCATCAAATAACGCTCTATGACTGACGCTGCACCTGGTTCTCTCCTGGCGCCATGTTCTGGTAGATCTCCTTGAGTTTGGCGTAATGCGGTCGCAGGAACTTGAGCGGTTTGGGCACGGATGTCATGGAGGTCGTGGAGGAGCGGATCTGACGACGCAGTTCTTCCAGAGCAGGACGGTACAGAGACGTGTCCTTCTCCTGAGAAACACAGAGAAAACGAGCGTCACATCTGCCTGCTCATCACCAAAAACATTAACAGAAAATACCAGACCAATGCAGTCACAACATATTTCATTTCCTTAATCTGAGTGAAACTGAATATTCAGGGAGAAATAATGTAGGTCAGGATGTGACTTTATCCATTAGGATTTGATTGCACTGTGAAAATGGACAATGATGTTAAAATGATGTTATTGTTAAAACTTCTTTTGCATCAGCAATTCATTTCAGAAATGCTTTCATTTTTATATTTTCAGTTGTCCTTTTAAGTAATTTAGTCATTTTATTATTTTAATTTCTAAATAGTTTAAATTTCTTTTAATAATGTAAGTACTTTAACTTATTTCAGTTAGTTTTTCTATTTCTCTTAATTTTTGTAAAAGTTATGAATAAAATTCCATATTTTTAATTAAATTGTCTTAATTACTTGTTCTTTCAGTTTTAGTAATTTTAGTACTTGAACTACAACATATTTCAGTTAGTTGCCAAGAATTTTTTTTTTTTTTTTTAGTATTTTATTTATTAGGATTACAATTTATTGTGAAAAATGGACAATCACGTTATTGGTAAACATTATTTTGCATCAACAAGTCATTTCAGTAATTAAGTCATTTCAGTAATTAATATTACAGTCAAAAAAATAATAATTTTCTTAAAAACTATTTTAAGTTCTTTTGTCATGTGTGACCCTGGAGCACAAAAGCAGTCATAAGTAGCACAGGTGTATTTGTAGCAATAGTCAACAATACATTGTATGGGTCAAAATTATCCATTTTCCCTTTATGCCAAAAATCATTAGGATGTTAATTAAAGATCATGTTCCATGAAGATATTTGTAAATTTCCTACCGTAAATATATCAAAACTTAATTTTTGATCAGTAATATGCATTGCTAAGAACCTCATTTGGACAACTTTAAAGGTGATTTTCTCAATATTTAGATTTTTTTGCACCCTCAGATTCCAGATTTTCAAATATTGTCGTATCATAACAAACCATACATCAATGGAAAGATTATTTATTCAGCTTTCAGATGATGTATAAATCTCAATTTAAAAAAAAAAAAAAACAAGAAAAATACCCCATGACTGGTTTTGTGCTCCAGGCCAGGGTCACATTTTATCTTAGTTTATTTTAATTAGTATTTTATCCACCACAATTTGATTTTATTGTAAAAAATGGACAATGAGAGTATTGGTAAACATTATTGTGCATCAGCAAGCCATTTCATAAATCAAGAAATGAATTACACTTTGATTCATAATTAAAACAAACAATTCACACAAAATTCAGGATATTGATATTAATTTTACTTCTTAAAAATGTGTGAACATAACATTTGAGAATCAGAATGAGCTTTATTGGCAGGCGTGTTTACACATACGAGGAAGCTTCTGCGACAGGACAAAACACAGGTAATAAAAGAATAAAAATAGAATAAGTAAATAGAGAATAACATTACACAAATAGACAATTTTGTATGTACAGGTGTATTATTTCACCAGAAATAATTCAAAAATCCAGCAAAAAGAAGCTCCACTTACACCGAGTCTTTCCACGAGCATCTCCAACTCCTCCTGAAGCTGTTTGTCCTCTTCTGACTGCAAAAACAACAACAAATACATATTTACAATATCACACACACACATCAGACGTCTACAAACAACGAAAGAGAACTGTTTTTAAAACCAGACAAATGTCTTTCTCCTCAGTGAATCATATTTACCACTACATCCATCCATTCAATAAATCCCTGTGTTTATATATCTATATGATTTATGAAGACCCCTGGACTGTCTGCAGCTCAGCTGGTCGTATTAACGCGGTGTTATGCACAGACACGGTGTTTTAAGGAGTTTCTCGCTGATATTGGTGTATAATCGGAGTGTGTTTGAGAGTCAGGCCTGCAGAGTGACTCAGGCCGAATTCAAACTCAGTCTTAAGCGTCTGTTTCTCTCTCTCTCACCAGCTCCTGCTGCTCTTTCTTCTCCTTGTCTTTCCCCGCCGGTTTTTTGTCCTTCTCCTCCGTGATTTCGGACTGCTTTTTCTCCTTTTTCGCGGTTTCCTCCATGATTTTTCTGCTGCTGTTTCTCTGAATGCGACTCACTACCGCTAACGATGTTTCTTCTTCTGCGGCTGATGCGCGTCGCAGTACTGCAGCACTGCAGTAAATTACCGCCACCCACCGGCCGCCTTGAGAACTGCACTCTGTGTATTTTCCATTTCCCGCAGGCCATCTGCAAATTACAATTATGTATAATTTTATAAATAATGTATAATTATACAAATATGTATGATTTTTATTGCCAAAATAATTCACAAAATTAATTGTTGTTATTGTCACCAACTACATTTCAAATATATTTTTGAGGAAATTCATAACAAAACTCTGAAAGAAACTGAAAGCACAGCATATTTAACTTATATATAAGTATACCAGTGTTATTTTAGCATAACTGAGATACTATTAAAGTTTTTATCAAAATTTGTTAATAAAAATGTAAAATATTTATATTTTCGTTTTCATTTTAGTTAAATATTTAGTAATTTTGCTGTGTTTTTGTTGTTTTTATTTTATTTTAGTACAAAGTTAAACTAATGAAAATAAGAAATGTTGACTAAAATTAGAAATTACAATTAACTGAATAATTTGTATTTGATTTAATTTCACTTAAAACTTATCTGATTCCAGTCAATGACATTTTTATGATTTAAATTTTTTTTATTATTATTATTTTATCAGCATCATCATCACTTAATGTGTCACAATAATTTTTGTCATTTCTGATTGACTGTATCAGTTTCTAATTTCTGACTAGATTTTCTTAATTACTAAATTAAAAGTTGTCCAACACACACACACACACTCACACTTGTTTCGCTATCCTTGTGGGGACATTCATAGGCGTAATGGTTTTTCTACTGTACAGACCGTATATTCTATTGCCCTACACCAACCCTACACCTAAACTTAGCCCTCACAGGAGACTTTCTGCATTTTTAGATTTTCAAAAAACTTCATTCTGTGTGATTTATAAGCTTCTTTACCCGTGGAGACCTCAATTTAGGACCCCACCGTGACACGAGTCCCCATGAGTCTGTGTGTATTCAGGTTTAAGTCCCCACCTGAATAGAAAAACAGGTACACACACACACACACACACACACACACACACACGTTTGTTTCTGTGAATTGTGGGGACTTTCCATAGACTTCTATTACTGTTATACTGACCAAATGATATTTTCTATCCCCTAACCCTAAACATACCCCTTACAGAAAACCTGTTTGCAATCTTACACTTTCAGATAAACATCATCTACTATTTTTAATCATTTTTTTCCCTCGTCAAACAGCAGGTGGCTCCAGAGAACCTCAGAATCAAAAATGAGCACAAATGTGTGTTTGTCTGAATGAATGCATGTAATGATGGAGTTTGAAGATCTGCGGAGCTGCTGCATGAATCTCAACACACCGAGAGCTGAAAATTAGAGTTCATCTGTTTAGTGCTCATGACTCTGAATGTGAACTATTTAAAGGAATAGTTCACCCATTTGCTGAAAATATCCTCACCCTCAGTTCATCTGAGATCAGGATGAGTTTGTTTCTTCATCAGGTTTGTAGCAATGTGTCTCTGCATCAGTGTCTCAGCAATGGATGCTCTGCAGTGAATGGGTGCCGTCAGAATGAGAGTCCAAACAGCTGATAAAAACATCACAATAATCCACAAGTAATCCACACCACTCCAGTCCATCAGTTAACATCTGGAGAAGACAAAAACTGAAACAAATCCCATTCACTGCAGAGGATCCTCTGCTGAGACACTGTTGCAGTGACACATTTCTACAAATCTGATGGAGAAACAAACTCATCCTAATCTTGCATTTTTGTTTTTTAACTGTTGTTAAAATACTAAAATGTTGCATGAACTATAATTCTAATTAATAATAAATAATAAATCAAAACAGTATTACTAAAAAAATTTGGAAGAAAAAGAGATATAACACATTTTTTAAAATTTTTCTAACTGTATTTAATATTTTCATTTAAACAAAATGTTAATATACTATATACAGTCATTTTTATAGCACACGATTTAAACAGAACGGATGGGTTTATATATGCAGTGGCTTAAATGGCTAATTATTGTTGTTTTGTGTTTTATCTGGGAAAAAAGGGAACAAGAGAAATGTGCTTTAAACCAGTTATTAGAGAGGCAGGCGGGTTTAATCAGGTCTTGCAAACATGCGGATCAGTAATTAGAGAGCTGTATTATCCCTGAAACAGCAGAGCGGATGGTGAACGGCCCTGCGTTTTGTGGCTTTCACACACTATGATCTGTTTTTACAAAATACCAATTATGATATGCAGGTTTCTCCAGCACTATCTCCTCTAAAATGTGTTTGGAGTGAGGCATCAGTCATTGTCTGAGATCTACTACAAACACAGACATTTATTGGACTCAAAAAGGTCAAAGTCTGGCTCAGTGAAGCAGGACTGTGTGTTACGGACATTGAGGAAAGTGTGATAAAATGTCAGAGACGCTTCAGTCCCACACCACGACCAGCGGTCGACCTGTGTAACTCATTAAATGTGTCAGATTATCAGACGTGAGAGTCCAACCGCTAATAATCTCAATGATCCAGACACGTCTGACGGAGCAGGAGGGAGTTTAATGTCTGTGATTATATGTGTGAGGAGAAAAATAACACGTGAAACATAAATGACAGAATGAATGAAAAAGCAAAAGAGTGAACAAAAGAATAAAATTGAAGGATAAATGCAAAACAAATCAATGAAAGTATAAACTAACTAAAGTATTACCGAACAAAAGAAAGAAAAAACTGAAAATGAAGCAGAAGAAAAAGAACAAAAGAAGAAGAGAAAAAGAATGTACAAAAGAGTGAAAGTTGAAGAATGAATGAAAAAAAGCATTTAAAATAAACAAAAGAAACTAACAAAAGAACAAAATAGAATAAACAAATGGTAGAACAAAAAAAAAACTAATGAATAAACTAAAACAATTAACAAAGAAAAACAAACAAAAAAGGACTGAAAGAAATGAACCCAAGAATGAACAAATAAAAGAAGAAAAGTATGAAAAAGTGGGAGAATGAAAGAAACAAATGGAAACAAAAATGAATGAACAAAGAACCAAATACAACAACAACAAAAAAATAATAAAAAAGGTAGAAGAAAAAAAATGAATGAACAAAAGAATAATTTAACAAATAAAAACAGAAAAAAGAGCAGAAGAAATGAACACGAGAATGAAAAAAAAACAAGAAAAGTATGAAAGCAAGTAAAATGAAGGAAAGTAAAAGAATGAACAAAAGACAAACAAAATTAAACAAAATTTGTTCAAAAATTTGAACCGTAAATTTAAGAATGAATGAACTGAAAATAAAAACATTAAAGACAAAAAAAAAAATAAAAATTAGTTAACAAAAAAAAAATAACAGAAAAGGAGTGTAAGTAATAAAAACAAGAATGAACAAATAAAAAAGTACGAAAGTGTAAGAAAATGAACAAAAGAGTGAACAAATTAAAGAATAAACAAAAGAACAAAAACATATGAAAGAAAAAATAAGAGTGTACAAACAAAAACAACAACAAAAGAAAACAAACAATAAATAAAAACAGAAGAGAACAAATGAACAATGAACAAAATAGAATAAATAAAATAAAAAAGAAAAAATGGTCAAATGAATAAATGAAACTGAATTAGAAAATATGAAAAGAACAGACAAAAATAACTAAATACAACAACAAAAAAGAAAAACTGAAAACAACTGATAACATAATAAAAAGAACATTAGAAAAACAAAAAGAACAAACAAAAGGACAGCAGTGACCTGTTTTAGGTGGAGGCTAGGATGTTTTTCATCACCATGATGATCTTTTATGCATCACTATGAAACAAAATCCTCTCACAATCAGTCTCTGAGCTCCAGAAACACAACGGCTTTACTTTAAAGCACAAGAACTGTGTTTATGAACTTATTCGGCTCAAGAACACAAACAGAAAAAGAGAAAACGTCTCAATTTGTCCCACACACGTACAGCAGCACACACACACACACACACACACACACACACACATATTTATATATATATATATATATATACATCCTCAGTGTGTTTAGTGCTGGTAATTACCTTTAAAGTTTGTTCCCCATAAATCAGCGCTGAATTGTTGTGCAGGACTGTGGCTCCTTCATTTGTTGATGAAATATTTCTCAATCCTGTAGAACTGCAGCACAGATTCATCATGCAGACACTAGATTGCATTATCTTTATAAAGGCCTGTGGAACGAGCTGCTTTTGAGATGCATTTACATGTTTTACAGGTACAACGTCTCTGGCCTGCAGTGCAGATGCTGTTTGCTCACAGATTACAGATCAGCACAACATCTAACACACGCACTATCATTAAACATTACCAACCATGCTTTCCACTTCAGCTCCGAAGCTTCTTTTTGAGCGCCAAGTGACTTTAAATGCGTGCATATGCTTCAAACCCCCTCATTAGGACTAACTGTTGTTTATAGACTCATTTTAAGGCCTTTGATTCTTCACTGCATTTACACACACAATTATAGCCAACACTTTGTAAACAGAAACCTGTAGACTCAAATAAAATGCTGAAATCAACAGAGAACATTCCCATAATGTTTATTAAAGGTCATGTGAATGTTAGGACAACATGTTAGAACGTTCTTAATATTTGATATGCGTTCTCATAATGTTGACTAGAACATTGCTCTTATGATTTTTATTAATATTTACTGAATGCTTTTGTATGTTAGCAGAAAACACTGTGAAAATGTTCATTGAATGTCTATATTTATTTTTGATGAATGTTCTTATAATCTTAATATGAAATGTTCTTAGAACTAAATACTTGGAATATTATACATAACTGTTCTATTATACATAATCTTGGGAGAAAACATTTTTTGACCATTATGCATTTTCAAAATGACAGAATGGACTTCCGCTAACTTTCACATAACCCTAAAGAAACGTTTCTAAAGCATTAAATTACTGGATGTTTATAAACAACATTTTCATAGCAGTTTTAAAATGATAAATGTTCCTCTAATGTTCGCATAACCAAGAAAAAAGTTCTTTAAATAGATTTTTAAAAAAATGGGTGTTTTAAACGTTAAAAGAACATTCATGTGTAACATTCACATAACGTTTTCAAAATGACAGAAGGAAAATTTCCTCTAAAGTTTACATAACCAAGATCACATTCTACATTTTTTAAAAATGCACATATTGAACATAATATATCATAATGGTTATAAAATGATAAAATGGAATGTTCCTCTAACATTTAAAAAAAATAAACATTTAAAAAAATAATTCAGAAACAATGCTTTCATAATTTAAATTTAAGCTTGAGAATGTTTGTTTTTAAATTCCTTGTTTTTATTGTTGCAATTATTATTATTTTTTTTAATTCCTTGTTTTTATTGTTGTGATTATTATTTTTTTAATGACTATTTACTTCATTTTATGTAAAGCACTTTGAAATACCACTGTGTATGAAATGTGCTATATAAATAAACTTACCTTGCCTTGCCTAATGGTAATGTTAACATATTTTTTTTTAGCTGGGATCTTAATTAATATATAATTAATTGCACAGTCCTCCTCATACACACGCTAATATAAGCTTCTGAACTAACTGAGAAATATTTCAACCTCAAGTGTTCCAGTCTTCTGCTAGATGTTTGTTTACAATGTAAATCCAGCATTTTTATATTTGTTACAGAATTAAATGAGTCAGTATCATTCGCATTATCACTAAAGTTGTAGTTGTGACTCAGCTGAGTGTGTTTTGGCTAACATTCTTGAAGTTTTTAAAACATTTAAAAAACAGAAAATTCAGAGAACATTCAGAAACAGCATTTTCATAACATAAAGGGAACATTAGAAAATGTTTGCTAGCTGGGATTCACAATCTGTTCTGGTTCACTAATTACATCACGTGAGTAACTTGTGAAATAAGAGAGCAAACCAAGAGAGCCAAAAAAATAAAATAAAATAAAATAAATAAATAAAAAACTGCGTATATTTAGCAAATGCATCACTTTCAATGTTGTTAAATATTTACTCATATAACATCAATATGTATTGACACCACATTATTAAGATTTCATCTTGGTAATGGGAGCATTAACTGGATGAATTAATACATTTGTGATGTAGGATAATTCTTACCAAATCTACTGAAACTTTATATAGATTCCAATATAATTATTATAAACCAACCCAAATTCTTCAGTTCTTTAATCCATTTTATAATAACAATAATAATAATAATAATAATAATAATAATAATAATACTAATGTATTCAAAGTAATGCATAGTAATGCATGGGGAACATCTTCATATATTTTCAAGCCAGTAAAATAAAGAAAGAAAAAAAGAAAAGAAAAAACCCAAATATTACATTCTGTAGTAAAATCAGGCCATATTTCATCCTGAAATAAAAAAAGAGAAATAACATCATATTTTACAGTGAAAATATTTCAAAATGAAAAAGGCCTTAATGATCCTAAAACAAGCTTAGCTTATGCTAGAACTATTTCATATTTTATATTTTAAAAAGAAATAACATATTATACTTAAAAAAACAGGTCACATTTCATCCTAAAATGAAAAAAAGAGAAATTACATTTTATATAATTATATTCATAATTTTCAGCTTCCCTGAGATTCACCCATAAAAAGGATTTTTTGACATTATTTAAACTTCACCTGATTTATTTGTAATCAAAGCAACTGATTACATTTTAAAATAATTCAAGTAATTGAAATGCATTTTGTGCTCAAATATCTGCACATAATGACTTCACTCAGATAATATTAATTATTTTAAATAATGAATTTCTTCTCACCTAATTAAGTCTTTTTAACTGACATCAATATTTATGTCCATTTATTTGCTAAGTAACCGTGTATTAATCGTGATAATGTACGGTTATTGTACGTACAGTAATGTGATCATTACCATAGAATAACCCTCTCTACTTCACTTTGTCATCTCTTCCATAACCTCACGAAAAACAAACACAACCAAAACCAACATAGTCGTGTTCTAATGGATAGAGAGTCTAATGGATAGAGAGTCGGACTTGTAACCCGAAGGTCATGGGTTCGAGTCTCGGGTCCGGCAGGGATTGTAGGTGGGGGGAGTGAATAACCAGCGCTCTCTCCACCCTCAATACCACGACTGAGGTGAGACCCTTGAGCAAGGCACCGAACCCCCAACTGCTCCCCGGGCGCCGCAGCATTGGCTGCCCACTGCTCCAGGTGTATGTTCACTACTGTGTGTGCGCACTTGGATGGGTTAAATGCAGAGCACAAATTCCGAATATGGGTCACTATACTTGGCCACACACCACTTCCCCTTCTTTTCCCTTTCCCCATAAACATCTTGGAGACAAATCAAGAGTTTCAAAATACCAACAATGAGGCGAGATTTCAGTCAGGAAAGTTTGCGCTCCCTCCGGAACAGGTTTGTGTGTTTGTTGTTGTTTCATGTGTTTCAGGCTTTGAGCTTCATTGGTCCTCTCACTCTTTCTTCTGCTTTCATCTGACTACAGTCTCCTCTCCTCCATCCCAACCTTGTCGTCCCCTCCATCTCCAGAGTTTTTCCATCATCGAGGCCTCGGCGGATTCTGGTTTGAAGCTTTAAATTACTCACTCGTGCTTTAGTATCACATGCTTCGACTCAGTGCTGAAATATTCCATAATTTAAAATCTCTTCACTTATTCATGCTGGGTTTTTGTGTTCGCTCCCGAGTGAGAGAATGAAGCTCAGGGACGGGAGATGATCTCTAAAACCATTTATCAGAATCGGTACAATCAACCTTCATCTGCTTCTGCCAAACAGACCTTGACATTCAACTGAAAAGCTGAAAGAAAATAACATTTTTCAATCAATAATGTGATTTTTGCTCAGAAAGGAAGGTGATGAGAAGCCCTTAAACCACTATTAGACAGAAAATGCAGGTTAAAAACATGCTTTAAAACACAATGAAGTGATTTTACTTCAATGTTTTATATAATTTGACTTATTGGACTTGGTCAAAAGACTAGTTCGCCTAAAAATAAAAACTTTGATTACAAAGTTTGAATAAATGGAATAATTGTTATGTCTGTATGGACTACTTTTATGGTGATTTTATTTATTTATTTATTTATGGAGCCATTTTGAGCAAGTAAATAAAAAATATTTTTGTTAGGTTTAACCAAAATTAACCAGCACTAACACTGACATATTAAAACATTCAATTAAACCGTTCTGATAATGTTTTCAAAATGACAGAATGGAATGTTCCTAACATAACCAAGAAGAAATTCTTAAAAAATTAAAAAACTGGGTGTTTTGAACATAAAACACATTCAGAAATAACATTTTATTGGTTTCAAGATGATTTAATCTTCCTCTAAGTTTACATAACCAAGAAAAAAACATTCTTTAAATATAAAAAATGGGTGTTTTAAACATTAAGAGAATATCCAAATATTGTTTTCATAGCAGTTTCAAAATGAATGGAAAGTTCCTTTAATGTTCGCATAACCAAGAAGAAACATTGTTAGAAACAAAAACAAAACAAAAAAAAACAACAACAACAACAACAACAACAACAAAAAAAACATGCTATAAAACACAACGAAGTGATTTTACTTAAATGCTTTATGTAGCCTAATATGACTTATTGGACTTGTACAAACCTGTTTTTATAAAGGACTTAAAAACTTTGATAGCTATATATATATCTTTTTGGGTTCAGTAAATGAAAACTACGTTTTTTTAGGTTTGTCCAAAATAAATCAGCACTAACAATGACATATGAAAACACTTAAATGTTCTCAAAATGTTTTTAAAACTATAGAATGAAATGTTGCTCTTACGTTCACATAACCAAGAAGAAATGTTCTTAAAACATAAAAAACTGGATGTTTTGAATATTTAAAAAAACATTCAGAAGTTATGTATTCATAACATTTTCAAAACGATTGAATGGAATGTTCTATAGCATTCATATAACCAAGAATAAATGTTTTTAATATGTTCTTAATACATGAAACAGATTTAGATTGAAAAAGCAGGTAAAATGCATGCTATAAAACACAACGAGGTGATTTTACTTTAATGCTTTATGTAATATGGCTTACTGAATTGGTCAAATTATGTTTTTATACAGGACTACTTCACCTAAAAATAAAAACTTTGATATCTAAGTTTGAATAAATGGCATTTTCTTCTCATATTTCTGTATGGACTACTTTTATCGAGCTTTTCTGTCATTTTTAAGCTATTTTGGGTAAGGAAATGATACTAATTTTTGTTAGGTTTGACCAAAATAAACCACCACGAACACTGACATCACATTTCAGTTCACAACAGAGTCTATTGTGTGAATTTAAATCAATTTTTCGTCGCCCATAGCACTCTTCTTCCCTCTTTTTAATGTATGACAAGTCTCTGGGGTGTAATTAAAATTATTTTCAGGTTTTCGCTGCAGGGCAGATGCATCATACATGTGTCTGATGCGAACTGCTAAGAGATTAGTAACCATTCATTAGAATCCTGGAGCTGCTAATGAGAAACAAAGAGATGCAAGTTTTGGGGCCTTAAATTTCTGTTTATTCAAACAAAACGCTCTGTGGACAGATGGTGCGTAATGAATTAGCAACAATTCATGAGCAACAGATCGTACAATGATCTTCATCCACCACCTGCAAACTGAGGACAACTTTACTAGACAAATGTGCAATCAGAGAATGAAAAACTAGCCGTATTTCTACAGTTCTGACCAAACTAACCCGAACACCACCAGATGGTTGTGTAACAATACCGTCCTTTTTAGTTTGAGTCATCAGTTAGCAGTGATGTTCGTAGTTGGTGGTATTTTCTCTGAATAATGGGATGCATCATTTAGTGGCCCCCGAGCTAGAGAAAGTGAATCACAGTCGAGCTTCTGAAGATGGATGATTCATCAGACTTACAGATGCAAACTTTTAGCTTTTAAGGGGAAGTATTTTAGCTTCTCAGCATCTGGTGGACGGCCTGTTATTTCTATCTTTAACACAAACGAAAACAAGCTGCCGCTTCACATATTACCTTTACATAAACACAGTTTAAACAACAGACAGACTTTCTCTGGGTTTGAGACATTAAACCTCTCCACAGTTGACATTTACATTTACTAGGATATCCTAAGCTATAAAAGAGCAACACATCTTTTGTACGCCACTTCCTTTGATACAACATGCTCACCAATGGATCCTCTGCAGTGAATGGCTATTATTAAGCCTCTCATTAAAAACACAACTTGATCCTAGAGAATTATCTAATTACAGACTGATCTCAAATCTCCCTTTTCTGTCAAAGACTAGAAATGGCAGTATCCTCAAATCGTACTTATCTGACCATCATCAAATCATAGCAGTGAATGAAGAGGAATCATATCGATCACAAGTGCAGTATGGAGTAACACAAGGCTCAGTACTAGGACCGTTGCTTCTCACACTTTACATGTTACCCTTGGGAGATATCGTCAGGAAACATGGTGTTAACTTTCACTGTTATGCTTATGATACTCAGGCCCACTGAATGAATTGGACTGAACTGACTGAAAAATTAACTGTTTACTATTGTCCTCTTGCATTATCGACACACTGTTTTCCTGCTTAACATTGTAAAGCTGCTTCGACACAATCTGTATTGTATAAAGCACTATATAAATAAAGATGACTTGACTTGAATGGGAGCCATCAGAATGAGAGTCCAAACAGCTGATAAAAACATCACAATAATCCACAAGTAATCCACACCACTCCAGTCCATCAGTTAACATCTTGTGAAGCCAAAAGCTGTGTGTTTGTTAGAAACAAATTCATCATGACATTTTTAACTAAAATATGAGTCCATAATCCATAACAACACTTCCTCCAGTGAAAAAGCCCATCTCCTGTTGTTTCTCACATCAAAATAAAATCCACATATTTGTTTAGAGCTCTTTTGGACTGTTTTGGCTTGTAAACGGTGCTTGATCTGTGCAGATTTCTCTCCTGATTCAGACCAGACCACGTTTTCACTGGAGGAAGCATTATTGTGGATTATGGACATGTATTTTAATGATGGATTTGTTTCAGCTTTTGTCTTCTCCAGATGTTAACTGATGAACTGGAGTGGTGTGGATTACTTGTGGATTATTGTGATGTTTTTATCAGCTGTTTGGACTCTCATTCTGACGGCACCCATTCACTGCAGAGCATCCATTGCTGAGCAAGTGCTACATTTCTCCAAATCTGATGAAGAAACAAACTCATCTACATCTTTGATGGCCTGAGGGTGAACACATTTTCAGCTCATTTGAATTTTTTGGTGAACTATTCTTTCACTGTTCTCAGACTGAATGCATCATCTTACCATCCATTCTGTTCAGTCGTATTGTCAGTAAAGTTGTTTGTCTCTCGGCTTTTTCATCTGACTTTCCCTCAGCACATCAGGGCTCCATTTAGTCATTTCTCATGCAGACATGTGCATCTGTGAAGGGGAAAGTCACAGCAAATGACTGTCCATCTTTAGTCCTGTAGGCTAGGATGATGTTTTTCTCCCTTGTAAAATCACTGGAGAGTCCAGACAGCACTTGCTCTGCTGTTCCTGACATAAAAAGAACAAAATCACCCGTTGTTGAAGGTCTGTGCAGCTTTTTATTAAGAATAATGTAACCAGCAGTAGCGGCACCAAATGGAAGTGCAAAAATACCTAGATTTGTGTTTCCTGAAAGCTACAACAACAGCAGACAGACCCCATATATGCAAGCAGAAAAAAATCTGTTTTAGAATTGGATATGCTTCTTATTTAGAATTATGATATCGATATGCTTCTACTGAAAGATTTGACAGATGATTAAATAGATGCAAGAATTAATAGACCAATTACAATGTGACATGCAATTAAAATTATATGCAATTTTACAGTGATGCCGCTATAACTGTGGTAGACATTCTAACAAGGTCAAATAATATTAATATAATTATTTTACTAAGTAAATTTTATTGTCAAACTGTAACCCTGTCTTCTCTGTCTTTTAGAAAATTACTTGAATGTGATTTTATTTTCTGCTAATAAGAATCCTTTGAGTAGCGTTGCAGTTTTTTTTTTTTTTTGTATATTGGCCCCTTCTTAATTTATTGTATTTTTTATACTATTATAATTTTTATGTGATATTTTGGATTATTCTGTGTATGGTTATACCGCTGTACACTCCTGTTCATGTTCTCTGCAATTTAATCAAACAAACAAACATTGTCAAGTAATAGAAGATTTAAATTATTTTTGGCTTGCAAGGTTGCAAAAAAGTACAAATAAATAAGATCATTCTGAGAATGTTGATTTAATAATATTTTCTCTAAATGTTATGAGAATGTATATCAAATATTAATTATAAGAATGTTCCATTAACATTACTTTAAGAACATTAGTCCCAAACATTTATTATATAAATTTTAAAGAATATTAATGAAAGTTGTGAGAACATTCTGTTAGCTGGGATTGCACCTATTCGGAACACTTTAGATCTAAACACAGTAATGAAATCACATTACTGTGAATGCATTAAAAATAAGAACAACATTAAAATTAAAAACGCATAACTCTGTTCTGAATGTTCATTTGAATTGCTGCTAAGCAACAGCAGAGTTTCCCAAAAGGTTCCCTAACTGATTGATTAACAATCTACAATCAAGTAATGTCACTGTGGAGCAACAGTTTAAATCAAGTTAGAGTAACATGAACTAATGTTAATAAATGCTGTAGGTTAATTCTGTCACGTGACAACATTTATTTGCCTTAAAGCAAGAGTTCACCCAAGAATGAAAATTCTGTCATTTACTCACTCTCGAGTTATTCCAAACCTGTATGAGTTCCCCCCCACCCCCTTCTGTTGAACACAAGAGAAGATATTTTGAATTGTTGGTACCCATTGACTTCCATAGGGAAAGAATACTGTGGAAGTCAATGGCTACCATCTTTCTGAAGATGTAAGAAAGAAATTCATACAGAACAAGATGATGGTGAGTAAATGATAACAGAATTTTCATTTTTGGGTGAACTATCCCTTTAAAACCCCTTTTCTTGACAAAAAGTGTTTCCAAACTAGTTTTTGCAATATTTTATGTTTCAACATGGAATTTATGCAGTTAAATTTAAAAGTTAAATACACACTTCAGAAATTGCATCTGGTTACAATTTGGTCTATCTATCTATCTATCTATCTATCTATCTATCTATCTATCTATCTATCTATCTATCTATCTATCTATCGTTCTATCTATCGTTCTATCTATCGTTCTATCTCCTCTGGATATTTGTGAAATTTCATTTGAGTAACACGTCTATAATTGATTGATTGATTGAATCATGTATAAAGATGTAATGTTTGTTGGATTTAAATGCATTGAGCACTTTATTTTTTGGACTTGTAACAATAAAAGATTACCAGTAACTCAGCATGTAATCCACTCCTGTACACACAGTCAATGAATTTCAAGTATTGACATTTTTACTCTTCCCAGAGGAATTTGTCTGTAACTTTGAATCATGTTACATGTTCCTCTCTGTTTTTCTCTTCAGTGCAAGACCACACATTCAGTCAGTTCAAGCTGGCGATGCATTGGCCGAGAATTGATTTCCCTAACGCTGGACGACATTCAGGAGAGACCAGCGAATCACAGAGACACTGAGAGCTCAGACTGAGTCTCAGGTGAGACGCTGGAGTCTCCGACATGACCTTTCACATCTCCATCTCTCAAGAGCTCGGCTGAGACCATGATATTATCAGACAACACGACTCTGTCTCTTTCTCCTCCTCTGTTTGTTTCATTCTCTCTCTCTCTCTGCAGCGGTTCATTTACTGACTCCCCGTGGCTCCTATGATTAAATTAATTACCGGCTCACTTATTTTCCTGTGTATTTGTCTTCATGCACTGACACAACTAATGCCATCAGATTCAGAATGTAAGACACCTGATTAGAAAATACCAGAAAAATAGAGCAGATTTAAAAGTTATGAAACTTGCTGTTACTTTTGCAATCTGTGCTCAAATGTATGTGCCTTATTGAGTCACAAGCATCACCAAAAACATTGAAATATAATTCTCTATTGCTTTGTTGACATATTAACATTTAGACAATATAAGGCACATAAAATAACATATATAGACTGATAATGCCATTTTGCATTTGACTAAATGAAAAATAAAATATTCCAGCTTTAAATATGAAAATGTTGGGCCATTTTAAAGTCAACATAATTTACAATTAACAGTGTTATTTTCAGCATGAGATGCTATTATAGTTTTCATTGATATTTTGAATGTTTTCTTAAATATATAATTTCTTTTTAATTTTAATTAAAGTTGTAATAATTTTGTTCATTTGTAATAGGATAAAGTAAAACATGAAAAAAAAAAGATTTAACATTTAGATTTTATTTTATATAATATTTAAAATTAGATTTTCATTAGCCTAGTTTTTAATTAGTTTTATTAATGTTTAGTTTTTATTTATTTTTATTTCAGTTTGTTATTTTTGTACATTGTGAAACTAAATTAAAATGAGAAATGTAGCTGAAATTAGACATTTTTACATTTTACATAATTTTATATTTAATATTCAGATGTTATTTTTGTATATTTTGAATTAGACTGTATTTTTATATTTCCTGTTCTCGTTTTAATTTTAGTTAGTTTTAGTCATTTTGTTGTTTTTGCCATTGTTATTAGTTTTATTTTTTTAAACAACTTTTTTTGTACACTTTAAATGAAAATGAGAAATGTTGCCTTGCAACAGCTTAAGTTTTTTTTATTATTATTATTTTTTATTTAATAAATATATATTTTATTTTAGTTTTAAATTTAGTTTCAGTTTTAGTAAACTTAGTTAACTATAGTAACCCTGGCAATCAATTGCATTTCCATAAAAAAGGTTTCCATAAAAAAATAAATAAATAAATAAACAAAAATAAAATGGGTAAACAAAATAAAATGCTGGATAGGAGGCAGCTGAAAAACTCTGAAATAGAGCGAGTTATTAGATTTTGATGAAGAACTATGACAACAAACCGTGCACCAGTGAATCGTTTTCAATAACACCAAAAATGTGCATTAAGAAGCAAATAAAGTCAATGGTGATTTCATGTTGACTTCATTCATCATCTGAACCTGAAGAACGCTGCTTTATTAGTAAAGATCTCATAAGCTTCTCCGTTCTTAGTGGCTAATAATCAGGTTTCACTGCTGAAAATCAACAAAAACGATCAGAGTTTTCCATTTGTACCCTGTGTAATACACTCAAGTCTAATTAGAGCGTGTAAATGATTGTCTTTGCTGAACCGCGGAGTGCTGAAGCCTCCTGAAGCTCTGAAGGACAGCTGGTGAGAGACCGAGAGACGCTGCGCTTTAACACTTCTGCTGAATCCAACAAACACACAAACACATTTGACAAATCAAATCCAAGCACTTGAACCCTTCTGAAAACTAGAAAACTTTACTTTACGCCATAGAAAGTGGCATGCACTTGTTTGTAAGTGTTTAGTGCAAACCTCAATCTTCCATCTGAAATGCTCTTCATGGGCACGATGCACAGAAATAGATGATGCCTCACATTTCTTTCCATGGATTTTGGGACTAACATATTTCCTAAGATAAAAGTGCTGTTAAAACAACCCAGTTCTGGTTATTTTTAGCACAGCTGCTGTTTAAGTATAGGACAGAACACACATTTGCCTAACCTTACCCAGCAACTTGAGTTATTCATTTAAAGTTGATTATACTCATTGATTATTCTCGTTGAATCAAGGTCGTTGACTATACTCAAACTATTATACTCGTTGATTATACTCACACTATTTTGAAACACTCTTTCCCTTTTTTAATACTGTAAAGCTGCTTTGACACAATCTGCATGGTAAAAAGCGCTATATAAATAACGGTGACTTGACTTCATTTTTACAAGAATATTAGCTTATTTTTCACCTGCATGGGTTAATATTTCTAGATTAACTTAAATCCTCTACAATTTTGTACAATATGCCACACACCCACTGTTTTTTTTCACTTAATCATTTAGAAGACACTTTTATTCAAAGCAACTTACAAATGAGGAACATCACAAGCAATTTGTCACATAACGATTAAGCAATTGCTTAACTTAATTTACCACACTCTAAAAAAAGCATTAAAGCACACACAAATATTGAGCATAATTGCTCATCTTTAATTAGTGTGAATTATATGTTCTTGGATTTTTTTTCTTTTCTTCTACTGATCTAATTAGCATTCTGAGATTCTGGGATTGCTTAAAAAAAAAACAAAAAAAAACAAAAACAAAAAAAAAACACAATTTGGCCAAAATTAGGTATTTTAGTACAAGTGTTATTTTAAGATATATCAAATTAGATTTATTTTATATTTTCACTTTAATTTGAGTCCAGGATTTAGTAATTCTGTATCTTTTTGATAATTTTTTTTATTGTCTATATAGTTTTTAATAATGTTTATTTTAGTTTCCTGTTTTTTAATTAATGTTCATGTTCAAGTTTTAGTAATTTTGTTGTTTTTTTGTTTTTTCTTTGTCTATATAGTTTATTAATATTTATTTTAGACCAAGTTTTAGTAATTTTGTGTTTTTTGTTACTTTTTTATGTCTATATAAGTTTTATTAATGTTAATTTCATTCCATGTATTAGTAATTTTTTTTTTTTTTTGTCTGTAGAGTTTATTAATGTTCACTTTAGATCCGTTTTTAGTAATTTGCTACTTTTAGTTTTTATTAATGTTAATTTTGGTTCAAGTTTTAGAAATTTTGTTTCTTTTTAAAACTTTTTTAATATCTATATAGCTTTTATATATTTATTAGTTTTAGTTTATTTAGTTATTTTAGTACTTTAAAGTAAACTAAATGAAAATTGGAAATGTTACTTTGGCAAGTACCTGAAATAAAATAAGTTCAAGTTTTTTAATATCTTTTTTCAAGTAACAAATTTTTTATTTTTATTTATTTATCAATTTAAAATGATAACTCTTGCCTAGTATCTTTTTAGTATCTTCTCGTTCTGTTTTGGATCAGATTTTCTCTCTCTTTCTCTAGCTATTGTGATTTCTGCTCTTCGTCCTCGATGCTTCACTGCCTCAAAGACTTGTTCCACTTCCTAAATTTAACCAGAGCAATAAACTCCCTCATAAGGGCACAGATAAACTTTCCGGTGGCCTGAAGCCGAGCGTGACAGGTAAATCCATCACTCCGTGCTTAATTAAGTCCGTTAAGGCCACATGTGTGCAGCCGCTGATAAGGTCAAGCATAATCAGACTCGGACCGAACGCCGTCCACAGACACGTGATCGCCTGGCTTCAGGTCAAAGGCCTGTAAAGAGCTTTTCAACACATTTACTGTTTATTCACAATAAGCACTTTGATGAAATGCCACACGCTCGACGTTGTGAAGCTGCAAACCTGTGGAGAGGAGCTTTAGAAATATCTGTTGGTTTTTCTAACATCGCGACAGGTAATGAGATCGTTTCGAAGAGAATTTCCCTCCCTAAAAGGCAGAGAACTGAATGGGAATCATCTGTCCATCTGCAGAAACTGTCCTAGTCCAGTCACAGATGGACTGGAATGCTTATAGTGCTTTAAATAAAGATTAGCCACCCAAAGAGCTCTAAAACACATCGGTTTGAGCTGATGAAGCTTAGGAGACACATATGAGAATACTGAGCTAACTGGAAACGTTCTGGCAAGGTTCTCACAAAGTAATGAACAAATTTTCTTCCAGTAACATTAAGAAAACATTCCTTCAGAGTTTTTAAAATTGTTCTCAAAACATTAGCACAATCACATTATTTATAAATTGTTCATGAATTTTTTTATTTTTATTTTTTTATTTTTTGGAGACAGTTTAGTTGGATGTTTGTCTAACGTTGTTTAAATGTTTCAGAACGTCAGAGAACATTCAAAGTAACATTCTCATAATGTTTGCAAAATGATACAATGGAATGTTCCCTTAATGTTTGAATAACAAGTTTTTAAAACATTTTCAAAATACTGGAAGTTTTTAATGTTCTCAGAACATTCAGAAATAACATTTTCATAACTTAATGAGAACGTTAACAAAACTTTCTTAGAATAAAATATTCATTTGTAGTTATCTGGTCTTTAAGTTCTCAAAATGTTAGCACAAATTTACACATTGCTCATGAGGTGTTTTAGTTAGATGTTCGTTTAACATTTTTTTTTTTAAATGTTACTACTGTGTTCAAATATAATGTTCCCATAATATTTGCTAAATAATAAAACATTAAAAACCTTTAATGTTTGCATAACCAAGAAAAAATGTAACATTTATTTAACTTTTTTTTTTAAATGTTACTACTTGTTTCAGAACCTTCAGAGAATATTCAAAAGTAACAATCCCATAATGTTTGCAAAATGATACAATGAAATATCCCCTTAACATTCATTAACAATATCATAACTTAATGGGAACGTTTCTTCCTTAACGTTCACATAACCAAGATAAACATAATTTTTAAAACATTGAAAAAACCCAGATGTTTTGAATCTTCAGAGAACATTCAGAAATTATGTTTTCATAACTTCATGGGAATGTTAGCAAAACATTCTTAGGATATATTTTGTTAGCTGTGATTCTCTCTGCTTGATATTAAAGAAACGTTGACGTCTTTCCTCTATTGCTATAAAAATCCCTCGGAGTTAAAGCTCAGGTGAAGCGTATGCTGATGTGGTAATGGGAAAATGATATATAAAATAATAAGCATCTCCAGACTGCGGCGTTGAGCTGTTAATTGAGTGACAGATGTATTAATAGGACAGATCTGCTCTGCTGGCTTGTTTTTAACTATAATCGCACACGTCTCATAATCCATCCATCATGTGAGGCTTGATTACTGCACAGGAATGATGACAGTCAGCCTCTCTCTGAGCTTTATAATGTGATTTAAGAAGCAAATATTGTGGCGAAGAGTCTTAGTTCATCCCAAAATAAAATTCTGTCATCATTTACACACCGTCATGTCACTCCAAACCAGGATAACTCTGAATCTTCTGCGGAACACAAAGGAAATTTCATGAATCTTTAAGCAGCTCTATTCCACACAAAAACAAGCATCAAACAACACCATACAATATCATAACAGTATTTATGTGACGTGTGCACTACAAGTAATGAGGTACAGACCCAAATTTAAGTTATTTATATACCTTGTGAAAGTATTCATACCCCTTCATTTTTTTCACGTTTTGTTATGTTGCTGCCTTATGTTAAACTGCTTTATATTACTTTTTTTCCTCATCAATCTACATTCCATACACCATAATGGTAAAGACAAAAAAATAGGTTTTTAACATCTAATTAAAATAAATTTATTAAAAATAAAAAACTTAAATGATTCCATTGCATAAGTATTCATACCCTTATCTGGGACCGTTGAAATTTAGCTCAGGAGTATTTATATTGCTTGTAGATGTTACTGCACTTCGAGTGAAATTAACCTGTGGCAAATTCAATTGAATGGGTATGATTTGGTGGCACACATGTCTTAATAAAAGGTCTAACAGCTGATAATGCATATCAGAGCAAAAACCAAGCCCTGAGGTCAAAAGAACTGCCTGTAGAGCTCAGAAACAGGGTTGCATCAAGCCACACATCTGGGGAAGAGTTCAGAAAAAAAAAATTCTGCTTCACTGAAGGTTCACAGAAGCATGTAGTCTCTGTTAACCTTAATGGAAGACGTTTGAAACAACCAGGGCTCTTCCTAGAGCTGGCCTCCTGGCCAAACTGACCAATTGATAGAGAAGGGCTTTGGGGTTAGTGTGGTGACCCAGGTTCTTGGTCACTCTAGTTGAGCTCCAAGATCATATGTGGAGACAGGAGAAACCTACAGAAGGACAAACATCACTGCAACACTCCACCGATCTGGGCTTTATGCTGGTGTGGCAAGACTCAATCCTCTCTTCAGTGAAGACACATGAAAACACACTTAGAATTTGCAAAAAAAGCACCTAAAGGACCCTCAAACTGAGAGAAACAAGATTCTCTGGTCTGATGATCCTCAATTCCAAACATCATGTTTGAAGGAAAGCAGGTACTGCTCATCACCTGCAGAGTAGCATCCCAAAAGTAAAGTGTGCTGGTAGCAGCCTCATGCTGTGGAGCTGTTTTTCAGCAGCAGGGACTGAGAGACTCTTCAGAGTAGAAGAAAAGCTCAGTGCACCAAAATATAGAGAGAGCCTTAATGAAAACCAAGTCCAGAGCATTCAGAACCTCAGACTGAGCAGAAGGTTCACCTTCTAAAAGGACAATGACCCTAAACACACAGCAAGAGTGGTTTATAGACAACTCTGTGAATGTCCTTGAGTGGCCCAGCCACAGCCTGAGCTTGAACCCAATCAAATATTTCTGGAGAAACCTGAAAATGTGCATCTGCCCCCGTCCAACCTGACAGAGCTTGAGAGGTGAAGAGGTGAGGAGAAGAATGGCAGATAATTGCCAAATGCTGATGAACAAAGCTTGTCGCATCAAACAAAAAATATTTAAGACTGTAAAGGTGCTTCAGCTATATATTTAGTTAAAGGTATGAGTACTTATGCAATGTACTTATTTCAGTTTTTTTTATTTTTAATAAATTTACGAAGTTGTGACAATTCTGTTCTTGCTTTGTCAATATGGTGTATGGAGTGTAGATTGATGTGGGAAAAAAGTAATTTAAAGCAGTTTAAAATTAGGCAGCAACATAACAAAACATGAAAAAAAAATGAAGGGGTATGAATACTTTCGCAAGGCACTGTACCAACAACATTTATGGAATCAATTGGTGTTGATGCACTATTTTTGTAGTTCATGACTTTTGTAGTCCAATTTTATAAACGATATTAGCAGAAATTGTAACTCACATTTCCATATTTAAATCATTTTCCATATTTATATTATTATTAAAAATTATTTTAAATAAATTTTTATATTAAAATTAATATATAACAAAAAACAGCTATTTGATTAAATATGTAACAAGTACGTGTTTAATAAAAATATTATATATATATATATATATATATATATATATATATGCTTTTTATGATTGTCATATTTATTAATTTGTAATTTGTATTATTATTTAATTAAATAAATTAAAAAAAAATGCACTTTGGAAATATCTGACAACAATTTCACAGGTGTTGTTTGCAGAAATTTCAGTCACTATTCAACACCATTCACAGCCCATTTCACTGTCAATAAATCAATAAAAATGTGCACAGTGAGAAATGGGCAAAACCAGAGAAAAAGACAGGCACGGGGAGATGGAGGATAAACGGAGGAGCAGAGAGACAGGCAGCGTCTGCAGGGATGTGAGTGTTGAGGAGCGTCAGACAGAGACTGTGACAGTCAGGAAAGCGGCTGTCATTCTCCAGAGGTTCAGCAGCCCATAAAACCCCTGAAATGAGCAGCGGCTGACGGCGTCCTGGAGGAGCTGCTGTTTACTCACGCGCTCAAACATCTGATGCTGTCTGACTTTCATTTCTCTCACTCTAAACAGAGAGAGAGAGAAAATCCTTCAGTCCAGACCTGCTCCACCTTCCCAGAATCCTCTGCTTCTGTACTGATGTTCCTTAAACGTCCTGCTCTGAAACACTAATGATTCAACACGTGCAATTAATTCTTCTCAAGCGGCTTTATATATAGAAGACATTCTGATGGTTTCATCTAATTTTAAAGGAGTGGTTGATTGTGTTTTCACTTTTTTATCTAACTTTAGTTAGTGTGTAATGTTGCTGTTTGAGCATAAACAGTATCTGAAAAAGTACGACTGTGAAAGTTCAATGCAAACGGAGATATTGTCTTTTAAAGTTATGGCAGTTTAATGCCTACAATAACGGCTGGTAGGGACTACAACCAGCTACTTCCCAGTTTGGTGACATCACAAAGCCTGAAATTTACATAAACCCCACCCCCAGGACATGCAACAAAGGGGGCGGGGCAATGTTGCGCTGCTGTAGAGAAGAGGAAGAGTTGTTGCATGCCGTCAAAACTAGGGGTGCAGGAAAAAAATTTATTCATATATGAATCACGATTCTGTCTTCTAATGATTCTAATGGATTCACAAGTTTCAAAATCAATGTTCTAAAGCAGCGGTTCTTAATCCTGTTCCTCCCTTGCAAACACTTCTTACTGTTACAAAAATGCTACAACACAATCATGTTTTCTGCTGTATTAAAGCTTTAATCAGGATAAAACTGTATATTAAAAGCTAACATAAGCAGTAGCATTACAAATAACAGTGTATCTAAAAGTATGAGACAACAACAAGCAAAAAAACATAGCATTTTTACTACATTTTAGTATTTTAATTTTTTTCTACCATTTTCCACTTGAGATCAGCATTTTCTCAGATTTGGCTTATGAAGCAAATACACACATTTTCTGTTTTCTGCTTTTTCTGCAGACAAAAGGCCAATTGAGTTGAAACTATATTATTATAATTGTGTGGGTGTACTGGTATGGATATTTGAGTGTGGTTAGTATGTGGCTTGTATAAAAATAATAATAATAAATACTGCTTAGCATTTAGTATCTGGAAAATATGTATATATTTTTTTCATGAAAAGAACAGTGGAATTATGTAAACAAAATGGCAAGTTTTTAAAAAAAACCCTGAAAATGCATACATTTTTGGTAGTTATGATCAGGATTGATGTTGGTAAAAGATCTATGCAAGTGAAATTGGAAAGAAAAATATTAATATATAATATTTTACGACCTTTTTTAACACTTAATGTTACTAATTGTTTCAGAATGTTCCGAGAACATTCAAAAGTAACACATCTGTAATGCTTGCAAAATGATACAATTTTCACACAAGCAAAAAATAAAGTTTTTAAAACATTAAATAACTGGATGTTTTGAGCATTCAGATATAACTTTTCATGACTTAATTGGAATGTTAGCAAAACATTCTTAGAATAAAAGTTATCTGGTTTTTAATAATGTTCTCAAAATGTTAGCGCAAAAATGTTTTTTTTTTTTTTTTTTTTTTACATCATAAAACATTTTTTCTGAAATGTTTTTTATTTGTTACTGCTTGTTTCAGAACATTCAAAAGTAACGTTCCCATAATATTCACAAAATTCTAAAATGGAATGTTCACTTCATGTTTGCATATCTAAAAAAGTTTGTGAAACATTAAAAAAAAAAAAAAAAAAAAAAAAACCTGGATGCTTTAAACACTTATTTAATGTGATTCTGTGGTGCTTGAAAACATGAAAACATGAATCTGTTTGTTTGAGCAACTCTGACTCAACCAATGGTGTGCGTTTGGGACGGGGCTATCTGTTTACCCGGCCAATGACAAATGGGGCGGAGCAATTGGAACACCATTTGTAATTGGTCATTATTTTTTTCCAATTCCGGTTATTGTCGCTAATGGCACAGAAATCACACGCTTTAATTATGTGCAGCGCTGAGCTATTTAACAGACAGGACCTTCCGTTTGCATGACTCATTGCTAATTGCTCTGAGAACACAATCGTCAGCTTGCCAAAACTGGTGCAAAAAACCGCCAACACATTCGGTGTTGTGCTGCGGGAAACTTTACCTGCCAGCAGAGCCGAGCCAGGCTGTTTGCCAAGCGAATATAAAAGAACACATCAGTGAGTAAATCCAATCAACTCATCGCGCTCAACACCCTTTCAAAAGCTCATTTGCTGCTAATGAGGATCCTGCCTGTCGGGGGCCGCGAGGCTCCAGCAAAATGACTCGTTTGACAGCAGAGATTGGATGTGTAGGCTATCAATTTCTGCCTGCTTGTTTAGGAGCATCCGAATCAATAAGCGCGACCTCGGCAGCATTTTTAAACAAGCGCCGCGCTGATGAATGCCTTTATTAAACGCTGCACTGAATGCAATGTTTTCCACTTAAAGTTCAATTCTAGTTATGATCTAACAACAGCTTTTGTGGAAAAAGGGCAATTAATACTAAAATATACACTGATTCAAAAGTACAGCTATAAGACATACACATTGTATCCCTGTGGAAAAAAACAATAGAAACCATCACAGAAATACTAATGGTTTCCAGTACAAATACCATTAAAACCCATCAACTATTAACCATTAAAACCATTAAAAAAAATGGTTTCCTGTGTTTAGGGACATATTCCATTAGGATTTAGTTGTTTTAACAAGCCACCAATAGAAGGTGAAAAATATCAGTAAAGACCCACAGGAACCATTACAGTTTACATTAAAACCAATACAATTCTCATTATAACCAGTAAAAGCAATACAAATTCTGTGATGGTTTCTATGTTTTTTTTTTCTTCAGCTGGGATGTATTAAATCTATTGTGATAGTATATGAATTAGTCATTGAAAAAGTCAAAAATATGATTTAGCCCTGTAAAGCCTCACATAATATGGAAGTTTATTGAACCTTTAGACAAAACCTAAATAAAAATAAATAAATAAATAAATAAATAAAAATCATCATATTTGACGTCAGACTTTTATGGCTTATGGAGGAAAAAACAGCTCAGTTTTACTCAAACTGAGCAAAAGATATGCAATTTGATGCAGATGCTGATATTTATATGAACAAAAAGTGCAATTGCAGTGTAAATCAATGAGATCTTTGCAGTATATCAAAGTACATAGTATTATATAAATATCAGTCGTCACACTCTGGGTTATTAAAGTTTACTAAAACTAAAACCATAAAAAAATGTTACTTGAAATAAGATTAACTGAAATACTGAAGTTAACTGAAATATAGTAAAAAAAAATAAAAATAAAAATAAAAATAAATAAATAGATGTACTGAGATAACTAAAACTGAAATAAAAATAATACAAATTATATAGACATTTTTTTAAACGTCAAAAACAATAAAATTCTAACTTTAGAATGAAAATTAATATAAAAAATCTAAATATTAATAAAAACTGTAATAGTATGTTTGAATGATACTATAACAACGCTGGTCACTCTATATCTCCAATAATGTCTTAGTAAGATAAGATTGAAATGATCCAAACAATGCAATGCAATCCAATGATGATTCAGAGATTTAAAAAAATCAAGTAAAGCCGAGCTGCTTCAGTCCAGTAAGGGTTTATCTGGAAATATGACTGCAGTTATTCTGATATTTACTTGAGAAAAATTAGTCAAGATTTGACAACAGAAAGACACCGAAGCAGCAGCTGAAGCTGGACGCTTGTACAGTTACACTAAAAGAGCTTTTACTGGATAAAAATCTCTAAACTATAAATCAGACGACATAAGACATGAGGAGATTGTGTGTGAAACAGGTTTATCAGCAGTTTTGATTGAGTCGAGTCGAGCTTTATTGTCATTCTGCTACATGTGTGGACATATAGTGGAACAAAATGTCGTGTCTCGCAGGACCACGGTGCTACATACTAGTTAAACCTAAGATAAACATACAACAAAGCAAGTATAGGAAAAACAATAGAGCTATACAACAGTTAACCATCTGACTATACATATACTAAAAATACTATAACTGCTATACCTAGTTGACTACACATACACAAACTGAGACTGTACAAGAACTTTACATAAATACTGTACATGAAATTGTGCGAAAGAGATATATGTACATGAAATTGTGCAGAAAAATATATATTTTGTACATTAAATTATTGTGCAGAAGAGAGATTTTGTGGGAGACAGTGCATAGTGCAAAAAGATTTTGTAGTGCAATGCTCAAGTAAACGTATTATTTTGTAGTGCAATGTTCAAGTAGACATATATTTTCTTAAGAGTCTTTGTGGCAGGGAGTGTTTGTAGAAAGTGTCTAGTGTGCATATAGTGGGATGAGTGCATTACTACAGGTGGTTTGTATAGCCCACTCACCTGTGTGTAGTACATTCAGAATTGCACTTAGTAAAATTGTCAACAGTTTTTAATGAGTTGGGGGGTGGGAGGGCTGAGGTGTTCATGGTTTGAGAGGGGGACAGGGGGATTGGAGTTAAGAGCTCTCACAGCCTGGGGAAAAAAGCTGTTGAGCAATCTGACAGAGCAAGCTTTGATACTCTGGTACCTTTTACCTGATGGCAGGAGCTGGAAGAGGTTGTGAGAGGGGTGGGTGGGGTCCTTCACGATGCTGGTGGCCTTGTTGGAGCATTGTGAAAGGAAAATGTCCAGGATGGAGGGGAGAGGGGCACCGATGATCTTTGTGGCAATGTTCACTGTCCGTTGTAGGGTCTTGCGGTCAGCAGCACTGCAGTTCCCATACCAGACAGTGATACAGATGGTCAGCACGCTCTCAGTGGTGCCCCTGTAGAAAGTGGTGAGGATGTGTGGAGGGAGACTTGCCCTTTTCAGCCGGCGGAGAAAGTGGAGGCGCTGTTGTCCCTTCTTGTTGAGCAACGTGACGTTGGTGGTCCAGGTGAGATCCTCTGTGATGTGCACCCCCAGGAATTTAGTGCTGCCGACTCTCTCCACGGTTGAGCCGTCGATGGTCAGCAGGGGGTGGTCGACAGAGTTTCTCCTGAAGTCCATCACAACCTCTTTCGTCTTACCCACATTGAGGGACAGGTTGTTTAGCACCACACCATTCAACCAGCTGTGCCACTTCCTCTCTGTAGTGCGTTTCATCGTTGTTGCTGATGAGACCTACCACAGTTGTGTCATCAGCAAACTTGATGATGTGGTTGGAGCTGGACTTGGCAGTGCAGTCATGAATCAGCAGCGTGAAGAGCAGCGGGCTGAGCACACATCCTTGTGGGGCACCTGTGCTCAGTGTGGTAGTGCTGGAGGTGTTGCGGCCGACACGGACTGACTGAGGTCTTGCAGTTAAAAAGTCCAGGATCCAATTACAGAGGGAGGTGTTAAGGCCCAGCAGGTTTAGTTTGTGGATGAGCTGTTGTGGGATTATTGTGTTGAATGCTGAGCTGAAGTCAATGAACAGCATTCTAACATAAGAGTCTTTCTGTTCCAGGTGGGTAAGAGCTAGGTGGAGAGTGGTGGATATTGCATCGTTCGTGGAACGGTTTGGAAGGTATGCAAACTGGAATGGGTCCAGCGTGTTTGGGAGACTGGACTTGATGTGCTGCATGACTAACCTCTCAAAGCACTTCATCATGATTGGGGTCAGTGCTATGGGACGATAGTCATTCAGACAGGACACAGGTGACTTATTTGGTACTGGAATTATGGAGGTGGATTTGAGACACGTGGGGACGACTGCCTGGCTCAGCGAGATGTTGAAGATGTATGTTAGGACATCCGTCAGCTGTGCAGCACAGTCTTTCAGTACACGTCCAGGTATGTTGCCAGGGCCTGCAGCCTTTCGTGGTTTAATCTTGGAGAGGGTCTTCCTTACGTCGGCTGGAGAGAGACAGAGTACCTGGTCGTTTGGAGATGCGAGTAGTTTCTGTGCAGGTGTGTCATTCTGTATCTCAAATCGTGAGTAGAAGTGGTTGAGTGCCTCTGGTAAGGATATGTCATCCTCACTGGCCTGTGGCAGGGGCTTATAGTCAGTGATGGTCTGAATGGCTTGCCACAGGGTCCGAGTGTCTCTGCTGTCTGTGAAATGATTGTTGATTTTTTTTTAGCATACTGATGTTTTGCCTTCTTGATGCCATGAGACAGATTGGTTCTTGCTGTTTTGAGGGCTGCTTTATCTCCTGATCTGAATGCTTCATCTCTGGTCTTTAGCAGCCCACGAACCTCTGCTGTCATCCATGGCTTCTGGTTGGTACGTGTGGTGATGGTTTTGGTGACTGTCACATCATCTATGCACTTTTGGATGTAAGCAGTCACAGTTTCAGTGTACTCCTGCAGGTCTGTTTGGTTGTTGTAGGTGGCCGCCTCTTTAAACATGTTCCAGTCTGTGTCCTGTCAGCAGTCCTGCAGTGCTGAGGTGGCATTGTCTAGCCATACTGTGATCTGCTTTTGAACCGGTTTGGCGAGTTTGAGAAGTGGTCTGTATTCTGGGATTAGCATAACAGAGATGTGGTCCGAGTACCCGAGGTGGGGGCGGGGTTCGGCTTTGTATGCGTTCTTTACTGTTGTGTAAACAAGTCCAGTGTGTTGTTTCCCCTTGTTTCAAAGTTCACATGTTGGTAGAACTTTGGCAAAACTGTCTTTAGGTTTGTGTGGTTGAAGTCACCGGCTATGATGAAAAAGCCGCCGGGGTTATTTGTTTGTTGTTTGCTGATGGCGCTGTACAGTTCACGAAGCGCGTCCTTAGCATTTGTGCACGGGGGTATGTATACCGCGACAATAACAATGGCCATGACCTCCCGCGGCAGATAGAACGGTCGACATTTCACAACCATAAACTCCACCAGTGATGAACAATGTTTTGATACTACCGCAGCATTGTTACACCATTCGTTGTTGATATACACACAAGCCACCCCCGCGAGTCTTACCAGACAGTGATGAGTCTCTGTCCTCGCGGTAGCAAGTTAGTCCGTGCAACTGAATGGCGGAGTCCGGGATGTTGTCATTTAGCCATGTTTCAGTGAAAACAAACACACAACAATCCCTTGCCTCATGCTGTGTAGACCGACTGAGTTGAATTAAGTCCAGTTTGTTTTCCAGAGAGCGAACGTTTGAGAGCATGAGTGTTGGAAGAGCGGGTCTTGTGGGGTTAGCCCTTAGTCTAGCTCATATACCTCTGCGCTTACTGCGCTTCCGTCCTCTCTCACACCGCTTGCGACGCCGCCTTGTGCGGGTAGCGTCAGTAGGCGAGGCCGCGGTCTTGAGGTCCGGCTCCAGCAGTAAACAAAGGCCTCGTAGCTTCTCAGTAGCCGCCGGCGAGAGTTTGTGTTTGTATGTGTTGTCGATATCCAAAAGGCTTTGGTGATCGTAGATGTATCCCGGAGTGATCTCCCGATGAATTAGCGGTAAATCGACACTATTTGGAGACGAACAGACGACATTAAAAGACATAAAAGCACCGTCTTTGGGACCCGGAGTGGCCGCTGCGTCTGACCGCGCCGCCATCTTGTTTTTTTTTTGTTTTTTTTTGGACTGAATGAACGTCAACAAAAGTATTTCTGGATTAGATCAGGTAGAAATAGTACAAGAAATGTAAATGCGCATCGTATCTAGATGTCTGCTACTGTATGACATTTCTCCTCGTGTCTTTAATGGGCCGTCCTGTCGTTTGGCCTCAGGAGGGGCGTCAGGTGTGTGCGGTAAGCGAAGGCTATCGAGGCGACACGCTTCCGCTGCTGAAGAAATTGGATCACTCATCCCTGTCTTATCGGTTCAGCCGTCCTCGTCCTCTCTCTCTTTACTCCCCAACAGGCTGATGAAGAACGCGACACTCCGATAACCCTTCAGACGTACAGTGATGTCAGACACGTGAGGGAATCTGGATCTGAACAGATCGTGTGCTGCTTTGACAGTAATGAGAAATGAAGGAGATGTTAGATGATCCTTCGGGTCAGCAAAATGATTTTTGCACCACAAGCTTCACCAAACTGAAAAAATGGCTAAAATATGAAGAGTTCATTTGCAAAAACAGATAACTCCATTTTTAAAAATGTTCAAAAATCACGTTTTTTTAAAAAAAAATTTTTATCCTGCATTCCAGTTAATATCAATCAAACTGAAGTTGGGTTGTTTTGATTAAATAATAATAATGACTAAAAAAATACAGCTAACTAACACAATAAAACAATAAAAATATAACACACAAAAAAACATGATTTAAGAAAATTCATAAAAACGGACTTATATGCTTTTGCAAATTAACTCATCATATGTTTCTCAAACTTTCTCACATCTGCTACTACAGATGCAAAATGTCAACTATATTATCATTCAATTCTAATCTGCTAAATGCAACTATAGGCATGAAGGTACTGAGATATTAGAAACATCAGCATCATGATTTTCTGTGAAGCTGCTTTGAAACGATGTGCATTGTGAAATTAATTTTGAATTTGATTGTTTAGACAAACAGCCCAAACTCACATCTGGAGTTGTGCAAGGGTTATCATCCTTAAACTGAAACAATAAAAAACATTTTCATTACCTAAAATAAAATAAACATGAAGTGAAATAAAATTAAATATAAAAAACTTAATAAAATATAAAAAAAAACTTTTTTCCTAGCTAATTACCAATTAAAAATGACTGATTTCCATTTTTTTTTTTTACGTGAAGTACATTTATATTTATGCATTTAGCAGATGCTAGTTTTAACCAAAGTGACCTGCAAAGGTGAAACAAAGCAAAAACTACTAAAATAACTAAAACTAAAATTAAAATTGAAATAAACTTAATAAAAACTATATAGATATTTAAAAAACCCTAAACCTACTCAAATAACTAATTCCAAAACTGAAATAAAATTAATAAAAACAATATAGACATTAAAAAAGACTAATAAAAATGACAAAATACACAAAACATTTCTAAAACTTTAACTTTAAAATGAGTTAAAATGGAAATTATGGGTTATTATAGTAAAACTAAAACCATAAAATTTGTATTAATTGAAATAAAACAAAAACACAACTTATTTCAGCTGATTGCCAAGTCAACATTTCTCATTTTCATTTAGTTTGTTGAAAAACTAATTAAATTAAAACTAAATAAATAAACATTAATAAAAACTATAGACTTCTAAAAAATCCAAACAAACAAACAAACAAACACAAAAACTAAAACACACAACAAAGTTACTAGTTAAAATGAAAACTGAAAATACAAAAATAAAATAGAATACAAAATCTAATTCTTTTCTGTGTGTGTGTGTGTGTGTGTGTGTGTCCTTGTGGGGATTTCCATAGGCGTAATGGTTTTTCTACTGTACAGACCGTATATTCTATTGCCCTACACCAACCCTACACCTAAACTTAGCCCTCACAGGAGACTTTCTGCATTTTTACTTTCTCAAAAAAACTCATTCTGTATGATTTATAAGCTTTTGTATCCCTGGGGACTTCAATTTAGGTCCCCACCGTGACACGAGTCCCCATGAGTCTGTGTGTATTCAGGTTTAAGTCCCCACCAGAATATATAAACCAAACCACACACACACACACACACACACACACACACACACACAACACACAATTATTGTATTTACATCCATTTCATTTTAATTTTATTTCATTTAAAACTTCAATTCATATTCAGTTCAAACTGAGTTCAGTTCTCAATTCAGTTCTAGAGTTTTCTGATTACCTAACACACACACTGTGCTATCCGTCAGGTAACATTTTTTGCATGAAAAAGGTTTAAGTAGGGACATTACTAAAGTACCATGTTTCAGAAGCCTGACAGCGCTCAGCTTTTAAATAAATAAAACAATGTAGCTTTTCCATTAACAATCTATTCAACAAGTAGCAGCGTAGCGAGACAAAATGCCACATGTTGTTTTGTCACATTCTCGTGCACACGAGTGAACTGAGGAAACGTTCATATTCTCTCTCCTCGAATGGCCTCGCTCTCCCTCCCTCTTTCTCCATCAGCTCTATCACTCTGCTGTCAGAGGAAAGACTCTTCTGACAGTGATAAGATGCATGAAAGGCCCTGTAGTTTCTTTACTCTTGTGCAGTTATAAAGAGTTTGATGTATGATGTAAACAGCCTCTGCTTCTGAAGTTGGAGTATGTTTAAATGCACACTTATAATGTGATTAAGGCTGGAGTCGTATCAACAGAAAACTGTGATTATGCTTATAATTACAGTGATCATAATCAGAGTAAAGATGTGAAGTACTGCAGTTTTAATCACACTTTACAAGCATATTGTCTATGCTTTAATTGCATTTCTTTCATACTAAAATGTGCATGCTCTAGTGCATCAGAAAATCAGTTTAAAGATGCTGGAAACCTAGTGAGTAATGGTTGGTTTCCAGAACGTTCTAGGAATGTTAGTTTATGGTTCTCAGAACGTTCTCAGTAAACGTCTCGGTTACGTATGTAACCCTCGTTCCCTGAAGGAGGGAACGGAGACGTCACGTCGGATGACCGACGAAATTGGGATCTCGCCAGAGAGACCAATCCACTTCGAGTGTAACTAAACGAGCCAATGGACATTGGCATGCGATTATTGCATCCAGCTGCCGCTGATCACAGCGTGAGCATAAGAGGCAGCTGATGCACCGCATCAATTATGTTTTCGCTGAGGAGCCGAGCCGGCGACCCGGCAGCTCAGCGGTGGTACAGCGACTGTGGCGACGGGACGTGACGTCTCCGTTCCCTCCTTCAGGGAACGAGGGTTACATACGTAACCGAGACGTTCCCCTTTCAGTCGGTCACTCCGAGTCACGTCGGATGACCGACGAAATTGGGATCCCTACCAAAGCGCCACAGGAGCTGCCCCTTCCAGTGCCCTGTGTAGGGCTCCTGACCCTTCCTATAAGGCAGACGATAGGACCGGGCTCTACACAGAGGAGGTCAACTACTGGTGTTCCTTGAGCAACCCAAACAGTAGGACTAGGATAACACTGGGAAGCGTGCCCTTCCACTTGGAAGAGGCACACTGCGGAGTCACCTCCTCCCAAAGGGGGTTTAAGTGACATTCAAACATGTGAAGTAACCCAGAGGGCCCTTTTGCACATGGAAGTCTCTGAGATGGCTCAGGCTGCATCTTTAGAGATGGCAGAACGTGGTCCGCCAGGGGAAACACGGCTCCAATAAGAATACCGTGGAATACACATATGGGATCCCGACAGGGTCTCTCATATGGGCACTAGCCTCGCACCAGATTTCAAGAATTCATTGGCTGAAGGCCTGGCGCCGGACGCTCCGCCGTGTCCGGACGCCGGAGTGCTGGAGGACTCAACAGGGTTTGCCTGGTTAAGGAACTCTCTGGAGAATTTAGGCGTAAGGACGCCGCAAGCCGACTCTGAGCCGGCCCTCTCAGTGCCACTACCCGTTTGAGGTGAGAACACAGGAGGAAACCGGTTCGACACGTAGGCTATAAAACCTAGCGAACGTGTTGGGAGTCGCCCAACCCGCAGCTCTACAGATGTCTGCTAGCGAGGCACCACGAGCCAGCGCCCAGGACGATGCGACACCCCTAGTGGAGTGAGCACGCAACCTGAGCGGGCAGGGCACACCTTGTGCTTCATAGGCCAAGGTGATGGCATCCACTATCCAGTGGGCCATCCTCTGCTTGGAGACAGCCTTCCCCTTCTGCTGTCCTCCGAAACAGACAAAGAGCTGTTCTGAGGTCCTGAAGCTCTGAGTTCTATCCACGTACTGACGCAGTGCGCGTACAGGACAGAGCAAAGCTAGGGCTGGGTCTGCCTCCTCCAAGGGCAGCGCTTGCAGGCTCACTACCTGGTCCCTGAAGGGCGTGGTAGGAACCTTGGGCACATAGCCGGGCCGGGGCCTCAGTGTTGCACTGGAGTCAGCCGGCCCAAACTCAAGGCACGACTCGTCGACCGAAAATGCCTGCAGGTCCCCTACCCTCTTGATTGAGGCCAATGCAGTCAGGAGTAGGGTTTTCATAGAAAGAAACTTCAACTCGACTGACTGTAATGGCTCAAAGGGGGCAGTTTGTAGGGCTCTTAGCACCAAAGCCAAATCCCAAGAGGGAAGGGAGGGAGGCCTCGGAGGATTTAACCTCCTGGCCCCCCTAAGAAACCTGACGACCAGATCGTGCTTCCCCACCGACCTCCCCTCTATGGGGTCGTGGTGGGCAGAAATAGCAGCAACATATACCTTAAGGGTGGAGGGGGACAGCCTACGCTCCAACCCTTGTTGCAAAAAGGAAAGCACGGCTCTGATCGAACATCTCCGGGGGTCCTCCTGGTAAGAGGAACACCATTCGACGAACAGGTTCCACTTCAGCGCATAGGCCCGTCTTGTGGACGGTGCTCGTGCTGAAGCGATAGTGAGCGCTACCTCCTGGGGCAGGTCACCTAGAACCTCCGCGTCCCGTCCAGGGACCACACATGAAGTTTCCACAAGTCTGGACGCGGGTGCCAGAGGGTGCCCCGTCTCTGAGAAAGCAGATCCTTCCTCAGAGGAATCGGCCAGGGAGGGGCTGTCGCGAGGAGCATGAGTTCCGGGAACCAGGTCCTGTTGGGCCAATATGGAGCCACCAACAGGACCTGCTCCTCGTCCTCCCTGATCTTGCACAATGTCTGTGCTAGCAGGCTCACTGGGGGAAACGCATACTTGCGCAAGCCCTGGGGCCAGCTGTGTGCCAGTGCATCCGTGCCGAGCGTTGCCTCGGACAGGGAGTAGAACCACTGGCAGTGGGTGGTTTCTGGAGATGCAAACAGGTCTACCTGAGCAACTCCGAACCGACTCCAAATCAGCTGGACCGCCTGGGGATGGAGTCTCCACTCCCCAGGAAGTGCCGCTCGAGACAGCTCGTCGGCCACCTGATTGAACACTCCTGGGATGTGGATGGCACGAAGGGACCTCAGATGCTTCTGACTCCAGAGGAGGAGGTGGCGGGCGAGTTGCGACATGCGACGGGAGCGCAAACCGCCTTGCCGGTTGATATAGGCAACCGTCGCAGTGTTGTCCGTACGGACCAGAACGTCCCTGCCCCGAAGGCGCCCTCTGAGGCGGCACAGGGCAAGGCGTACTGCCAGCAACTCGAGGCAATTGATATGCCAACGCAGAAGGGGGCCCGTCCAAACCCCTGATACTGCGTGCCCGTTGTACGTGGCACCCCAGCCGGTGGCCGAGGCATCCGTGAATACCACAGCATGCCTGGATACCTGCTCCAGGGGCACTCCTGCCCGAAGGAACGAAGGATCTGACCACGGGCTGAAGGTCTTGCGGCAGGCCGGTGTAATCTGAACCCGGTGAGTACCGCGTTTCCACGCCCACCTCGGGATTCGGCCATGGAGCCAGTGCTGAAGCGGTCTCATATGGAGCAGACCGAGCGGAACTATGGCCGCAGCTGCAGCCATATGCCCCAGGAGCCTCTGAAAGAGTTTCAGTGGGACCGCTGTCCTGCCTGATAAAGTCTTGAGGCAGTTCAGCACCGACTGAGCACGTTCCTGGGTGAGGCGTGCTGTCTGGTTGACCGAATCCAACTCCATGCCGAGAAAAGAGATCCTCTGCGTTGGCACGAGTTTGCTCTTTTCCCAATTGACCCGAAGGCCCAACTGGCTGAGGTGCCTGAGCACCAGGTCCCTGTGTGCGCACAACAGCTCTCGAGACTGTGCAAGTATGAGCCAGTCGTAGAGGTAGTTGAGAATGCGCACACCCCGTTCTCTCAGGGGAACAAGGGGCCGCCTCTGCGACTTTGGTGAAGACACGAGGCGAAAAGGGACAGCCCGAAGGGCAGGACCTTGTACTGATATGCCCGACCGTCGAACGCGAATAGCAGGAATGGCCTGTGTCGCGGGAGAATCGAAACATGAAAGTACGCGTCCTTCAGGTCGATTGCTGCAAACCAATCTAGGGGACGGACGCATCCAAAATGCGTTTCTGCGTCAACATCTTGAACGGCATCTTGTGAAGTGCACGGTTCAAAACTCGCAGATCCAAGATCGGTCGTAACCCACCGCTTTTCTTGGGCACAATGAAGTAAGGGCTGTAAAACCCCGACCTCATATCGGCTGGAGGGACCGGCTCTATTGCATCCTTCGCCAGTAGGACTGCAATCTCCGCGAGCAAGACAGGGGCATCGACGGCTTTGACTGAAGTGAACCGGATGCCCCTGAACTTGGGGGGACGCCGGGCGAACTGAATCGCATAGCCGAGTCTGATGGTCCGCAGGAGCCACCGGGACGGGCTGGGGAGCGCTAACCAGGCTCTGAGAGACCGCACCAGCGGGGCCAACGGGCCCACCGACATGCCCGCGGTGGGGCAGCAAGGTGGAACACAGGGACCGGCCCCAGGGCCTGTGACGGCCTGGCCTGTGACGGCAGGGGCGGGGTCTGGGTGTGTAGTGTAGCACTCACCTGATTTCTCCTCGCGTGGGAGGAGACACAGGAACCCGGCTTGAGGCTTGTGACAGCCCTGCGTTTGACGACTTGAAGCGGGGACTGGAGTGCTACTGCCCTTACCTGGTTCCACGAATGGGCAGGAGGGGTGCTCTTGGGCAACCACCCGCTGCCTGCTGGCGAGAGAGGAGGAGGGAAGCGATCCTGTGATGCACGGATCACCACTCTCCTCCTCTTGAGACCCGGAGATTGAGGAGACCGCTCTTTACTGATGTTTTGGGTACCGCTGGCTGCTGGGCCAGCGGCGGAACAAAATGAACAAAAGATACTCCACCCGGCCCTCCTCCGGGGGAGGGAGTGGTGCAGTCACCATCTCCCGATGAGCAGTCTCCTCCATCTCTGGGTCGACCGTCCCAGAGCCTCTTGCACTTGCGCTTGCCGCCAGGTTTGGCGGGGGCCTGGACGGGCTGGGCGTCCTGCCTGCGACCGGCTCCACGACGCTGCCTGGTGAAAGGCTGCTGCGGCTGCGCGGGAGTGGGGGCGGCCGCAGGGGGGCGCCCACGGCGACGAGCAGGCTGAGTGGCTGCAGCCGGAGTGAAAGCAGCAGGTTTCCTCCGGCGCATGATGTGTTTGCCTCAGTCTGCTTCTGGGCTGCCGAGAACTGCTGGGCAAAGCTCTCGACAGCGTCGCCGAAAGGGCCGGTCTGTGACACGGGAGCATTCAGGAACTGTACCTTCTCCTGCTCCTTCATGTCAGCGAGACACAGCCAGAGATGGCGCTCCTGGACATCGCACGACCCAGAGACTGTGCGGTCACCTTCGTCGCTCGTAGCGCGAGGTCCGTCGCAGCACGCAGCTCATGTAGAACCGCCAGGTCGTGACCACCCTCGTGCAGGTCTTTCAGTGCTTTGGCCTGGTGGACCTGCAGCAACGCCATAGCGTGGAGGGCGGAAGCCGCCTCCCCACAGGCTCTATAAGCACTGCCAGTTAGACCTGACGAATACTTAGAGGCCCGTGAGGGGAGACACGGATCACCCCGCAGGGTGGAAGCGGCTGTTGGACACAGTTGCATGGCCACAGACCGTTCCACCGAGGGGATGCCCGCATACCCCAAAGCGGCTCCACCATCGAGGGTGGTGAGAGCGGAAGAACTACAAGATGTGTTTCGGGCAGTGAAAGGTGCCCTCCACGATCTTGTCAGCTCCTCATGCACTTCCGGAAAGAATGGCACCGGAGGGGGGCGCTGAGAACCAGCGCCACCCCCACCGAGGAACCACTCGCCCAGCCTCGAAGGATCGGGACACGGTGGCTTTTTAGGATTCCACACGAGCCCGACATTCTCGGTGGCCCGGGAAAGCATAGCCGTCATCTCTGGGTCTGGCACGGACAACGCTACCACACCCGAAGGGGGCAACGCAGCCGGGTCGTCATCCCCGGAGAGAGAGGGCCCGCCCTCCGATGCAGTGATCGACATCTGGTCGTCAGAGGGGGCACCGAAGGAAACGCGTGGCCAGCGCGCTCCTTCGGCAGCTCCACCGGCTGCGGAGTGCTTGAGGGGTGAGGAGCTCCACTTGGGGAAGCCCTCACCGTAATCCTCAAATCACCTCTGACTCCACCGGATCCAGTGTGCACGCCGGATCACGGCAGGCAGAGGGACTCTGCCATGTTTGACATAGCAGAGTCGCACTCCGAGATGGTCATGTCCCCGTAAGAAGAACATGAACCATCCACGAAAGCCACCTCAGCGTGCTGAATGCCCAGACACGTGAGGAAGCGATCGTGACCGTCCTGAGGCGCCAGGAAACGACCACACCCAGAAACGCACGGGTGAAAAGACATCTTTAAAAAGACGCGATCACCCGTGTTGCTCTTTTAGAGAAATTGCTCTTTCAGAGAAATGCTCTTTTAGTGCTGAAGCACGCAGGGGAGCTGGCCACCGCACACTCCTAGTGTGGCTGTCAGCAGGAAGACGATCTTTCTCTCCCGGACACCGTGACCACCGCTGCCGCGCCGTAACGCCCGCACTCGCTCGCAGAACACTCTCTTGGAAGGGAGAGCAGTAGCTTTAACCACTACCGCTCGGCTCCGAAGCGAAAGGATAATTGATGCGGTGCATCAGCTGCCTCTTATGCTCACGCTGTGATCAGCGGCAGCTGGATGCAATAATCGCATGCCAATGTCCATTGGCTCGTTTAGTTACACTCGAAGTGGATTGGTCTCTCTGGCGAGATCCCAATTTCGTCGGTCATCCGACGTGACTCGGAGTGACCGACTGAAAGGGGAACAGACATTCTAACCTTCTCTGCTGGTTACACAGAAAAGATAAAAAAGGTAAGAAAGTTCCCTTTAGGTTTGGAGAACGTTGCTCTAATGTTCTCAGAACATTCTTATTTGCTTCCCAGAAAAATAACCAGACAAGAATGCTAGGGAAATGTTCTGGGAAGCATTTCTTGTTACCATGAATGTTCCCAAAAAAATAAATATCCAAACAGGAACCACACGGGAACATAACAGGAACGTTCCCAGACAACAGACATTCTCACATTCTCTGTTGGTTAGCCAAGAAAGTACTTTACTTAATAGAACCTTCTCTTTAGGTTCGGAGAATGTTCTGCTAACGTTCTCAGAATGTTCTTATTTGGTTCCCAAAAAATAACTAAATGGGAACCATGTGGGAATGTTAGAGGAATGTTCTGTGTTTGCTGGGAAAGAAGTTCTTGCACTTCTGGAGCTCAGGAGTTCTTGCTTACAGCTTTATACAACATGGACATCATGCCTTTAATTATAAACATCAGAATAGAGCATTTTAGACTCATTTCTGAACCGCTGAACAGCTTGCACTTGAAACAGACAAACAACAAAACAGCAGCAAAAAACAAATTCACTGCTTTTGAATCACACATTGTGTTCTGCTTTGGGGTACAAGTGAATAAAACAACAATATGCTGGTAAAAATACACAACATTTGTTAGCAAATAATTAAAATAATGGCAAGTAGCACATAAACAGGATAGAAGATGTTTTCCGTGTCATGTAAAGCAATAATCAGACTCCTGCTGTGTGTGTAAATGAAGCCAGTGTGTGTTGTTTACTGCAAATCCCAACATTCAACATCATTTTTTTTCTTCACATTGTGGCTTTTAGTGCAAATCTGAAATTACAGATCTAAATTTTATGTTTTGCAACATTTCTACCTCCATAGACAGAACAGTGGCTACTCCATCAGTCCTGACCGCAAACCTGCAGCACACAAAGATAATTGTTACTCATTTCACTTGCACATTTATAAATACATTTTTGATCTGTAAAAAATATGTACTTTTGCCAAATTGGTTTAAAAGCAGTGCTAAAAAGCTGTTTTATTCTACATGAGCGATTCTCCTTCATAGTGTTCAGATCATGACCGGTTGAATAGTTCTTACAGTACAAAATCTTTATATTACTGCACACTTTTAATCATGGTTCACAGATGCATATTGACTTTTTTTTGCATCTTTAATTGAAAATGTTTGTTTTTGCGTGATGTTTCATCCACACCTACAGTTATTAGTATAAAGTCCAAGAGTACCAGAAACAAAATATGACTTATTGCATCTCTAACAGTTATCCCAGTTAACAAGGAATGTTTTCAGACTGTTCTGGTATTAGGAACAAATGTTCTATCATTAACATTAATCAAAACATTAATTCAGAATTACTTGGTCTTTAATAATATTCTCAAAACATTAGTTAGAAATTAAAAAAATTAAAAAAATCTTAAAGTTGCACTCAATCACTTAAAAACATTTTACAAATATATGAAAGTAATGTATTGAAAGTTTTTTTTTTACTTTTTTATTTAAATATTTAATTTAATTAGATTTTTCTTATACTTAATATATTTTATTATTATATATTTATACAAAGTAAATATTATATGAATTAATTTATTTTCTGTTCATATTATATACGTGTATATATATATATATATATATATATATATATATATATATATATATATATATATATATGAACAGAAAATAAATTAATTCATATAATATTTACTTTGTTGATGAACAACTGTCACAGTCATGTTTGTCGTGTGTGTCGTGTTTCCCTCCATGCCCTTATTTGGTGCTTCCTGTTCCTGTCCTCGTCTAGTTTGATTGTATTTGATTTCTTTCAGCTGTGTTTAGTTAATTATCATGTGTATTTATTTCCTGCCTGTTCAGTTCATTTTCGTCTGGTCTACTTGTTACTCCTGGTGTTCCTGTGTGTCTGCCTTGCCTTGCCGATCATTAAAGACTATATATTTTGAGTTTACCTTTGTCTCCTTGCTTCCCTCATGTGTGCACCTTGACAACAACATTTAAAATTTCAACACCTCCTTTTTATATTTTAAGCACCTCCTGCAAAATAAATCAGTATACAAAAAGCAAGTAATAACTAAAATAAAAATGTCTACAATAAAAAGTAGAACTTTGAAAGTAGCATTCTATTAATATAACAAATACAAATTTATGTAAATGTATGGATACATAGGAAGTTGTTAATTAAAAATATTTATATTTTTATATTATTGTTAAAAATATTTGTAATGTAATATTGTAATTCTCATGTAATATTTACATTGCACAAAAATGTTATTTATACATTGTTCATGGCATGTTTTACTTCTAAAACGTTTAGAGAACATAAAGTTTTTGAAACATTTTAAAAACCAGACGTATCAAATGTACACAAATACACTTTTAAAAATAAAGGTTCCAAAAGGGGCGTTTCACAGCGATGCAATAGAAAAAAACAGTTTTGGTTCCCCAAAGAACCTTTCAGTGAACAGTGTGAAGAACATTTTAATAATCTAAAGAACCTTTTCCACTGTAAAGAACCTTTTGTGGAATGAAAAGGTTTTATGGATGGTAAAGGTTCTTTGTGAAACCATTGATGCCAATAAAGAACCTTTATTTTTAAAAGTGTCCTGCTTTCAAAACATTCTTAGAACATATTTGTGTGAGCTGGGACCTTATTCCAGAGCAAGAGGGTCAAAGTTCAGGGTTATCGGCTGATGACTGTAACACCTGTGATTCCCACAGACGCTGCTGGTTCTGGAATCTTCTCACCTCTGCTTTTCTGTTCTTCTGTACGAGAGCCTGAGGGTGAGTCAAACACATGCGGTCTCTGAGCTTCTGAGCGCTCAACCTGCAGTGATCGAGGGCTAAACTCTCATCGGATAACAGCAGCTTCCTCTGGACTCTGATCTGAGCCGCTCACCCATCTGTCTACACAGAAGAAACATCCGGAAGCATTTATATTCACAGTCAAAAACTACTCTTTAATCTTCTTTATAGGACCATTTTGATTCTATTAGACTGTTTATGTTACAAAAAAAAAAAAAAACCCAAATATGGATCATTTCTTCATTAAATTACAATCAAAATACTTTTCAAGGTTATTTATTCAGGAAGTGATGTGACTCTAGTGTATTTTTTCCTGCACAGAAGTTCAACTCTGTCAAAAGCCATCAGAATGAAGCAGCTAAAACATTGTGAGGAGGGAAGGTAGAATAACAAACTGATAGAAACGTCTCTGTCAGCACCTCTGATTCACACATTCGCTATGCTCTCTCAGCCTGTCACTGTTTCACTCTCAATTTCTGTTTACTGCGCTTCACTAGCATGACAAAAACTGCACTTTGTATTCAAGAGTATTTGCAGTTCAGCTGTGTGCAATGAGAAATTGAGCAAAATAAATAAAATAATGAGTACAAATAACAAGTAAAGCATAAATGAACTACAAGTAAAAACTATAGCTACTTAAATAGAAATCAATACATTTAAGTAACAACTAATTGAAGTAAATGTATCGATGCATTTAATTTTTTATTTTTATTTAATGGTTATTGCAACAATATGCATATAAAAAAATAAGATGAACAGAAAAAAAATGTCAAAAAATGATAAAACAAATTGTTTAACTAAATAAATATGTAAATATATGGAAGTATACTGAAAGTAGTTTTTATTGGATTTTTTTCATTTAATGGTTATAGAAGATAAAAATTAAAAACAAAAATTATAACAAAAAATAAAAACAAGATCATATAATATGAATAAAAAATAAATTAATATTATATTTACTTTTCTGATGAATAACATTTGAAGCTTCAACACCTCTTTTTAATATTTTATTAAGAAAGAAGCACCTCCTGCAAAAAAAAATAAAATAAATAAATAAATAAAATAAAAATAAATAAATAAATAAATAAAATAATATAAAATAAAATAAAATAACAACAGTACAAAAAGTAATAAATTATAAAAGTAAAACGATGAAAAACGCCACCACAAAAGTAGCAATCAATCAATTTATTAACAAAAAATACTCAAGTAATTTTTTTTTAACTTACATTTTTTATTAATGGTTATTGCCAGAAGATTCAAACAAACAATAAATTAATTAATTAATTGATACATAACTAATTATATAACAAGAACAGAAAATAAATCAGCTAATATAATATAATACTGATTTAAACAGGCTTGTTTGCGTGAAACACTCACCCTCAAGATACTCACTGCAAAACCTCATCACACACACACACACACACACACACACACACACACACACACACACACAAACACACACTTTGGTGTCTTTTTGATCATGTTCTCTCATTTTCAAATCCCCAGACGCTCACCTATAAATCCTCAAATAATCTTCTTCCTGTTTCACTGCGTCACATTAGAAGTTCATTTACACACTCATTTATATATTAATGATCTGTTCCAATAAGATGAGAAGCTGGGCGACAAACACAAATGCGGAGTCTGAATATGATTTTAATGATTTAAAAAAAAAAATAATAATAAAAAATTCTACTTAGTCTTAATAATTTTTCATCATCGCTCTGACACGTAAAATTAAATATTCTGTCAAATCAATTAAATCATCATTTACTCACCATAGTGTTGTTCCAAATCTGTGTGACTGACTTTCTTCTGTGGAAAAAAAAAGACAATATTCTTATTTCAATTGAATTGGCAATAAATAAATAAAATAAAATAAAATAAAATAAAATAAAATAAAATAAAATAAAATAAAATAAAATAAAATAAAATAAAATAAAATATAGGATTTACTTTGAAACAACTTTCACTCAGAAATTGTTAGTAAATTTCACAAATAAAAAATGACAAGTTTAATGAAATGTGGCATTTTGAAGTAGAAAGACTGAAATAGTAGTGAATTAGTAGTTTGTGTGTGTAGTTTTTAGTTTTGTAACGTTACATTAGTAGACATGAACAATGAAAATACTTCTAAAACATTTATTAATCTTTCAACATTTACTAATACATTTTTTAAATCAAATGCAGTTTTATTTTTTATTCGCTAACTTTAACACAGATTAATAAATACTGTGACAAACGCATTGCACTTTGTTAATGTTAGTTAATAAACTAATAGGAAAGTAAATGTTACCAAATTTCTAAATTCTTTAAGAAACGACTCAATATCTGACACTAGAACCTCCAAAAATATTTTTATAATAGAATTTTGAGCTTTAAAAAATTCCAGCATGTTTCCATAGTCAACATAATCATTTATCTCAAAAGATAATCATGATATGAAATCTTTTCACACAATATTGTACAGTTTAATTCTCATGAATCATCATTTCTGTATAATTATGGTGAAAGTAATTATTTTTCACACAGTTAACAAAGCGGTGTTTTCCAGGTCTTTTTGTGAATGAAAACACATCCAGGATTATTTAGAGTGACTCTCACCTGTATGCAGCTGCAGGAGAGAGTAATTACAGCGTCCATGTCTAATTATATATTTACTTCATATGCGTTAAATACAGCGGCACAGCCTGCAGAACCAACCAATATTTACATTTCTTAACAGAAAAAAAAGACATTTACATTTAGTCATTTAGCAGACGCTTTTATCCAACGTGGCTTATAAATGAGGAAAAGAGATTAATATTTAAATACAATATTTAAGACCAACACCTAAATCTTTTATCAGAACAACACCGACCAATATTTTAATTTTTATTTAAACACCAACCAATATTTAAAAAGCACAAAATAAACAATAAAATCTCTTAATCTAACAAAACCAACCGATATTTAAATTTCTTAATGGAAAAAACACTGACTGACATTTAAATCTCTTAATAGAACAAAATTTACCAATATTTAAATCTTTCAATAGAACAAACAATATTTAAATCTCTGAACAAACCAAAACCGATCAATATTTAAATCTCTTAATAGAACAAAACTAACATTTAAACCTTTTAACAGAAAAAAACAAACAAACAAACAAACAAACAAAAAAAAAAAAAATCTGGCATTTAAGTCTCTTAAACAAACAAAACCAAACCAATATTTAAATTTAATATTTAAAAACAGAAAAAAAGAATTTAAATTTCTTAATGGAACCCCCCAAAAACAACGACATTCAAATCTCTTAATATAACAACACTGAACAATATTTAAATCTTTTAACAAAACAAAAACAACCGATATTTAAATCTCTAAACAGAACAAAACTAACCAATATTGTCATGAATCCGTTTCGTGGCCTTCCGTCTGATTGCCACCAGAGGTCACCCTTCCATCATATTGACTCTCACACTACACAGACACTTTCACATTATCTTGCACTACAATTCCCATCAACCACTGCACTGATGACACACCCTACATAAGCCATGGACTTCCTCTTCCTCTTTGCCGAGTATTGTCTAGCGTATATTGCTCTTCCAGTGATAGCTACATTACAGAGCCCTTCCGTGTTTTCTAAAGTCTAAGTCTAGTTTATTGCCTGTGTCATTCGTTTCTTGATCTTCTGCCTGTGTAACCTGGATTAACCCTTTGCCTGCTGTTTTAGACTCTGTTTATACCTCGCCTGGACTATTGCTCTTGTTATTGGATTATCTCTCTGGTTTGCCTTGTTGGATATTGTTCGCCGATCGAAGACCCATGCTTGCTGTAGGATTACTCTTTGTCTTGTCCCTGCCATACCTGTTTGCCGTTGTTTGACCCTGCCTGTGATTTGACTATGTTTATTAATAAAAGTTCGCACATGGATCCGCACGTCTCTCATCTCGTCGACTCCGTTACAGAATACTCGGCCACAAGAGGATCCAGCGGCTTTTCTAATGGACCCTGGTCAGGTATGGACCAATTCAATCAGCTGCTTGACTTGCGTCAAGGGAGTCTATCCATTGAGGAGTACATCACTTAATTTTGTGTGTTTTCTGACAAGGTACCTTTTGATGAGGTTGTATTAAAAGACATTTTTCGTTTAGGACTAAGTGAGCCCGTAAAGTCATGGTTACCTGAAGGAAAGTTTAATGTTAGTTTAAGGGATTTTATGGACTATGCTTTGCTGTGTGCTGGCTCTTCGTTTACTGTGGGCGTCGTGGAAGAGGAACGCGACACCGCGTCTGTGACTGAGATGGCGGACGCACCAGAATGCACTCACAAAATGGCGGAAGGAACAACGCACCGTCATTTCTCAGCTGATCTTCGTGAGCCAAGTCAAGTCACAGTTGATGTTAAAGAGCCAGGTCTAGTCACAGTTGATCTTAAAGAGCTAAGTCAAGTTATAGTTGATCTTCGTGAATCCAGTCAAGCTACCGTTGATCGTCATGAGTCAAGCCAAGTCACAGCTTCTCTTTGTGAGTCAAGCCAAGTCGCAGCTGATCTTCACGAGTCACAGCACGTCTCAGCTGATCGTCCAGAGTCACAGCACGTCTCAGCTGATCGTTCAGAGTCACGTCACGTCATCGCTGAACATTCAGAGTCACAGCACGTCTCAGCTGATCGTTCAGAGTCACATCACGTCATCGCTGAACGTTCAGAGTCACAGCACGTCTCAGCTGATCGTTCAGAGTCACAGCACGTCTCAGCTGATCGTCCAGAGTCACTTCACGTCACAGCTGACCTTCCAGAATCTCTTCACTCCAACGCTGACCTTCCAGAGTCTCTTCACGCCACCGCTGACCATCCAGAGTCTCTTCACATCACAGCTGATCAGCCAGAGTTTTGTCACGTCCTGTCTACCACACCCAGATATTCAAGGTCAGTCCTTCAGCATCCTAGTCTGGTATCCAGTGTGAGGGATGCACCACTGGTGTCTACACGTGCAGCTGGTATCCCCAAACCAGCTCACTTTAACCCTCCTGTTCCTGCACTAATTCCCCTCTCCGAAGCATTTCCCATGATGGGGATCGCTTTGTGTTGCATTTGGGCTGCGTACACCACCACAGAACTGCCCGAGGTAGCGATGTCCACTGTGATGTCTCCAGAGGTGGCGGCTGATGCTGCAGAACCTCTTGGAGTAGTGACACTCGCTGCTGTGCTCTCCGAAGCAATGGCACTCGCTTCAGCTCCTTGTATGATGGTGGCGCCCAGCAATGTACTCTCAGCCTGTTGTGTTGCGGTCAAAGAGACCGTTACTGAACTCCCCCTGTGTCCGGAGTTTACCATTGTAGAACCTCCAGAGGTGGCGGCAACTGCTGCAGAACCTCCAGAGGTGTCAATGGTATCCGTCTGTGATTCCTTGTCCTGCCCTGTCACGGCTATGGAGGCCGTCTGTAATTCCTTGTCCTGCCCTGTCACGGCTATGGAGGCCGTCTGTGATTCCTTGTCCTGCCCTGTCACGGCTATGGAGGCCGGCTGTGATTCCTTGTCCTGCTCTGTCACGGCTATGGAGGCCATCTGCAAATCCTCGTCTTGCCCTGTCACGGCTATGGAGGCCGTCTGCGTACCCTCGTCTTGCCCTGTCACGGCCACGGAGGCCGCTTTTGAACATTTGCCCTGCTCTGAACCGGCCGAGGAGGCCATCTCTGAACTCTCGCCCCATTCTGAACCAGCCATGGTGGCTGATTGTGAACTGTCTGTCTTGCCTGTCACTGCCAAAGAAATCATTAATGAACAGTTTGTCTGTCCCCTTCCCACCAATGCATTTAGTTATGGACTGCCTGCCCGCTCAATTGCCACCAGGGAAAATATTGATAGACTTCTCATGTTCCCTGCCTCAATCCTTGGGTCTGTGCATGTTTTTTTCTCTTTCTTGTGTCTCAGTTTTCCTTTGGTCCCAGTCCCTGCTGTGGGTTCCTGATCCGTTGTGGTGCTCTTCTGATCCGTCGTGCTGTTCTGATCCACCGTGGAGATCTTCTGCCTGGTCTGCTCCGCACTTGTGGGCTCCTGCTCCGTCTGCTCCGCCGTGGAGGTCTTCTGCCCTGTCTGCTCCACATTGGTGGGCTCCTGCTCTGTCTGCTCCGCCGTGGAGGTCGGCTGTCTCGCTCTGGTGGTCTTCTGCTCCGCCGTGGCAGTCTTCTGCTTCGTCTGCTCAGGTCTGGTGGTCATCTGTTCTGCCGTGGTGGTCTCCTGCTCAGGTCTGGTGGTCATCTGTTCCGCCCTGGCTTCCTGTTCCGCCTTGGTGCTCGGCTCTGCCTCAGTCCCCGGTCTTTCCACTTCCATGTGGACCTGGCCCTCTGTCCCTCCCCCTGTTCCACCTCTGCTCCACCACCCTCCTGGATGGTATGGCTCTAGGAGCATCTGGAAGCCGCTCCTTGGTGGGGGGGGAGGCTCTGTCATGAATCCGGTTCGTGGCCTTCCGTCTGATTGCCACCAGAGGTCACCCTTCCATCATATTGACTCTCACACTACACAGACACTTTCACATTATCTTGCACTACAATTCCCATCAACCACTGCACTGATGACACACAACTGTTTGCACTGATCACGCACCCTACATAAACCATGGAATTCCTCTTCCTCTTTGCCGAGTATTGTCTAGCATATATTGCTCTTCCAGTGATAGCTACATTACGGAGCCCTTCCGTGTTTTCTAAAGTCTAAGTCTAGTTTATTACCTGTGTCATTTGTTTCTTGATCTGCCTGTGTAACTTGGATTAACCCATTGCCTGCTGTTTCGGACTCTGTTTATACCTCGCCTGGACTATTGCTCTTGTTATTGGATTATCTCTCTGCTTTGCCTTGTTGGATATTGTTCGGCGATCGAAGACCCACGCTTGCCGTAGGCTTACTCTTTGTCTTGTCCCTGCCATACCTGTTTGCCGTTTTTTGACCCTGGCTGCGATTTGACTATGTTTATTAATAAAAGTTTGCACATCTCGTCGGCTCCGTTACAAATATATTTAAATCGCTTATTAAAAAACTGACAGACATTTAAATCTATTAAAAGAATAAAAATTATATTTAAATCTCTTAATAGAACAAAACTGACCAATATTTAAACCATGTCATTGCACAAAAGCAACCGATATTTAAATCTCTTAACGGAACAAAACTGAAAATGTGTATTGTGAAAAGCAATTCAAATACAAATGAATCTGACTTTGTTTCAAAAGTCTTATTCTACACATTTTATTACCTATTTCTTCCTAGAAGTTAATTATAATGTTCTTCAAGGTTTCCTGGAAAAAAAAAAAGTCATAATTTGTACTTCTGTGTGTAAATGACCTCTGTTATGAAAAGCTAAGCTAAGAAAAATGAAAAATTTATGAGAAATGATATATTGAAAATGATTGGGTTTATAGTGCAGCTGTAAGCTACATTATTCCAGAGCGGACAGATGATTGATTCTTACATGCATCAGATTGAAATGATCAGGTCAGTATCGATAAAAAGGAAAGGCCGAGATAAATTAAATCCACAGAAAGAGCCATTAGGGAGCGATTTGTTATTTCAGCCCTTACGACCCCTTTATGGAGGCCGTCTGTCAGACCGCTCTCGATTTCCTTCCCTCGAAACATCGTTAAGTTAACGACGACACCCCGTGCATACTAAAGGGTGATTTCTAGGCTGCGTTTTCATTAAGAGACTAGTAGATGTAGTAAAATTTAAGCGTGTGGCATGTATAATTCATGCAGATGAGTGCGGTTAGACGTTTCTCAAACCTCATGCTGAATAAAACATGAAGTTTGTTTATTTGGAGCTGCATAAAGACTCCTTTGATAGGCGCGTTTCAGGCTCCCCGATGACCGTGTTCGGAGGACATGGCAGCTCATGAACATGTATGATGTCACTTCCTGAGATCACAAACATGCCCCAGAGTGCACTTCTGCTTTCTGAGTCAGTGTTTGTATGTCAGTCTGATTTTTCTCCCTCAACGGCCGTTAGCCGAACAGGTGGCTGTCGTTTAGTCAGTCAGTCATGCAGTTTGTGCTGTTAGGCCCATTTTGATTTTTTTAAAGCTTTATCTCTCTCTCTCTCTCGTGTCAGTGATTCAGTAAGTGGAATAAGACAGGCAGACCTGTGGGAGAGAGAGCAGCAGAAATGAATTTTAAAAGCACCAATTATACGGACTTTTCTCTATCCATGCAAATAAATTCGATCAGGCATGTTCAAGATGGGTTAGTGACAACAGCATAAAATTATTCTCTCCATTTAGGGCTTTAGATTTCACATTAAAACCATCTCAGGCAGGTTGAACGGAAGGATGTCAGCAAATAGAGACAATGCAGCGCTAAACCACAGTCAATACAATTAGAGCAATTACCCCACTGCTCCTCTCCATTCACTCGCAATAGACACTTCAAAACGGCATGGCATTTAGACTTCATCCATCCATCCATCCATCCATCCATCCATCCATCAATCCATCCTTCTATCTAACCATCCATCCATCCATCTATCTGTCCCTCCATCTATCTATCCATCCATCCCTTTATCTATCCATCCATCCATCCATCCATCCATTCCTCTAAACATCCATCCATCTATCTGTCCCTCCATCTATCTATCCATCCATCCCTTTATCTATCCATCCATCTGCCCATTCATCCATCTATCTATCCATCCATCCATCCATCCATTCCTCTATCAATCCATCCATCCATCCATCCATCCATCCGTCCATTCGTCCATTCATCACTCTATATATCCATACATTCCTCTATCTATCCATCCGTCCACCCATCAGTCTAACCATCCATTCCTCTATCTATCTATCCATCCATCCATCCATCCATCCATCCATCCATCCATCCATCCCTCTATCTATCCATCCATCTGTCTGTCCATCTGTCTCTGCAACCATTCATCCATCCATCACTGTATCCGTCCGTCCGTCCGTCCGTCCATCCATCCATCCTTCCATCCATCCATCCATCCATCCATCCATCCAGAACTGTATCCATTCATGTCTATCTATCTGTCAATCCATCCATCCATCCACTCATGAGTCTGTCCATCCATTCCTCTATGTATCTATCCATCCATCTGTCTGCCCGTCCATCCATCCATTTATCCATCCATATCTGCATTAAATGAATGTTCCTCTCCATATGCAGCATCTGATTATGACAGAACATCATTTCAGTTCATTTCTCTGTTTGTTATAACAAGCAAATATCATGGTTTATAGTAAAGTACTTACAATAAAAGTCTGTTAGGCAACATTTGCATTGGAATAAACAATAAAAGATACTCACTGTTATAGCAAAACAATGAATATATAGCCTTAGCATGCAACTAGTGTGATAAAACACTTACTCCTGATCTGTGTTGCATCCAAACTTCAAACTCCTGTCCTATAAATCTGTGGAGATCAATCAAACATGCCATCAAGATCACAAACTGCAATAGTTTGTAGAGCACATGTGAACGTGTGCCGAGTCAACTAGTAGTAAGTTACTGGTAGATTTACTTCAAGAACAGTTTAAAGACTTTGAAAACAGTCATTATTTTTGCAATTCTGATGATTTTATCTGTAAAAACCAATCCCAATACTCACATGAAATAAGAATGAGAAATAAATACTGGAGTCAGTAGAGGTTCTATGACGAAGGTTTTATAGATCTGATGATGAGGTGCGGACACTTTTCATGACTGGCTCGTCTGGTGACATGCAATTAGTTCATAATTAGCAAAGCCATTATTGAACATGTGTGAATCAAAGGTCAGCTATATTTTTTCCAGTTAATATACATATTTCATTAGCTTGCGGAGGAGGCAGGATTGTAATTTTCTTCGGCATGGACTGTAATTCAAGCGTGTCGGACACAGTTTTTCCAGCGAGATTAACAATCGCCCGGCGCGCCCTACAATCACCCGTTAATTTTAATTACCATGGAGGGGACAAAGAGGGTGGAGTTCTGTCTGTGTGAGGAAAACAAAAGGCATTTCATGGCATCTGCAGAAGAAAAAAAAAGATGATATTTTGAAAAATGTTCATACAATAAAATTCATACATGTTTGGAAAGACATTAGGGTGAATAAACAATAACAGAATCATATTTGTTCATTATTTTATTCATATATAGGAAACATTGCCTTAATTGGATGAAATGCACAATAATTTAAGTGTTTTTCTAAGGATCGTTAATACACTATTATCAATTTTGTTAATATTTCAAATTATTTCATATTTTTTAATTTTATATTTTCTGTTTTCACTTTAATTTTAGTTAGGGTTTTAGTGTGTGTGTGTGTGTGTGTGTGTGTGTGTGAGTGTATTTGTGTGTGTGTGTGTGTGTGTGTATTATTCATTATAAATATTAATTTTATTTTTTTATTTTTTAATTTTAGTTTGGATTTGATACTTTTCAAGTTAAACTAAAAGAAAACGAGAAATGTTTCTTTAGCAGCTGGAAATACTCTCTCTCGCTCTCTATATTTATATTAAAGAGGAGGCTGAAGGCCAAATGTATGGGAGAAAACATTTTTAAAAATACTATATTCATAACATGCTTCCTTCAATGCGGCTCAACCAATAGCATGTGTTTGGGCAGGACTATCCATTTGTCTGACCAATAGAAGCCAGGACAGTGTTTGAGAAAAAAATATGTCACCCAAAAAATGTAAATTCTGCCATCATTTACTTGTTGCAAACCTGTCATGAACCATTTGTAACATGCATGTTCTCCTGTTAAAAACTGAAATGAAACCTCATGTTGTGAAAACTCTGTCACCCCTACAGGCTCTGTTATTCTTATCCCTTCAGTGAAAGAAACTCACAAATACAAAACATTATTAAATCTTTACACGTCTGCACTTTTCTCGGCACGTTCTAGGTTGAGCTGTGAACTCATTTACACCGCCTGTGTTTTTGTAGAAGGAAAACCTATTGTAATCCAGCACTGGATTTCATCCTGAAGTGTTTTCCTGGCCGTCAGGGTTTTATTGTGCTGCTTTTCACTCACGCCTCTCTCTGAAAAATGTCTCAGCGCAGAGAGAATCAAGCAACGTCATTTACATCAACTCAGGCCTTGAAGGATTCGCACTTTAAAACCACAAAGTCCAAAGCCAAGCGTGTGGACGGTGTATTCATAGATTCTGAAAGCCACTGAATACATCTGTCTCTGAAGAGCAATTATCCCGATAAGCAGGCCGTTCAATTCCCTGCGTGTCCCAGAACAGAGCGTGTTTCTACTAAAGCGCCTGCAACTCATAACTCGGTGTGATTTTATGCAAATGACCCGCACAGAACCGCCGCTGAAACTTCTGTTCTCCACAACGACTTAATCTGAAATTGAAAATCTGAGAGATCAGTTGTGACTCTTTTTAATAAGTTTTTTAAGATGACATCCATAGAGAGGGCACATCGCCTTGAAGAACAGAGAGTGACATTTAAAAGTAAGATCTAATCGCTTGAGATGCAAATTTCAAAGGTGACTGATAGCTGCCACGTTGCGTGTGACAACTGCATAACTGCACGCTCTTTTTTCAGTAATTGCACACAGAATTTCAATGAAATGATAATCCATATTTAACTGATGCATGCATTTATTACTGCAGGGCAAAATAAAAATCTAACTTTTTAAGTGGTGCCTCAGTGGAATCTGTAATTATCTAAGAACTGACAGTCAGACAGACAAGCTCATCAACAGATGAAGTAAAATAAATACTAAAACATTTTTGTTTTGTTAAAATAATACAAGTGGCCAATTACAGGCCATGGGTTCAATACAGGGAAAGCAAGAAATGATAAAATGTATAGCTTGAATGCAATACAAGTTGCTATGAATAAATGCATCTGCCAAATGCATGCATGTGTGTGTGTGTGTGTGTGTGTGTGTGTATACACATGAAAATTTTAATTTTTTGGTTGGATAGAACTCTTTTTGGCAACTAACTGAAATAAGCTGAAGCACTAAAATGGCTAACTGGAAATACATAAAAACTAAAACTGAACTAAAACTAAAACTGAAATAAAAATAAATTAATCCTATATAGTAATATTTTGATAAATAAAAAAGTAAGCACATAGCAAAATTACAATATAAATATAAAAAAAATGAAATTGAAAATATAAAAATAATAACTACTTCAACACATCAATAAAAATGAGAAATGTTTGCTTGGAAACTAACTGAAATTGTAAGTTTAAGTTTAACTGGAAATAAATAAAAACAGAACTATAACTGAAAAAAAATTAATTAAACATATCTTAAAGTTTTAAGCATTAAGCTGGACAATAAATAAACAAACCTATATAGTATTGTATAAAAAAAAATAATAATAAAAATATTAGAAAATTACTAAAAATTTAAATAAAATTTAATTTTAAACTAAAAATTATAATGTTTGCTTGTCCACAAAATGGAGTAAGTTTACTGAAGTTTAACTGAAAATAAATGAAAAATAAAACTGAATAAAATAAATTAAACCTGAATAGTAATATTAAAAATAAACAAAAAGAAGCATGTAACAAAAAAAACTATTAAATTAAAACTGAATATCTGTTATAGCATATAAATAAAACTGTTATAGAATGTAAATAATGCTAACAAATCATTTGTGAGTTTTTAGCACCATGTCAGCTACCACCGCTAGAAACAAGTAAAACATAGAAAAAGTAAATAAATAAGTACTTATATATACAGTAAACAAGAAATAAAAACAATGCATAAGGAGTGTTTAAAGTTCATCTCTGAGAAAAGCGCAAACTAAATCTGGTTTCACTTCAATAAAAATCTTAATTAAGAAGTTTTAGATGAGTTTAAACCATCACAGTCCATCAAAATATACTTCAGACTCAGAGATATTCAAGTGTGCATTGTGTCTCTTGCATACTTCCATGCTGCCTAGACAGTAAACCTCAAGGATGTCACTAGAGATGTGAATGGATCTCAGACCTTTAATGCAGCGTCTGAGCTGTAGTCCGTTATGAGATGAGAGCAGGTTTAGTGCTTCCAGAAGAGAATCCAGAAGACTGCAGGCCCATCAGGTGAGGTGCAAGTTTGCCGTCTCATCTGAAGAGCGGCGCGTGCCGTTTATTATTAGCTGAGTCTCCGGCTGAGATCGCTCTGGGGATAAACAGCACAGGATACCTGCTGCACGGATCATTACTTCACACACACACACACACACACACACACACACACACACACACACACACACACACACACACATGTCCCTCCAGCTGCTGAGAAGCACATCAGCGACACAAAACCACCCTCAGAAACAACAGCAGACAGACTGCAGCATCCGAATCGTTGGATATGATGACGTTTGGGGTTAAAACACTTAATATTCAGAATTATTATCGATTTAACTGCACTGAGACTATCAGATGAGAACAAAATTGAATAATGATATTAACTTTACAGCACTGACATTACTGAACTGAACTGAATCAACACTGAACTGAACTGAGCTGAATAATGACTATTGTCTTCTGTAAAGTTGCTTTACAGCTGAAATAGAATTTGTTTCATAATTAATGAACTCTGCAACATTGACACTGAAATTGAACTGAATTGAGCTAAATAAGGACACTTATTTGACTAATGAAAACATAACAGTAACACAATGATTGAACTGAACTGCACTGAGTCAACATCAAACTGAACTGAGATGAAAAATGACACTTTGTAAGATTAACAGTGATTGAACTGAATTGAATCAACACTGAACTGAACTGAATCAACATCGAACTGAATTGAGCTGACTAATGAAACTATGTAACATTGACACAATGATTGAACTGAATTGAACTGAACTGAATCAACATCAAACTAAACTGAGATGAAAAATGTCACCGTGTAAGACTAACAGTGATTGAACTGAATTGAATCAACACTGAACCGAACTGAATAAACATCGAGCTGAATTGAGCTGACTAATGAAAACATATAACAGTAACACAATGATTGAACTGAACTGAACTGCACTGAATGAACATCAAACTGAACTGAGATGAATAATGACACTTTGTAACACTGACACAGCTACTGAACTGAATAGAATCAACATCAAACTGAGTTGAGCCGTATAATTGTATTTTTTTCTGTAGAGCTGCTTTACATCTGAAATTGAAATCAATTCATAACTGATGAATTCTGCAATATGAACACCGTTATTAAACTAAACTGAATCAACATTAAGCTGAATTGAGCTGAATAATATCACTACTGTCTTTTATTAATGTGAAGCAGCTTTGAAAGAATCTGTATTGCATTAATTGTTATAGAAATATTCAAACTTGTTTAATAATTTTAAAACTTTTAGAACTTTAAAACACTGACACAGTTACTGAACTGAATTATATCAACATTGAACTAAATTGAGAAACCTCTGTATTCATTTAGACATTCGTTCACATTTTCAAGACAAGTAACAGCTTTTAAAAAGTCACTGGGGGTATTACTGATATATTTTATAATGTAGAATAAAATTAGAAAATATTTTGAGCTATAAATATTAGATGTAAATAAATAAGAAAATATGAAATATAAAATAAATGTGAAAAAAATAAGAGATAAATTTTAAAAAAAGTAAAACTAAAAGTTTGGCCTACAAAAATAAGTCATCCCCGCAACTCACTATAAAGGGGACAAATGTAACTAAGACACGTAGCCGCTTCAGCCGGCTTATACATTTACTTTATTTCAATTAGTCAACACTTTTATTAAATCCAGCAATTTCACAGGCTTTATCTCAGATCTCAGAGAGAGCGTTTGATCTTTACTGTGCACTTCAGCTTATTCTGTCACATAAACCTGCTCAAGATGCGTCTGAGAAAAGGTTAAAAACACAGACATACTCCCTCAGTGGCTGTGAGCGTGAATTCAGCCGGATGAACGGAGCTTGATCATGGCAGAAGTGCAAACTCAGGCTTTGACTTCAGTGTCTCGACTATTATTCTCCATTAGTTCGTTAACAGTGTTGTTTCCAGCTGATGTCAGCAGTCATCTAAACACAATAATGAATATTTTTATCAGCTTTCAAGTCTTTTAACTAATGTAGAAAGTGAAAACATTATGATAAAAATGATGCAAATTAGCTAAAACAATACACTACTGCTAAGTAAATGAAAACAATGAAAATCTCAATTAAAATGGCAACAAACACCAGACAGGACTTGTGAAAAACTGCTGAGTGATGAGTCATATATCAGTGAATCTGTTTTGTGAACCAGCGCATTGAAATGATTCACTAAAATTGTCCTTATCAAATGATTCCTCTCTCTCAAGTTGCTTTGAAAAGTTTGATTTAATCGGACAGTTTGAGTGAATCATTTCTGATTCATGAATCATCAAGTCATCAAAGCTTCATTACTGTCTTAATCTGCTGTAAAATGTACTATCTATAAATCATCTACAAATATTAGATGGAAAACTTATAAAATAAATAAACAGACTAAAAGTAAATAAACAGAATAAAATGGAAATAACAATTAAACCTAAATAGTAAAACAAACAAACATGAAAATAACAAAAGCACATAACAAAATCATTAAAAAGCAATGCTGCTTAAATAAATAAAATTAAATAATAAAACTAAATGAAATAGATAAAAACAGAAATGGAAATAAAAATAAATTAAACGTAAGCTAATAATAATAATAATAATAATAATAATAATAATAATAATAATTTAAAATACTAATAAAAATGACAAAAGCACATTAAAAACTTTAAAAAGTAAAATTTAAATGAAAATTAAAACTGTAAAAATAAAAGCTAATAAAAAATAAAACTATATAGTATACAACAAAATGAATGAATAAATAAACTAAAAGTAAAAAAAAAAACCTAAATGTAAATAAATTAAATTAAATTAAAACAGAAATAACAACTAAACGTAAACAATAAAATTCAAAAACATTCAAAAAACAAAATTAATTAAAAATGAAAAAAGCACAGAACAAATACACTAAAAAGCAGTGCTGCCATGGAAATAAATAAAAACGAAAAGAAAAATAAATTAAACCTAAATAGCAGTTATATAATAATAATAATAATAATAATAATAATAATAATAATAATAATAATAATAAAAACTCTAAAAGGTAAAATTAAAATAAAAAATAAAAGCTAATTTAAAAAAGTAGATAAAATATAACAATGTGTGTGTATATATATATATATATATATATATATATATATATATATATTTATACACACTGTATATAATAGTGTCATATAATAGTGTATACTTTGTAATATAATAGTGAATATTCACATACTACGGATGTTAGATGTATTGAACAGGCCTCACAAAAGCAAAAGATACGCAGTAATAAATGCACCTTCATTTAGTGGCTTGTTATTTAGCCGGCAGGGACCAAAACGCTCTTTTCCAGCTGGAAGAAAAGCAGCAAAAACCCGAATGTGGTCTGGAAATCTGCTGCCGACGGGACACAATCAGAGCTCGGTGTGTGTGTGTGTTTCCTCAGTAAATGAGTTCAGGTGAGGGCAGATGTTTCCACACAGACGGTCCTGCTGACAGCACCGCAGGAGCTACAGATGAAGAGATGAGAGAGAAAGCGGATGTAATGGAACTCAAGCTCAACTTCTTCTCTATTGTTATTTTGTAGTTGTTGTTTGATTGGTTCATTCTGATCACTGCTCTCTCTTATATTGCTCTCCAAACGTCTCCGATCCCAGCGCTGACTGATAAAAACCTCATACGCTCACAGAAAATCAGCTTTTCCAGACTGTAGTGTGTTTGTTCAGTCCTTCTGTGTAGTCCACAGCATATTTAGTTGTAGAAGTTTGGGAGTGAAAACACATGCTGCTGCTGATCAGTCTCATCAATAAACATGCAAGAATCAAGATGTTTTTAATTAGTTTTAACACATCTAAGCTGGTTGCAGTTATGTTCAGGGAGGGTTATTAATGTTAACTAAAACCGAAACTAATAAAAAAAAAAAAAGAAAAAGAAAAAAAAAATAAAATAAAATATAAATATTAAACCCTAATTAAAACTGAAAACAAAATGATTTCTCCTAAACATTAATATATATATATATATATATATATATATATATATATATATATATATATATATATATATATATATATAAAATCATATTAAATGAATTTCTAAAATTACTAACAGGAAATAAAAACCAAAATAAATAAATAAATAAATAAATAAATAAATAAATGACAAACACATAACAAAATCACTAAAATGTATTTAAATTTTATTTATTTTTAATTAAAAATATAAAAATAACAAGTAAGTCAAAATATTAATAAAACTATAAAAATATATAAATAATACTAAATTCACACTGGTTATGTCACAGTGCTTGTAGTAGCTACTTGTAAAAGAAAAAGTTCTAAAAATCTAATGTAAAATGAAAATGAAACTGCAACTTTGAAAATTTTACAATTTATGTGGCTTTTTTATGCAGCAAAAAAAGAGGAAATATATAATTTTTGACAATGTTTACAACCAAATGTTTGTGTAATGTTTTGATTACGCAATAAAAACAAGATAAAAACAGCTGGCTGATATATTTTCTATACAAATTTTATTGCATTTCTTTAAATTTGTCAGCTTGCTTTACTGCTAATGCACATGCAATTTGATTTTACAAACAACAATCATACATAACATACATACTGAATTGAGGATTCACATTCAAAGTTAGCCTAACCAAAGATTAACCAAGAAATAACCTACTCTGAAACCTGGTTCATATTCAACCCAATCTCATGAAAGTGCGTATAAATTGTACGCCAAATAAAAATGAAAACTCGTGGTATTGATAGGCAAAAAAATGGACTTTGGCGAGTACATGCTACGCGATGGGTAGGATTAGGGTTGTGCGGTAGATGCCCAGCAGGCACCAGACGTCTATGTAACGTCAGGTTGACGTTGGACATGACGTTGGACAGACGTTGCATTTTGGTTGAAAATGAAAATCGGGTTGACGTCAATTTGACGTTGACTTAACGTTGGATTTTGGTTGCACAACCTAAAAACAACAAAATCTCAATGTCAGCTGACGTCGGTATTGGACATCAATTTAACATTGACATTAGACGTTGAATTTACGTTGAATTTTGGTCACCCGACGTCGCAACCAAAATTTAACCAAATATCAACGTCTTATGACGTTGTGTGCCTGTTTTGTGCCTGCTGGGTGTGTATCATATGTACGCGAAAACTGCGTGTTATATGCACGCCAAACAAGTTCATATCATATGTACGCCAAAGTCCATTTTTGCGTATCAATACCACGAGTTTTCGTTTTTATTCTGGGCTCTTCATATTTCAACTGTGAGACCGGGCTTGTGATTTCTTATGGTTTTTAACAGGTCTACCAGTCGACTGGCACAATTAATAACATACTCGGCATTGATAACCTATCTGCTGTTCACACGCATCCCGACACGGCCGTCTAATAAACCTGCAAATTGTAATGCAGCACCAAAGCGATCACAGCGTCTGCTGCAGCCATTTAACGCTGAGCGAATTCGATTGCAATTCTAATTAAACTGTTATCTCAGCGGAAGCACAGAGAAGCGTCTCAGAGCGCCAGGTGATTGCTTTGAGGACGGACACTGAACGGACACGAGGTGAGGACCGTAATGGACCGCTCACGGTGGACGCGCTTAATTAGCATACAATAAAAAACACGACCGGTACCTTAAGGTTAAACTGGCCGGTAATTGAAATCCGCAGAGATACGGCTTTCATTCCCACAATCCCTCATTTATTTAATGATTGTGTCAGAAAGTTGGATAAATGTGTCTGCTCAGTGAATAAATGTAATGTATAAAATGCTGGGCAAGTATGCATCTGTAGGGATGTTGGATCTTTAAAACAGAAAAAAAATGTAAAACTATTTTTGCTGTATGTGTTAGTGCAGCATCTGGACACAAATTTTCAAGAATTTTCAAGAATTCATTTCAATGTGACACAAATATAATAATGTTAGAAGTTTACATTTATATTTATGCATTTGGCAGATGCTTTTATCATGCATTCAAGATACATACTTTTATTTCATTAGTTCTTGCTTTCCCTGAGAATCAAGCCCACAACTTGGCAAGTTCCATGCTCTACTGTTTACAAACAGAAAGAAAACTAATATGATTTACATCTTAAAAAAAATGCATATTTAATCCAATATATTCAGATATATACAGTATGATGGGAAAATGAAAATGTACTGGATTGAGAGAGAAAAAGTGAGTGAGAGAGAAAGAGAGAGAGAGAGAGAGAGAGAGAGAGAGAGAGAGAGAGAGAGAGAGAGAGAATACGAAATGAAAATTGAATCTTTTTGATCCGAAGCCCCTCTAGAAAGTTCTGGCATAATTGCAGCATTTCATATCAGCAGCAGAAATCAGCAGGGCTTTACAGCAACAGCAGATTGGCTGGCTGTGTGTGTGTGTGTGTGTGTGTGTGTGTGTGAGCTCTGTGTTCAGTCTCAGCTGATACGGGTCACAGTCTGTTCATCAGTGTCTGTGATAAACTGAACAAAATTCATTTTCATAAGCATTTGTTAAAAATATCTATCTTTGAAACAGATAATCATACTTGAGAAGCCACTCGATTGCGACTTGGTTTTGTAAGATTTGTTAAATATGTTGAATAAAAGTGTTGTTTAATACATCTTGAATCAAGTTTATTTTTCTGACTCCATCTGTTTACCACATTTTCTTGTCTTAAGCATATCTAAATTGTTTTTGCTTAAAAACGTGAGTCAAGACATATTCTCTGAAAACAAGTCTTAAAATAGGCAATTCTGCATCTTAAGTATTTAGTTTTAAGGATTTTTATGTATTTATACTGTATGACAAGACAGAAATACTGATTAAGATGAAGATTTTCAGTGTGGATGCATTAGATGAAACACTCAAAAAGATTCAATAAAGATTGATTTATCAATAGTCGCAAAATCATTCACATCACAAGAATCTCTAATTGATGACTGTGCTGAAGGACATTTCTAGTCTGTCATTTTAAAGGTGCTCTCAGTGATTTAGTGTTAATATTATGCTGGTCAATACTGAACCTCTCGAAACAGATGAACAAAGGTTTGCCATCAGCTGTGATTTATTTGAGCAGAAGAGACCCATAAAAGGCTGCATTTTTAATAATTTTAACATTTTTAGATTTTTCAAATGTACTATTTATCATTTCGCTTAAAAATGAAAATTTGCTGAAAATGTGTTTGCTGAAAAATCTGCAGTGAATGGGTGCCGTCAGAATGAGAGTCCAAACAGCTGATAAAAACATCACAATAATCCACAAGTAATCCACAGCACTTCAGTCCATCAGTTAACATCTGGAGAAGACAAAAGCTGAAACAAATCCATCATTAAGATGTTTTTAACTAAATTACGAGTCCATAATCCATAATAATGCTTCCTCCAGTGAAAAAGTGCATCTCCTGTTGTTTCTCACATCAAAATCCAGCCACATATTTGTTTAGAGCTGTTTTGGACTGTTTTGGCTTGTAAACAGTACTTGATCTGTGCAGATTTCTCTCCTGATTCAGACCAGAACACTGTTTCACTGGAGGAAGCGTTATTATGGATTATGAACTCATATTTGAGTTAAAAACGTCTTAATGATGGATTTGTTTCAGCTTTTGTCTTCTCAAGATGTTAACTGATGGACTGGAGTGGTGTGGATTACTTGTGGATTACTGTGATGTTTTTATCAGCTGTTTGGACTCTCATTCTGACGGCACCCATTCACTGCAGAGCATCCATTGCTGAGCAAGTGATAGAATGCTGCATTTCATTTTTGGGTGAACTGTTCCTTTAACAGCTCAGTTGACTATTTTTCACTAAGCAAAATGATTTTCCCACTAAAACACACACATGTACATCTTTAGATGCAGCAAAAGCATAATAACGACAGCTCAAATCTCTAAACCCTCAGACTAAACATAAATCAGAAAACATAATATTAATAAAGACTAATGAGAAGCAAATCTCAGATGAGTCTGACCTCTCCGGTAACATTCTCTCTTGTTTACTGTGCAGAAATCATGTGGGTTTTGAGAAAGGAATTAAGGGTATTAAGTATCACGCTGCGTTTACAGTAATTCATTCACATGATACTTGTATTCAAAGTGAGGAATAATACAAAAAGTTATTGCTTTTTCCTTTGTGTCTCTGACATAATGGCAATATTTCACTGCAGCATCTACATCCCCTCAAAGAAAGAAGTAAAAGTTTAGTGAGTCACATCTTTTCATGTTAAACTCTGAGAAGATGTAACCTTTTGTACCGTTCTTGTTGTTCTCAGAGGAAAGATGAAGATGCAGGGAAGACGAGGAATGGAAAGAGATGGAAAGTGCATTCGGTCAGGAGAGGAAATGAAGCCCTGCGGCGAGAGTCGTTTCTCCTGATCTCCTTAATGGTGTTTTTCAGACCCTCCTGTCCAATTATGAAGCACCGTAACACAGATCAAACCTTCCAGACGCTGTCAGCGCTCAGTTCCTGACTGAAAACGATACCCTCGTCCAGGGGTACATAAGGACATCTACCATCTCACAGCACGACACACACCGAAATACAGAGTTTATACTCAAATACCACCTGCAAAACACTTCTCATGTTCTGCATTTTGGCTCTTATAAAGGATTGTTAACCCTGCCAAGCCTGAGCCTGACATATAAAATAATAGTCTGAAAAATATATATTTTTGAAGCCTTTATTCAAAATATACACAAAAAGTGTTTTTGTTGAGTATTATATTTGATGCATCAGGCTTTTATGGCTCATATAATCAGATATAGTGAGAATATACACTAAAAAATGCTGGGTTAAATACAACCCAGCGCTGGGTAAAATATGAATGAACCCAGCGACTGGGGTGTTTTTGACCCAGTGGTTGGGTTACTGCCCAGAAGGGTGGGTTAAACATTTAACCCAACTGTTGGTTGAAAACAACCCTATCGCTGGGTTTGTCCATATTTAACCCAGCATTTTTTAGAGTGTAGTAAAAACAGCTCAATTTTATCCACAGACTCAAACGGAGCAAAAACATGCAATTTGCTGCAGATGCTGATATTTATAGGATGAAATTCGGATGCTTGTAATGTAAATCAGTGAGATCCAAGGGTGTAGACTTTAGTAGACATGCTGTGACATGTCTCTACCAATGTCCAGTGACTACTAAATTGTCCCTAGCAATGATTAAATGCATGTGTATGTAACCACTGTTGATATAATTTCAGCTGCATCTATCTAAAATAGTTCATAGAAATATGCTAGAAAATCGCATGCTTTCAAGGACCCACATTTAATACATGAGCAGAGTAAGAACATAAACTCCAAATCAGTTGCAAAATGATTCACTGTTTCAAAACGATCCAATCGGATCATGTATCGCAAATCATTTGATATAGATTGGGACTCCAAATCGCGTATCACGAATCATTTGTGATCGGGACTTCAGAGCGGGTTCGGGAATCATTCAGAACGGAACTTTGGAGCATGTATCACAAATCATTTTTTTCTGATTTCTTTTTTTATTAAACAGTACAAAACATCAAACTGTTAAGGCAGTATACAGTTATTAAAAAACAAAAAACAAAAAACAAAGAAACAAAGAAAAAAAGAGAATGAAAGAATACACAAATACAAATTAACCATTTTATTATAGTAAAAGCTTCTGGAAACAAACGTTCCTCAAAAGATCCTGATGATCAGATTTGAGACTCGCTGATTTTTCTAAAAAATGATTGATGGAGAATCAAGTAAAGCTGAGCTGATTCAGTCCAGTAAGTGTTCATCTGGAAATATTACTGCAGTTATTCTGACGTTTACTTGAGAAAAATCAGTCAAGATTTGACATGAGAAGCAGCAGCTGAAGCTGGACGCTTGTACAATTACACTAAAAGAGCTTTTACTGGATAAAAACTCTAAACTATCAATCAGATGACATGGAGTATATTGTGTTTTTTAAGTGAAGTTTTGATCATGTTGATCATGTAGTGGCTTAATTTTCATATTTGATATAAATTTATAGGGTTAAAATGTCTAATGAGCACACTTTCGCTCAGCTCATAAAGGCCTAAAACATGAATTAATGGGTGATTTAAGGGTGTAGGTTTTCTTTTAAAGTTGTTAGGGACATACAGCAACGAGGCAGGAGACCTTGAAATTAGAATTTTTAAAACAAACCAGCGATTAAAGCAATGAGTCAATCGACCTCAAGCTTTTTTAAAAAGCTGGTGTTGAGAAAATGCCACTGCTTTGAAGCAAGTCTGATAATGTAATGAAAATAACATTATTCACACGTTTCCTAAATCTTTCTAATATCTGAGGTTATTTAACTCTGAATCACTACGCACTCTAGCATTTAAAATGTTAAAGTTCATTACATTAAAGGAATAGTTCACACAAAAATGAAAATTATATGAAAATGTCCCCACCTTCAGGTCATCCAAGATTAGGATGAGTTTATTTCTTCATCAGATTTGGAGAAATGTCACATTGGATCACTGTCTCAGCAATGGATGCTCTGCAGTGAATGGGTGCCGTCAGCATGAGAGTCCAAACAGCTGATAAAAACATCTCAATAATCCACAAGTAATCCACAGCACTCCAGTCCATCAGTTAACATCTGGAGAAGACAAAAGCTGGAACACATCCATCAAGACGTTTTTAACTCAAATATGAGTCCATAATCCATAATAACACTTCCTCCAGTGAATCAGGAGAGAAATCTGCACAGATCAAGCACCGTTTACAAGCCAAAACAGTCCAAAACAGCTCTAAACAAATATGTGGCTGGATTTTGATGTTTCCAGTCCAGATGTGACTGAAATGCGAGGCTCTTCTTCACCCTGCATCCTGCTGCTAAACTCTAGTGAAACCTTTCTGTCTACACAAGCTGTCCAGAATGAGAGACAGACATGCTGAGCTCTTCTTATTTGATATTACGCATGTCAGCAGTCTAAAGTCAATCTGCTTCTGAACCATTTCACACCAGGTCCCAGCATCATCCGTATACATCCGCATAAACACAACCATATGCTGCTGTCTGAACTCATCACGCTCTTGTCTGCTCAACTGTCATACTGCACAATGTAAAACGCATAAAAATAATAAAAATAAATAATAATAATTTGCAGGAAATAAAAAAGATTTAGAAGGATTCAATTCTGAAGCAAAATTCTGTAAGATGATCTATTATTTCAGACAATTTATCTTTATATTTTTCCTAACTTTTCAAACTGTTCTATTTTCTGATTAAATGCATAAACCTCTATAAATTTATGCTTAAAATAAAACAAGAAAAAAAAATTGATAATTGGCGAAAAAAAATCGTCAAATATCGAAATTAAATTATATCAAGATATAGCCTCTCGCTCACTCTATAAAACATATTATTACATTATATATTATTATATTAAAAATAGATATTTTTTTTCTTGTTATGCTTTTTAAAAGCATTTTTAAAACATTTATATCTTTTTTTTAAGGTATAGTAAATATATGCTTAAAATAAAACAAGAAAATCAGTTTGCCAGCATCTATATTTTTTAAGGTAGGGAGACCGGGGATGAAAGTAACACTTTTTGAGCGTCAGTAACTCAGTGGTTGTTTGTGCTAGATCTCTCAAACTTTGATATATGGTAGCCACATTTGTCCACCACAAATAAAACTCACTTGTACTTGTACTGCATAATCAAAGATTATGTGAATTAATGTCAAATATAAAGAGTTACATTGTTACAACCTAGCCCACTACTGGGGTGAGATGTAACACAGGCTGGGGATAGATGTAACAGTGTGAAGTAATTTGCTGAAATAAGACCCACACTTACGGTGGCCGAGAGAGCTCAACACGCTGCAAATAGAAAAAACACCTGCAAATTAAGAAAACAACTTCATCAATTTGACAACACACCCGCTGCAAATGCTCACAACACAAACAAATAAAGAAACACACTGCAAATACTCACAGCACAACAAAACAAAGAAACGCGCTGCAAATAAAATTCTTTATTTGTTTGTGTTGTGAGCACTTGCAGCACCTGCTGTCAAACTGATGAAGATGTTTTCTTGAAGATCAACGAATAATCAGTTTTGAATAAAGTGAACCACTTAAATTGACAAAAACATGATATTGTATTCCTTTTAAAACTTTAAATTTAGCACAAAAACAATTGCTCTGTGTGTGTGTACTGTATTCCTGTCACATGGGTCCAGTCAGCTGTGTTGCCATCTACCTATTTTTATGTGAATTTTGGAATATCATATTAAAAAATGCTGGATGGAAATGTCAAGATGGGCATAAATTCTAAATATGTGCACAAAAAACACGTGCTCATTTGAGGCGGATAGTGTTTTTATCCAATAAGAAGATATGCACATAAACTATGATGGAAACACATTTTACATAAATCCCTTGATGTGCAACAAAAACCTCACATGACTTTGCCTTAATAGAGGATGGGATTGGATAACTGAACTCATTGGAATCATCATAACTATCCCCACCCCAAACAGCTATAACATAGCTAACTGTTTTAGCATGTGGGTTTTAAGTTAGCATGAATGCAAAGTATCAAATTAAACTAGAGAAACAGCTACTTTGGGTTATGTAAGTCAAATAATTGTATCTACAAAACAATGATTGCTAGGCAAAAACAAACAAACAAATAAATAAATAAATAAATAAAAAATTAATAAATAAAAAAAAAATCTTAATGAAAAAAAAAATACTGTCTTTCCTGAAATCAGTTTTTTTTGGTCATAAAATCTACAATGTTGCTCACATTCACTTCTCCTGTAAAGTTAAAAATGTGTAATAAATAGGGGGAAATAATCCCCCTATAATAAATCTGCTTAAAATAAAACCTATTCGCCAATGGCATAAAAAACGTAACTGGAGTTTTCTAATTAAGTTTTTAATCTTTTATATAACCTTATATAATAGAAAGTATAGACAGCAATCAATTTATATATAGAAATGAATAATTAATTAATTAATTGAATTAATTAATTATTTAATTATTGTATTATAAAACAATCAACTGATTTCACACACTTTTTAAAGCATTTTTACTTCTTTAAACCTACACTTCAAACACACACACACACAAAAAAAACTATTTGGCAAACACTTTAAGATACATTTTCTAGATACAGATACAATTTAAGATACAATCTCAAAATATAATCTAGATAATCTCAAAATATAAAAATAAGTCTCAATATATTCTGCTCAACTTTTGCTTTAACACCAGCTTCTCCAGTGATTTCACCACAGGTTAGGGTGTTATAGGCAGGTAACTGTGGTGAAAATCACAAGTCCTCAAGTGGCTTATTGATCTAACATGAAACTGAAAGTCTGTGCATGAAGTCTGCAACTTCTTTCCACACAGAATGAATGCATGAAGTCAGTAAAGTGAAAGTAAAGCGATGCTGTTGGATTTCACTGCTCACTGACTGATGAAGTGCTGCATATTTATACACTCAGAGTCTGTCCAAACTCCTCCTGGATGAATGTGTACGTGACGCTTGTGTTGTTCACGCTGTTTGCTGGAGTGGGACGTGGACATGACGCCCTCCAGCGAGTGTGTGTGTGTGTGTGTGTGTGTGTGTGTGTGTGTGTGTGTGTGTGTATTTGAGCGTAAAGCAGTGGGTGGAAGGACACTGCATAACTAATGTGTGTCAGATCGCTGAAGATGTTTGCGTCTCTCTGAACCTGCGGAGCGTGTTGTGCTGGAACTCACAGCGCTTAGCATTTTCTGTGACACTGGCAGACGGAAATTTAGTTTGTTAGAGGGTTTATTAGTGTGTAAAGCACATGCCCACTCTGATTTTTGAGAACAGTATGTGAAACAGAGCATATTATTCCCAATATTGCACAAAAAGTTTCATCATGACCTCATTAACATTGCATGTGAAAGAAGTCCAGTTACAAAAGAAAGAATGATTAAGATTTATTGATGTTTTTGAAAGACATCTCTTCTGCTTAGCAAGGCTGCATTTATTTGATTAAAATACAGTAAAAAAACAGCAATATTGTGAAATATTATCAGAATTAAAAAGAACGGATTTCCATTTCATTATTTTAAAAGTGTCACATGATCCTTCAGAAATCATTCTAATATTCTGAATCATTATAAATTATTAACGGTGCACAAATTTTATTACTGAATCTTTGTATTATTAATGCTGTTTTTACATTTTAAAGTATATTAAAATAGAAAACAGTTCTTGTTAATTGTAATAATAAGCACTGCAATAAGAGACTTCTTTCAAAAACAGTACCTAATCTTAATAATTCAAACATTTTGATTATATATATTTCTTGTTTTTATTTTAAGCATACATTTATTTTACAATAAAAAGAAAGATTCTTTAAAAATGTTTTAAAAATTAAGAAACATGAAGAAATTAAGTATATATATGATTTACTTTATATACATTTATATATATATTTTTTCTATTTAGAGATTTTATCATGAACTATGTTTTTACCTATTGCCAAATTGTTTTTCTTGTTTTATTTTAAGCATAGATTTATTATACCTTGAAAAGATAGAATACACATCACAATAATATAAATATACATAAATATTATTTTTTTTATTTTATAAATATATAATTTATAAATAAATAAATAAATAATGAATATAAATATAATGAATGGATGAATGAATTAATACATTTAATTTTAGTTATTTTATTTTACAGTTCTTTCTTTTAATTTTACATTTTGTAAATGTAATTAATTCATTAGTTAATTATACAGTAATAATCAACTCACAAACCCCAGTTTGGAAAACCCTGATCTAGGAAATAAAATAGGTTATTTAGCATTTTAAATCAGATTACCTGCAAAATGAACATTTACCAGTCTGATTAAATATTGATTCAAAAAAAGAGACGTTAATAATTATGACTGCTATCATTGATCACAGCAGAAACGGAAGGTCATGTAGAGTGCACTGCATTGTGGGATATAATATCGCATGCAGTGTGCTGTGATGTATACTTCACATTAATGCAAACGCAGAAGGTCAAAGTTTTCATGCACACAGGACATTTGCAGCAGAAGTAAAAGATTTACATCAGTCCTGTTCTGAAATCAGCCTATGAAATCGACATAATATGCAGAATATATACAGCACGTAATCATGAGATGTTGGTGAGTCTCCTTGCTTCAGTGTTGGCAGAAAAGCCAAAGTGAGTCCCGTTGTGGACCGATGTGCAACACGCTGCTGAATTCACAGTTTTCTGGCCAGTAAATCTCAGCTTCTCGGCCGTTTGCTGGCAGACGGCCGTAACTGCTTTAAGCTCAAATTAAATCACTCAATTGATTCCTCACAGACATCTCATCACTTCTCTCACGGCCCGTTCAGAAATACAGTATAAACCAGTGTAATGAATTATCAGATTATACAGAGAAACAGAGAAAGGAACTATCATCATCAGGACCTTTGAGGATACTGTAAAAATACAGTTTTCTGTTGATTTGTGTGTCAAGGAAGCTAAAATGTCAGATTTGATTAATATTTAGTGTATGCTTTAAAACAAAGACGTCTGACTCTCTCTCATTTCTTCACTCGGGTTTTAATATTTCATGTTTTTTCCTCTTCACCAAGAAACTTCAAAGCAATCATAAGTCATTAGAGTTCACTTCCGTCAGGGCCTGACGTTCCCCGCCGATCGACTCGATGCCTGTCATTAAAGCTGAATTCTGCACAATCGCTGCTAAAACAGAAGCGCAGGAACAGCAGGTGTTTGCTGAAGGATTGCTCTGGGTTCAGTATAAGCTCTATAAACAGCGCTGCTGACATAATGTCACTTACCACAGGAAATCATTTAGACCTGTCACTCAGAAAAAACAAAAACACACTGCATTTACAGTAACTTACAATGGAAGTTATGGAGGTCATGCACTTTGCATCAAAAGCAGAAATTTGTATTGAAGTTTATAAGCATTTTAGAAGTGTTACGTCCCAGGTCTAGGGTCTAGGAGAATAACATAAATAAATGTCTTTGCACCGGAGTGTTGTGATCTTTCGTTCTTTCTTTCGTTTTTTTTTTTTACTGGTCAAGTTCAATGGCAATGAACAGCACACACAAAAAAAAGAATAGGAAGCGAATGGGCTTCAGGGTTGGGCCAAGGCCAAAATAATAAACAAAACCTGAAACTACCTTTTTACCCAAAGAATCTTAATACCCTAGAAAAAAAAAGTTCAAACAAAAATACAGGGACTGAACTAACTCCCTGACTAGCCGAAAAACAGGAGAAAACGAATATTGCCAAAAGAAAGTGGCACCCAACCCCTACAGCTTCCGTGCAAAAGTAACTTAGTATTTACAGTATTTACAACAACGGGCGAAATTACTCAGACACGTTTAAAGAGAAAAAAACAAACAAAAACAATCTGTTGAAAACTTTACAAAAAAACAACGAAAGCACTTGGTGGGTAAAGTGAACAGAAAAGAAAAAGATCAAGCCGAGTTCACAATATTTACACAAAAAGTCACTATACAGAGTTTCTATCTTTTCTTAACAAACAATCTCAAACAGCAACACCATCAACAACATCCCACACCCGGACCAGCATCGCTGCATTTTTGAAAGATGCAGTTCCAGCCTCGACCAACCACGGGGCACGTACCGGCGTGTTCAATTAGGGCGGGGCCATCTGTCAGAATGATAGACAGAGAGAGAGAGAGAGAGAGAGAGAGAGAGAGAGAGAGAGAGAGAGAGATGCATAGACACCACATACGTCTCAACGTAACAGAAGCTTCTGGGAATCAAGGAATGAATTTGTCAAAGTAAAACAAAATCTAATCAATCTTTGATTGCAAAACTGCACTGAAAAAACGTGTTGTACTTTGAATGAAACTTGTGCTAGTAAAAATCACAAATAATTAAAGATACGGCAAGTAACAGGTTGAACTGTGAAATTCTGAAGTAGAAAGACATACAGTATATGTAATTATTTTCTTGTAAAATGTACTTCAATAATCTTTATTTATAGCTTTGAAAAATGGACATAATAAAATAAAAAAATAAAAAATCTGCACACCATCAGGCCATCCAAAGTTTAGATGAGTTTGTTTTTTCATCAGATTTGGAGAAATGTAGCATTGCATAACTGTCTCAGCAATGGATGCTCTTCACTGAATGGGTGCCGTCAGAATGAGAGTCCAAACAGCTGATAAAAACATCACAATAATCCACAAGTAATCCACAGCACTCCAGTCCATCAGTTAACAACTTGAGAAGACAAAAACTGTGTGTTTGTAAGAAACAAACACATCATTAAGACATTTTTACCTAAAATACATAAAATAAAATACCATAATCCATAATAATACTTCCTCCGGTGAAAAAGTCCATCTCCTGTTGTCTCTTACATCAAAATCAAGCCACTTATTTGTTTAGAGCTGTTTTGGCTTGTAAACGGTGCTTGATCTGTGCAGATTTCGCTCCTGATTCAGACTAGACCACTTTTCACTGGAGGAAGCATTATTATGGATAATGGACTTAATGATAGATTTGTTTCAGCTTTTGTCTTCTCCAGATGTTAACTGATGGACTGGAGTGCTGTGGATTACTTGTGGATTATTGTGATGTTTTTATCAGCTGTTTGGACTCTCATTCTGACGGCACCCATTCACATCCATTGGTGAGCAAGTGATGCAATGCTACATTTCTCCAAATCTGATGAGGAAACAAACTCATCACAATTTTTCTTTACCAAATTACAAACCCAAAAGTTTCGACATCCTTCACCCCCTGTGAACTGAACCACAACAACCCTCTCTGTCTTTCATCTTAGCAAGAGACGCAGCATTTGACTGGGAAAGATCTTCAATTAAAGCAATAGTTGAAATTACAGAAAACTAGCAGTTTTGTGTGACAGCAACAATATGATCGATTCTCTTACGGATTTCAACATCAAAGCTTTGATGCCATGAAGCAGCTATTAAGAAACAGCTTCCAGCATCCTATTTCGTAGCTTTTACAACACATACAAAGGTAACTAGATTTTAAATGGCTTGTCAGTGATTTTAAATGTCACCGTCTCACAGGATGCCTGTGCTTTTGTGAGCCAATGTTGATGACAGAGAAGATGAAACAATTTCACCAAAACCAGCTTAAAACAACTCAAACCTAAAGAAAAATACCATATGTTTAAGCTATTATATTTATAGCTTAAACTCTTTATTTTGATGCAAATTCAACTGTCACTTGGTAGAAGCCAAATTAGATAAATTATCCAACGTGGACAGACTATGATGCTCTGATTCTCAAAAACCAACAAAACTACACAAGATAAATTGCAAACCTTATTGCATTAATTATGCCTTAACTAACTGCCAGAATAAACATGATCTGTGCCTTAAATAGCACTGAAACCAAAGCAGAGTTTACAAATCAACAACTCAATACATTTCTGTACTAAGAAATTTGTACAATAAACTATTTTTATACTGTTTTGGTTCCTGAAGCCAATCAATCAATCAATCAATCAATCAATCAATCAATCAATCAACCAACCAACCAACCAACCAACCACTCAATCAATCAATCAATCAATCAATCAATCAATCAATCAATCAATCAATCAATCAATCAATCACTCAGTCTGTCTGTCTGTCTGTCTGTCTATCTATCGTTTTATCATTCTTTTTATTGTTCTTTCTACCATTTTATTGTTTTTTGGTCAATTTATTATTCTATTGCTTTATCGTTTTTTATATAATTGTATCATTCTTTCTAATGTTCTTTCTATGGTTTTATTGTTTTTTGTTTTTTCTTTCATTTGATTAATCTTTCTATTGTTCTTTGGTTCTTTCTGTTGTTATTTCCAGCATTTTACATTTCTTTACATTGTTTTTTCATTTTTTCAAGTGTTTTACTTTTCTTTCTGTCTTTTGATAGTTCTTTCATTCTTTGCTTTTATTCTTTCTAAAGTTTTTTATATCATTTTATTGTTTTTTTTTAAATTTTTGGATAGTTTTATCATTCTGTCAGTCGTTCTGTTATTTTATGCTTCTTTGTATAATTTTTTCTATAATTTCAGAGTTCTTTCTACATTTTATCATTCTTTTAGGTTTTTCACAGTTCTTTCTGTCATTTTATGGTTACTTTTTTCTATCATCATTTTATCATACTTTGTCATTTTATCGTTCTTTCGAATGTTTTTTTCTATTATTTTAACTTTTTAAATCTTTTTATTCATTCTATTTATTTAATTTTATCATTCCATTGTTTTATGGTTCTTTCGGTTGTTTAATGGCTCTTTATATCAGTCTTTCTATTTTTTAGTTCTTTATTGCTTTATAATTAGTTTTTCATTCTTTCTATGGTTTTATAATATTTTCTATAGTTTTTTATATCATTTTATAGTTCTTTCTATTGTTCTTTATCATTTTACAGTTCTTTCTGTCTTTCTATTGTTCTATTGTTTTATTTTATTAATAATTTTGCTTGTATATATTTCCTTGCATCCCTTATTTAAAAGAAAAGGACATTATTTGATCAATTTCATTGTGCCCCTAAAGTTTTTTAATGCACTCCTAAATTTTTCTTGGGAGTGTCAAGCCCTGTATTAAAGAGATTTATGGTTTTTCTTTCTCTCAAGAAGCAACACAATAACCCAAACATGTAATCCTGGCAAAAATGAGCACTGTAGCAAAGAGATAAGCGTCAGATACGTACAGCTGCTGTCACGCTCACATAAAACATGCTCAATGAAAGCCCTGATCAAGCACAAAGGTGGATAGTTGAGGTCATAAACAAACACCCATCCATCCAGATGAACACAACGCCCAATTAATCTGCTCCTGCAAAGCCACCCGCCGTGATTAAACCACAGGTAGTTTAACAGAATGAACGCCAACGCAGATGTAGTTTAAAAGCACACTGCTGGGAAACCGGATCCAGCACATTTCTGCGGCATCAATTAGAAAATCCTTCAGGAGACAAGACAGGGGAACAAATAAACACGATTACAGACACTTCAAATAAACGTGCAATAAACTGATATGCTCGTTACTGCAGACAGATTGACTCATTTGTCATTCTGGTTTGTGCTGTCGTCTGAAATCACACCACTGAGATGTTTGCGCTCTTCTTATGTTCTGGGTTTCTATCTGTTACACGCAGCATTTCCATGGAAACCCATTGACAATCCAGCGTGATTTAGGGATGGCTTACTTTCTCATTTCCTTCAGGACGGAGGAAACTGTCTACAGGATAATGAAGTAGTTAAAGCTGAGTTACAGAACGAGAGAATCACTGTATTAAAGCTGCACAACGACAACTACTGCAGGAGACCAGCAGGAACCAGCACAGACTACCAGACCAGACAGAAAGACAAACTGTACAAAAACAGAGAGATAGATAGATAGATAGATAGATAGATAGATAGATAGTACAAAAACAGATAGATAGATAGACAGATAGATAGATAGATAAATAGACAGACAGACAGACCAAAAAACAGACAGACAGACAGACAGACAGACAGACAGAACAAAAACAGACAGATAGATATACAGACAGACAGACAGAACAAAAACAGATAGATAGATAGATAGATAGATAGATAGACAGACAGACAGACAGACAGACAGACAGACCAAAAACAGATAGACAGACAGACAGACAGACAGACAGAACAAAAAAACAGATAGATAGACAGACAGACAGACAGACAGAACAAAAACAGATAGATATACAATAGATAGATAGATAGATAGATAGATAGATAGATAGATAGATAGATAGATAGATAGATAGATAGATAGATAGATAGATAGATAGATTGTACAAAACAGAGAGATATACAATAGATAGATAGATAGATAGATAGATAGATAGATAGATAGATAGATAGATAGATAGATAGATAGATAGATAGATAGATAGATAGACTGTACAAAACAGAGAGATATACAATAGATAGATAGATATAGATAGATAGATAGATAGATAGATAGATAGATAGATAGATAGATAGATAGATAGATAGATAGAACAAAACAGAGATATACAATAGATAGATAGATAGATAGATAGTGTCGTGGAGCAGAGAGGGAGAAGATCTCTTCGACGCAGTCAAAGAAGCTCAAACAGCAGGGTTCCAGGTGCCAGAAGCAAGACTTTATTAGACAATGTAACAAAGCCGAGAAGACAGCCGCCACATCCACTGCCTCTGAGTCTTTGTTTGTCCAAGCTCCATGTTTTATACACTCTCTTCTTATACAATGTATCAAAGTTAGTTCTTTCCATTTTTTTTATTTGCTATGCCTGTCCGGTCTTCCACAATTGTCTACTTGTCCTCTCAGCTTATCTTATAATGGTGGCATTTGGCCAAGGCCACCACCTGGAGGCAATCACATAAGTAATACATCATACTCTATGTCATCTTCTGGAAATCTCCCAACATTTGCAATGGAAGTTTACCACTATTACCTTACCATCTGTTTTTAGAATACTAAGTATTGAAATGATTTCACATAATAACCATTATATTGATTTTCTTCATTATCATTCATTCTAATATTTTCTAGTAGGAATTTTACAATATATTCCCCCCTTTGAGACTTAACTAAGTCTCACCACTAAACCCTTTTCCCAGAGTGCAACACCATGAGTCCACCCACTCTTCAATTCATCTATGAACCAATAAAGGTCCGTCATTCACTCTTTAACAATTGGTTTCTTCATGACGGTGCACTCTAGAGGAAGTCAGACCCAAACATCTCCCCTCCCACTTGACCAGAGAGGAGTAAAAGAATCTGCTTCCCTACCTAAACATTCTTTTGGGGGTCAATGATCAATTACTTAAATCAGCAATATGTATATAAGCATGTGCAGAAAATGTCTTTGAGCCTTGCCCATGGTTATCATGGTTATGTAGAATATACAGGTGATTAGCCAAAATAATCAAAATCAAAATGAATCAGCTTAATGCAAGATAGGTACACTGGTTCATCCCACGTGGCCAGAGGAACTTCAGACATTTCCAGTAGCCTGAAGCGCTATCTGGTGCTGCTGTCCTTCGTTGCCAGAGGAGCTCTCAGGCAAGTCTTTTTGCCATCCAGCACTGTCTGGTGTTGGAGTAGATGGTGGGTTTTTAAACCTCCAGTTGAATCTACTCATGCTGCTAAGCACTGAGGTGCTCGTCGATCCTCTTTTTCCTTCAAACTTGCTAGTGATGTTTCCCAGTGTTAAAACAATTAATCATCATACCAATAATAAAATCTTTGATTAGTTTAATCATGTCATAATAAAGTAATCGAAACAAAACATACTATTCTCTGGAGGCCGGGCTGAATGAATAATCACTGTTATTGCACCCCTGACAAGTCAGACCCTCAGTCACCCCTCAGAAAATAGTCCTTCTTTATCATTCCCTTTATCTGATAGCACTGTCTCATAACATGGACAGGGACCTGCTTAAAACCTTCATCTTTTTCTGTTTTGATTGAAAAAAATCACATTTTACATTTAATTTAATATAGTAATTTCAACACAAATGATTTATGGAGTAAATAACTTCAGGAAGGGGCATATGCCAAAGGAAAATACATAGTACCCTATAGCTTCCTGCCTACTCTACCCAAATTCTCTAATACTACTCTAAAAGATAAAAATAAAAAATGATAAAAAAGAAAAAGGCACCCCTTCCCTACCACTCCGTTGTTTCTCAGGAAGGTCTCACACAAAATTATCCAAGTCAAAGTCATCCAGTCCAGGTCCCACACTGTGTTCGTTGGTGTACCCAATGTCAATTCCAGTTGGTTTAACCAATATGTTAATCATCTGTTTGGCCGCAGCTTTGGTCAGCATAGACCTAATGAGAGGCACAATACAACAAAACAGTAAAAGAAACACAACAATGGCAATAGCTATTATGATGCCCACTTGAGTTAACCATTGTCCCCAAGCCCCAAAAAGTGAATTAAACCAATTCCCAATATGCTTATCTGCTCCAGCGTTCTTGGTCACTTCCTCTCTCAGATTTTTTCAGTTTCTCCATTGCTTTGGTGAATGACCCATCTGGGGCTGTATTACTTGGAATATAAATACAACAGTCAGTTCCAAGCATTACACATACGCCTTTTTTCGACCAACAACCAGTTCAATGTTTTTTCTGTGCATCATCAGTATAGTTAATAAATCTCTGCTTATTACAATAAATATAGTTTATCCACTCTATATTCTTGATAAAAGGTATCTATATTATGAATATTGACTCAAATCCATATTTTATCTCATTCTTGGCCTTAAATTGCTCTAGAATTCCCTTGATTGGCCATTCGAATGTATGTATACACTTGGGACTGCCTTATTTGCTCTTTTCACTCTTTGTCTATTTGCAGGGACTGTACAGATTCGTTTAGGTCCCCTCCTATATTGTCACTCCTTGTAGTAATCTTACTCAGTCTTCTATTGCTTCTGATTGATTTTATCTTGTCTACATAATCCATTACTAGTGTTTGAATGGCCCTTCTGGGACTGGTATATGGCCTATAGGTGAAGATGTTCCTTTCCTAACATTGTTTTGGGCACAAACGTCGCATTCAGATAGATACTCATCCACCATTGCTTGTAAATAAGGAGACCAAAAACCTTGGCGTTTTACCTTTCTAATCACTTCCCCCCTCGCGCAATGGTCAAAACCATGCGCGTCAGAGATCAGGATTGTAAGCAAAGGTGTAGGAGCAATCATATGTCCTTCATGCGACCGCCATAGCCCATTTGCATCCCTTGTGGCTCCTCTTTGTTGCCACACACTAAGTTCATATGGTGTAGCTTGTTGTTGCATTCATGCAGCATCCATTGTGGTTGAGCTTGAATCGGGACATAGGGAGCCATTATTGCTGTTTCACAGCAATATAAATGAGGCATTTCTAGAATGATTCTCGTGTATGTAAGTTTTTTACCTTGGTAGGTGAATGCAAACAATGGTCTGCTCTCTTCTACTAAGGGAATGCTGAAAAAGGGCGGAGCAAAGATCAATCACAGTGAAATAATTAGCAACAGGTGGAATATTAGTTAGCAATGTATGCTGGTTTAGAACTTCAGTAGGCCAATCCTCCACAACCTCGTTCACCACTCTCAAATCACGCACCAAACGCCATTTTGTTTTATCTGCTTTAGCCACTGGCAATATTGGGGTGTTACTGTAGCTAGTAGCACTCCTTCTTTCATTAATCCCTCAATTGTCTTTTTTATTCCCTCTTCTGCTTCAGGTTTCAAAGGGTATTGTAACTTTCTAGGTGGTTTAGCTCCTGGTCTGAGATTTATTCTAATTGGATTGGCTGATTTTACTAACCCTGCATCATGTTGAGACCATAGTTCTAATGGTACTTGTTTCTCCATTTATTTTCTTAATTCAGTTTGCTTTTTTTGATGTCCCTTAACTTTTGGTTCAATTTATGTGTTTATAACCATTCTGGGGACTCCCATTATTGGAGTAGCACACAAATTTTTAAGATACGCTTTATCTGCTGATTGGAAAATTAGATGATTTTCTGTGGCTTCTCACTTGCTTTTTCTGCTGTTTGCATCATGGGTCCTAAGTCCTTAGAAACACAGTCTTTATTTACATATAAGGTAACATGGGGAACTGAATTTGGTACCTCAAACCATTCATCAATGAATTTCTCCCTATCTATCTGCAGAGCTGCACCTTTTGGTCCTAGAGTTTGGGCTTGCATTTGTGGCTGTCCATAGTTAACTCCTACCGCCATTGGTTGATTCTGTTGCCAAGGATTGATGGGGCAGTCTCTTCTGTTGTGTCCAGGCTGGTTGCACCCCCAACACACTCCTGGTGGGCCTCTGTTGTTGGTGTTAAATCCTCCTCTGCCTCGTCCTCCTCCCTGTTGTCTAGTCCAGTTCCTGTTTGATTGTTCTGGTTTCAAATAGATTACAACTGGTGCTGGTCCTTGTGATACATTAGCTGGTCCAACAGGTGTGACTTGTGTTGCTGCAGTTTGATCCACAGGTACGGGCACATTCATTGGTGCTGGTGGATTGACAGGTACTGAAGCATTGACAGGTGCCATCACTGCTGAGAGGTCTTCTTTCTGTACTGCTTGAACCCTCTTCTTTTTGTTGAGAAGTTCTTCAAGCTGCATCTGAGTTAGTTTTCTTTGCAGCTCCTTTTCTTGAGTTTTCACCTTTAATTCTTGTCTTCTGTATTGTTCCACAGCATGGACCACATGGTCTCTGAACTCTTTGTGTGACTTTGAATTCAGACCTACCACATCCTCCAGTTTCACTTTCACTGCTGCAGGCATGGCTTCCACAATGGAGGTCCTGAAGAGTGCTGTCAGTACTCTATCTTTTTCTGGATCCCTTTCTAATTCTTCTTTCCATCTTCTCAGTTGCTTTTGGATATAGGCAGTGGGGTTCTCAGTTTCCCCCATTGGCTCTCCCTTCAGGAAACTTGGATCAGTTTGCATTGGATATTCAGTCCTCAGTGTCTTCCAGATGTCTCGTCGATGCTTGTCAAAGGAGGCTCCATCTGCTTGAGGCCTATCTACTGCATGAATAAGGCCTGATTGCTTAAGGATGTCATTCATCTTGGAGGCCCCCAGGCACTTGGCAAGCAAGGCTTTGATGTCACCTAGGGCCAGAAGTTTTCCAGTTGTTTCCTCCTCAACTGTCTTGATCCACTTCCCTGCTCCTTCATGGATATCTGGAAGGCGGGAAACCAAAGATTCCAGGTCTTGTCCTGCCCAAGGTATGTACTGGGCGTGTCCCTGCTTGATGAGGATTGGACACTCATAGCTTGGAGCTTTGGTCTTGCTCTTTAGTCTTGCTGATCTTCTTGGTGTTTGGCAGGACTTCAACAAGTCATCTGGATACTCTATATCTTCCATGACCAATGTCCCAGCTACTTGCTTGTACTGCTTTCGCTGGGCATAGTCATGTGGACTTGGACGTGGCTTCTTTGTTTGACTGTCGTTCAATAGTTCACTCATTTCTTGTTGCAATGTTGTCACAACTTGGTCATATTCTGCTCTTGTCAAATCAACAGCTTGCTTGAGACTCTCTCTTGTTCTGTTGTATCTTTCCTCCATGTCATCCAGTGCTTCCTCAATGGAGTCCGTAGGTGTCATTCTTCCTTCAGAAGCCTCTTCAGATCCTTTGTCTTGATAGTTTTCCTCCTCTTCATCTACTGGTGTTAAATGTTTATGGCAGTCTTCCAATTCTTCAAGCATTTCTGAAAGACGATGATATGAAAGTGGCTCACCTTTTTTCTCTTCTTTGCTTTCTCTGGCCCCTCTTCTTTCAATCCTTGGCTCCTCCTGGTAGGTTGTTCTCTCTCTCTCTCTTTGTTGTGACTGTGGCAGAGGTGTAGATGTTCTCAGTCTCTGCTCCTGTAAGTTCAGCCCCTCCCTCATGTGAGTGTGTTTTTTGTCTCTGATGTCTGCTCTTTCCCTTTCCTCATCCCTGCAGCTCTGTTCATCTCTATCAGTTTCTGTGTTTGAGTCATGTACATATCCCTCAAATTCTATTGGCCCTTTTAGATCTATTTTTCCCTGTACTAAAGGCATTTGGTTTACAGTTTGATCGCAGGAAGGAGCATATGGAGGTGGCCTTTCTTTAATTTCATCTTTTTTATTTTCCTTTTTTAATTTCAATAATTTGATTCCTTGTTGTTTAAACAAGGCCAATACCCCTAATTCTTGTTCCCTTTTTTCATTTCGCTTTTTGGATTTTGTCATTGGTCTTGTAATTTATTTATTTTTTATTATTTATTTAATTTTTTTAACAAGACCTCTATTTCTCTACACATTATCACATCAAATGTTCCCTCTGCTGGCCATTTGGTAACCAATTTCTTTGTTCTTTCTGCCCACTTTTTCGAGAAATCCCTTATTGCTTCTTTACAGGCTGGATTTTTGGAAATCAATAATTCTACTGGAGTTGACTTTTTTGAAAATCAAACTTATTAATTCGTTTAATGTAATGAATTATTATTATTTAGTTTCCCTTTAGTGATTTACCTCTCTAATCCCAGCACCTTAATTAATAGCTAATCTTCACCAGGCTCATCAGACGAGGACCACTAAAAGTATCCGACCCCTGATTTTCACCTGGACTTTTGCTGGGCAGAGGACTTATCACCTTATTTATGAAAGCTGGATAGTTTGTCTCAAATATTTCAAAATAATCACCATATGTTTTCTAGTTAATAATTTGAAGGGTAACACAAGGCCTCCTGGTTCTTTCCATTGCAAATTGCTTTTTGTCCAAATTATGTTTTCTCTCAAGCTAAATGCCTCAAAACTCCACAGCCTTCTCAAATGAAATCTGTGACCTGTAGCCGTCACTCCTCCTGCCCAAACTGAGTAAGTGAAAGATGGCATGAATTCTATGCAAAATTCTTGTGTCTTGAACACACTAATGTTCAATTCATCTCTTGTACACCACATTAGGTTTAGGGGTTCCATATAATCAATCAATAAACTTTTTCCTATAATGTTAAAATTTTTCTACCCCTTGTCCCCCTTCTTTTCTTATTCACAACTACTCTGTCTGTCACTTTTGTTTCTTTCTCTTTTATTCAGTTTAATTGAGCATTGATTTCAGCATGTCAAACTGCTGTGATTCTGCTTTTTCTTGATCTTTTTGGATTTCCACCCACAAATGTTGTATATTGTGGCTGAGTTCTTATCTCAATTATCACCTATAAACATCTCACAGTTCTGCCAGTCATATCCATTGACTGTGCATCTCCTGTTTCTTTTGACCTAAACAGAATTTTAGATATCCAGATCACTTCTCTTGTATCATCTGATATTCTGAGATGTACATTACCAAGGATTGTAGCTCTTGTTTCAAGTACTGACCACTGGCCTACCCAGTTGCGCTTCAGATAGGGTGCTACCACTGGATCGACTGGAATATCAATTACATTTAATGCAGTTTCCAATTGGGAAGATGCTGGAGCACAGAGCCTGAAAAAATTATTTACCAATTTACCACTCGTTATATATTTGAAAACCACATCCTCCCAAGGTATTACTGGCCATTCAATTGATTTTTCTCTCAAATTTGTGATTTTGGTCAATTTTCTAAGAAAACTATTTTTCTTGAATTCTGTCAACCTTTGTACCTGTCCATCCAAATCAACAAAACTTGATTCCATCCAAAAATGGTTGTGGATCCCTTGTGTTTTTACCAAGGTCTCCTGAAATTGCTGATATTCTTTTTCACTTTCCCATTCATTTAAATCATCAAGGTGTTTCTTTTTCTCTGTTTGTTTCATTCTATTTTGGATGAGACGGGCACAAAATGACCACTCAAATATCTCCTCCGTTTGTTCCTCCCTTTCTTCCTCCCTCCTTCACACTCCTACCTTCACTATCAGCAGCACTTATACGCACACACTTAGCTTACACACACACACATTCAATGCCCCCACTCTCACTTTCTCCTTGTAGCCCCTCCTTTCTCTCACTCACAAGATTCCTCTCTCAGCCCCTCCTTTCTCTCATAGACACACTTGGTTCATATGCTCATTCTTACTACAGGAGAGAAACAAAAACTTTTCAGTGTTATTTATTTTATATATGGTGACAATTTGACCAATCTTCAAATAATCAATAGAGCCAATTCGTTGTAATGTTATTAGTTTTAAAATAATTGTTCTAATTTCTCTCACATTCTCTCAGTTCACACAACTCACACGGCAATACACACACTACTTGCAGCACTCACACTCTTACACTCTGCTCATGAGCACACATACACACAATCAGTTCATGTATCCATATACACACAATGAGCTCATACACTTATGTACACAAGGCCCCCAACTTTCTCTCCCTCTATTTACAGCTGCAGCAAAATCAAACACCTGATCTCTCTCTCCTCTTTTGGAAGGTGATCAGTTGCTCTTTTTCTTTAACAATAATTTAGTTTCACAATTTAGATCACAACGTCGACAACTTGGACGATGTCCAAACAATCAACAAAGCCAATTCTTTGGAGTATTCTTTGTTCTTTCAACTTTTACAATTATGTTAACATACTCCATTCAATATAGTGTCTTTATTTCAGACTTATAATTATTTACACTGATTCTTCACTCTGTTTCTACCAAAAAATATTTACATATTTACACATCTCTTTCTTGTATTCATTTCAGTCAAACCAAAAGGCATTCACATCAGACACATATCATTCTCATCCAATCACACAAACATTCATTTAATGCATTAACACATACAGATATCTCTTCTCAACATATAATGGACAATACAAAGACTAACACTTTAACTCTCTAGTCTGCAGACACCCGCCCGATCAGACCTTCGGTCATGAGAGTCCACCAGGGCCAAGCTTTTAACCAACCTACAAGCTGCTCCCTGGTATCCCTGGACCTCTCACTTAGGAAGCGGTAACCACGGGTTTTAAGCCCCTCTTGGGCAGCCCCTCTTGGGCTTAGGCCTCATGCACCTCTTGTGCTTCTCACTCTGTGCCTCCCTTAGGCACTGCACCTCTTGTGCTTCTTTCACTACGCCCTCGTGGGAGTCGATCAGGGCCAGGCTTTTACCAACCTACAAGCCGCTCCCTGATATCCCTTTGACCCCCCACTTGGGAAGCGTTCATATACCTCTGTGAGAATCTACCAGGGCCAGGCTTAACCAACCTACAAGCCGCTCCCTGGTATCCCTTGATCTCCCACCTAGGATATGTCGCTTGGACTACTAAACTATTCTACTAAGGGCGTATCTTTTGGAACCTGGAACCCGTCAATCTATATACACTTACTTTACACTCTTTTCATATTTCGTATTTTTGGTACTAATCTTACATTCGTTGATTGGTGAAGCCCTGTCCCAGATTACCATTACAGGCGTGACCTTAGTTAACTACGCAAACAATCTTATTTCCAATATAAGCAAAAATTGCTTACCTCTTATAGACGTCTTTAATTTCGGATTAGTTTGCGTGTCAACTCGGTCCCCCGCCCGCAAGGGCTCTCCTGGACACCGGACCTCAATCCAATCCTGTTCGTGACGCCAAGTCTATGTCGTGGAGCAGAGAGGGAGAAGATCTCTTCGACGCAGTCAAAGAAGCTCAAACAGCAGGGTTCCAGGTGCCAGAAGCAAGACTTTATTAGACAATGTAACAAAGCCGAGAAGACAGCCGCCACATCCACTGCCTCTGAGTCTTTGTTTGTCCAAGCTCCATGTTTTATACACTCTCTTCTTATACAATGTATCAAAGTTAGTTCTTTCCATTTTTTTTATTTGCTATGCCTGTCCGGTCTTCCACAATTGTCTACTTGTCCTCTCAGCTTATCTTATAATGGTGGCATTTGGCCAAGGCCACCACCTGGAGGCAATCACATAAGTAATACATCATACTCTATGTCATCTTCTGGAAATCTCCCAACATTTGCAATGGAAGTTTACCACTATTACCTTACCATCTGTTTTTAGAATACTAAGTATTGAAATGATTTCACATAATAACCATTATATTGATTTTCTTCATTATCATTCATTCTAATATTTTCTAGTAGGAATTTTACAATAATAGATAGATAGATAGATAGATAGATAGATAGATAGATAGACTGTACAAAACAGAGAGATATACAATAGATAGATAGATAAATAGATAGATAGATAGATAGATAGACAGACAGACAGACAGACAGACAGACAGACAGACAGACAGACTGTACAAAAACAGACAGTCAGACAGTACAAAAACAGAGAGATATACAATAGACAGACAGACAGTATAAAAACAAATAGATAGACAGACAGACAGACAGACTGTACAAAAATAAAGAGATATACAATAGATAGATAGACAGATAGACAGATAGACAGACAGTACAAAAACAGATAGATAGATAGATAGATAGATAGATAGATAGTGTCACGAATCTGGTCCATGGACTTCTGCTTACACTCCATCAGAGGTCACTCTTCAGTTACATTGACTTTCACACTACACAGGCTGTTACACTCACACTGGACTTCAGTTCCCACAATTCATTTCACCCTAATCACATGCTCACCTGTAACCAATCACACTGTCTATATAACAGCCATTCACATGCCCTTCCGTGCCGAGTATTGTTGAGAGTTTATCACAGTCGTTGCTGATAGCTACTTTACGGAGCCAGTGTTCCTAGTTTAATTGTAGTCTTGCCTTGCCTGTTTCCCGTGTTCTGACTCTCGCCTTGTATTTCGGATTACCCCATTCGTCTTGCCGTTTGGACTCTGTTTGCCCCTGCCTGGATTATTGCTATCATTATCGGATTTCCCCTCTTGTCAAGCCCTGTTGGATTACATTCGCCGTCGACCAACCCTCGCTTGTTTATTGGACTGCTCTTGTGTCTTGCCCACGATATACCTGTTTGCCATTGTTTGACCCTTGCTTGTTTTGTGACCACGTCCTTAAATAAAGACTTGCACATGGATCCGCACGCTTCCTCTGTTCCTTCTGTAACAGATAGACAGACAGACAGACAGACAGACAGTCAGTACAAAAACAGATATGAGAATAGAATGATAAAAAGAAAAAAATTGATAGAAAGAACAATAAAACAACAGAATGATAAAAACAATAGAAAGAAGAGAAAATGATATAGAATAACCAAATGAAGCGAATGATCAAATGATAAAAAGAACAATAACATGACAGAAAGAATGAAAAAATAATAGAAAGAATGGTAAAATTGACAGAAAGAAGAAATAAAATAATGAATGATAAACAACAAAATGATATAAAGAATGAAAGACCTATAGATAGAACTACAACTGATAAAGAACAACAAAACTGTCACGTTGCTCTGGGAGCAAGGAGTGAGGAGACGAGCAGATTAACATACAAGGTCTTTATTGAACACATCGGGCAGGAACACACATGTAGCATGGGGTGAAGACATTCAACAGCGGACGGGAAACATGGGGCAGAACACACTATAAATAGACAGACCTAATGAGGGGAAAACAAGGAACACCTGGAACTAATTACACATAACAAGGACAGGAAACAGGAAAACCCAAATAAGGACATGGAAACACTGGAAGCACGTGGAAACACAAGACACAGGGACAGAAGTCTGACAGTTACTCCCCCCTCCCCAAAGGCGCGTCCTGCACCGTACAACATCCAACGGGGGGGGGGGGGGGGAAGGCCTCTGGAGGCCTCCAGGGACAGGGTAACAGGACAGACGGCCTCCAGGGCAGCTCCCGTTCCAAAACCCACGGCGGAGAAGGGAGCTCGGGAGGCCATGGCGGATCTGGTGAGTCGTGAGGCCATGGCGGATCAGGGGACTCGGGAGGCCATGGCGGATCTGGGGACTCGGGAGCCCATGGCGGATCTGGGGACTCGGGAGCCCATGGCGGATCTGGGGACTCGGGAGCCCATGGCGGATCTGGGGACTCGGGAGCCCATGGCGGATCTGGGGACTCGGGAGGCCATGGCGGATCTGGGGACTCGGGAGGCCAAGGTGGATCTGGAGACTCAGGAGACCATGGCGGATCTGCCCCCGTCGTGGCCTCTACGGCTTAAGCCATACTTGGGGAAGCTTACGGGGCTTAACGGGGGATCAGGTGCCCTCCTTGGGCAGAACTGGGGATCAGGAGCCCGTCCGGGGCTGAAATGAGGATCAGGAGCCCTCCCTGGGCTGAACTGGGGATCAGGAGCCCTCACTGGGCTGAATTGGGGATCAGGATCCCACACTGGGCTTACCTCGGGAACAAGAGCCCTTCCGGGGCTTAACTCAGGAACAGGAGCCCTCCGTGGGCTTGACTCGGGAACAGAAGCCCTCACTGCGCTTGACTCGGGAACAGGAGCCTTCACTGGGCTTGACTCGGGGACAGGGATGCGCTTACGTGGAGCTGGCACAGGAGGGCGCTCGGGAGGAGCAGGCACAGCGAAGTGCTTTCGAGGAGCTGGCACTGGAGCGTGCTTTGGGGCTGGAGCCGACACTGGAGCGAACTCTCGAGGAGCAGGCACTGGGGGGCACTCTGGAGGAGCAGGTCCGCTGTTCTGTCACGTTGCTCTGGGAGCAAGGAGCGAGGAGACGAGGAGATTAACACACAAGGTCTTTATTGAACACATCGGGCAGGAACCCACACGTAGCATGGGGTGAAGACATTCAACAACGGACGGGAAACATGGGGCAGAACACACTATAAATAGACAGACCTAATGAGGGGAAAACAAGGAACACCTGGAACTAACTACACATAACAAGGACAGGAAACAGGAAAACCCAAATAAGGACATGGAAACACTGGGAGCATGTGGAAACACAAGACACAGGGACAGAAGTCTGACAAAAACGATAAAATTGCTAGAAAGAACAATAAAATGATAGAAAGAATGATAACACTATAGAATTAATGATAAAATGAACAAAAAAAAGATAGAATGAACAAATGACTAAAAGAATGATAGAAAACAATAGAAAGGATGATACAATGGCAGAACAACAGAAAAATGAACTGATACAACAATAAAATGATAGAACGACAGACAGAGAGATAAATAGATCGATGAACGGTTCATTTCGCAGATTTTCTCTTTGTAGGGTTTGTGTAATGACTTCTGAAGGACAAATTAATGAGCAATTAGTATGCAGTAACAATTACAGAACTCACTAATTAAGAACTGACATAATCTGTGTGTGAATTCAGACACTGAAGTCAGATCGTCAAAAACACTGTCATATTACACACACACACACACACACACACACACACACACACGTGCTTCCATAGACGTAATGGTTTTTATACTGTACAAACTGTATTTTCTATCGCCCTACACCAACCCTACCCCTTACAGGAAACTTTCTGCATTTTTAGATTTTCAAAAACTCACTGACACACACACACAACACACCCCACCCCCTTGACACAAACATGTGCACACACATGTTGGGTTTCCATAAACTCATACAGCACAAACACACACACACTCGCACATGCATACACACATATCTACACATACAGTATTGGGGTTCCATACACTCACACATGCACGCGCACACATGCATGCGCACACACGCACACACACATACACACACACAGATTGAGCTGTAAGGAACACTGTCTGTCGAGCTGCAGTGATAAGACGTGGCCCGAATCTCTGTTTCTGGTACGCTGCTGCAGTTAACGCCTTATAAAGCATCTGTCACTCTGAAGTGTTTGCCCGGAGCCGGACCAGCAGCGAGACACACACACACACACACACACACACACACACAGTGGGATAATTGGCTCTTTGCTTGTAAATTTATACTTGGAGTCCAGAGCAGAAATGTCAGGCTTCAGGCCTGCAAGCGAAGTGGTCAAAGCTGTATAAAGCCTGATCTCTGCTCACACTTCTGTGTCATTTGAGATGTTCTGGATGTTAATTATAGTCCGTAGAGATGCTAATCTCTGCCTCAAGCAGCCGTCACTGCTGTAAGGTATATATCACCACATGTTCTCACAACATAATGTGTTATGTAGCTAACTAAAAATAATATTTATTATATACTGTTTAGGGGTCAGTACAACTTTTAAATGCTTTTAAATGTGAAAAATAAAAGCCTTATGTTGTTCAATATGGAAGGTTGTTTCCGTCACAGAATAAAAACAATAAAAAAGGTAATTGTGATCCCCCCCCTTTTTTAACTAATAACTAAATTACTATTTTTTCTCACAATTGTGAGTTTACACTGAAGAAGATTTTTATAGTTGAAGATCTGAATTAATCAAGTATAATCAAGGTGAATCTTGCCATTAATATATCTATTTAATCTTCCATTATGTTCTAAGGCCCCTGTGTAAAATGTGCCTACGTGTGTAAAATGTGCAGACAAGAAAACATCTGGAAAATGTAGGGGTGCTTTTTCCCTTTACCATATTAGGACTAGGAGGACTCTTCTCCTTAGGGAGATATATGGAATTGTATACAAAAGAGACCCTCCAAATGTATATGAACCCGCCTTAAAAACTTGTATATATACCAAAGCCCAGAAACGGTCGGGAGATTTTTTCTGCAGAAAACTTCTCGGCTTTGTTCTTGTAATAAAGTCTATCTTCTGGCATCAAAACCCCAAGACTTTGAGAGTGATTTTTCATAGCGGCAGGAGCCACCACAACACCTCACTATATTTTGCTAATCTCTTTTTTCCCCTCACAATTGTGACTGGAAGTTTAAACGAAAGAAAGAATGATAAAATGATAGAAAGATAAATTGAGATTCAACAATACAAAGAATGAAAAACATATTGAACAATAGACAGAGCGATAAAACGCTAGAATGATATAAAAAATTAAAAAGGTAATTGTGACTTTCTATCTCACGATTCAGACTTTTTTCCAAGCATTTCTGAGAAAAGAGTCAGAATTATAAGATACAAACTGAGAATTCTGACTTTTTTCTCACAAATCTGAGTTTATATTTAGCAATTCCGAGTTTATATCTCACAATAATTTGTTAATAATCTTTTTATTTTACAATCATGAGTTCTTGCAGTTGGCACTTGCTAGTTTAAATCTCACACTTCTGACTTTTCTTCTCTGAATTGCAAGATTAAAATACAAAGAACAAAAGAAAGATTGAGCGATAAAATGATAGAACAAGAAAATACACAAAATGAAAACCTGATAGAACAATAGAGAAAAAAAAAAAAAAAAAAAAAAAAAAAAAAGATAAAACATTAGAATTGTAACGGGGCTGACGAGATGAGAGACGTGCAGATCCATGTGCAAGGCTTTATTGTAAAACATGGTCAAAACACAGGCAGGGTCAGACGAGGGCAAAAAGGTATAACACAGGCAAGACACAGAGTAGTCCTGGGGCAAGCGTGGGTCGACGATCGGCGAACAATATCCAAAGGGCAAGGCAGAGAGAGTAAATCCAGGTAAACAGCAATAATCCAAACGAGGGCAAACAGAGTCCGAACGGCAAGGCAAGGGTTAATCCAGGAAACACGGGCAGAAATCAAAACACGGGAAAACAGGCAAGGCAAGACTATAGGAACTAAGAAGACTTCGTAGGGTAGCTATCACTAGGATATTTGCGTACAATACTCGGCCATCTGACTGAGGAAGTCCATGGTTTAAGTAGTGTGTGTGATTGCGAGATGGGTATCAGGTGTGAGCATGTGATTAGAGAAATGGCTGCTGGGAAATGAAGTCCGGGGTAGTGTGTGGTGAGAGAGTCAATGTGATGGAAGGGTGACCGCTGGTGGCGAACAAATGGAGGTCCATGGACCAGATTCATGACAAGAATAATACAAAAACAAAAAAAAAAGAAAAAAAAAAGTAATTGTGACTCTCACAGTTCAGACTTTCTTTCTCTTACAATTCTGAGAAAAAAAAAAAAAAGTTGGAATTATGAGAAATTTCTTTTCCCAAAATTTTGAAATTATATTTCGAAATTCTGAATTTATATCTCTCTAATTGAGACTTTTTATATTACAATCTTGATTTTTATCTAACAATTGCAAATATATACATAAATACACACACACAGTGTATTCAGAAAGTATTCAGACCCCCTTCACTTTTTTAAATTTTATGTTGCAGCCTGATACTACAGTTTGCTTAAATAAATTCTCTCATATTAATCCACACTCTGTACCTCATAATGACAAAGTGACAACAGAATTTTAGAAATGTCTGTAAATTTATTAAAAAGAAATAACTGAAATATCACATTTACATAAGTATTCAGACCCTTTACTCAGTACTTAGTTGAAGCACCTTTGGCAGCAATTACAGCCTCGAGTCTTTTTGGGTATAACGCAACAAGCTTTGCTCACCTGGATTGGGGGATTTTCTACCATTTTTCTTTGCAAATCCTCTTAAGCTCGGTCAGGTTGGATGGGGACTGTTGGTGGACAGCCATTTTCAGGTCCAGAGATGTTCGATAGGGTTCAAGTCAGGGCTTTGGCTGGGTCACTCTAGGACATTCACAGAGTTGTCCCTAAGGCACTCCTGGGTTGCCTTGGCTGTGTGCTTAGGGTCATTGTCATGTTGGAAGGTGAACCTTTTGCCCAGTCTGAGGTTCTGAATGCTCTGGACTGGGTTTCCATTAAAGCTATCTCAATATTTTGGTGCACTGAGCTTCTCTTCTACTTTGACGAGTCCCTCAGTCCCTGCCGCTGAAAAACAGCCCCGCATGAGGCTGCTACCAGCACGCTTTACTTTTTGGATGGTACTCTACAGGTGATGGGCAGTGCTGGTTTCCTTCAAACATGATGTTTGGAATTGAGGTTCATCAGACCAGAGAATCCTTTTTCTCACAGTTTGAGGGTCCTTTAGGTGCTTTTTTGCAAATTCCAAGTGTGTTTTCATGTGTCTTCACAGAAGAGAGGATTGAGTCTGGCCACACCGGCATAAACCCAGATCGGTGGAGTGTTGCAGTGATGCTCGTCCTTCTATAGGTTTCTCCTATCTCCACATATGATCATGGAGCTGAACTAGAGTGACCATCAGGTTCTTGGTCACTAGTCTAGACAAGCCCTTCTCCATCAATTGCTCAGTTTGGCTGGGCAACCAGCTCTTGGAAGAGTCCTGGTTGTTTCAAACTTCTTCCATTTGAGAATTATGGAAGCCACTGTGCTCTTGGGAAACTTCAGTGCAGCAGAAATGTTTTTGTAGCCTTCCCCAGATCTGTGCCTCGATACAATCCTGTCTCTGATCTCTGCAGGCAGTGCCTTTGACCTCATGGCTTGGTTTTCGCTCTGATATGCATTGTCAGCTGTGAGGCCTATTATAGAGAGGTGTGTGCCTTTCCAAATCATGTCCAATCAACTGAATTTACCACAGGCGGACTCCAATCAAGGTGTAGAAACATCTCAGCAATGATCTAGAGCAGTGCTTCCCAAACCTGTCCTGGAGGACCCCTAGCCCTGCACACTTTGTATGTCTCCCTAGCAGACACACCCAATTCATGTCTTGCAGTCTCTACTAACGAGCTGATGAGTTGAATCAGGTGTGTTAGATAAGGGAGACATACAAAATGTGCAGGGCTAGGGGTCCTCCAGGACAGGTTTGGGAAGCACTGATCTAGAGAAAAGAGCAAAATTTCAAGTGTTGTTGCAAAGGGTCTGAATACTTATGTAAATGTGATATTTCAGCTTTTTCTTTTGAACAAATTTACAGACATTTCTAAAATTCTGATTTCACTTTGTCATTATGAGGTACTGAATGCAGATTAATGAGACAAAAATGAATTTAAACAATTGTATCAAAATTGGAAAAAGTGAAGTACGGGGAAGTGATGGCCTAATGGTTACGGATTCGGGCTTGTAACCTGAAGGTTGCCGGTTCGATTCTCGCACCGGCAGGAATTGAAGGTGGGGATTGTGAATGAACAGCGCTCTCTCTGCCTTCGATACCATGACTGAGGTGCCGAACCCCCTATTGCTCCCTGGCCGGGTGCCCACTGCTCCGGGTGTGTGTTCATGGTGTGTGTTGGTACAGCTTTCCTGTAGCTCAAATAGTAGAGCATGGCGCTAGCAACGCCAAGATCATGGGTTCGATTCCCAGGGAAAGCAAGAGTTGATCAAATGTAAAAAAAAAAAACTGTAACTTGAATGCTATGTAAGTCACTTTGGATGAAAGCGTCTGCTAAATGCATAAATGTAGATGCGTGTTTGTTCACTATTCACTGCTGTGTGTGTGAACTTGGATGGGTTAAATGCAGAGCACCAGTTTCAAATATGGGTCACCATACTTGACAATACGTCACGACTTTCACTGAAGGGGGTCTGAATAATTTCTGAATGCACTGTTTATATATAGGCTATATATTAAAGGGGTCATATGACGTTGCTAAAAAAAACATTATTTTGTGTATTTGGTGTAATGCAATGTGTTTATGTGGATTAAGGTTAAAAAAACACGTTATTTTCCACATACTGTACATTATGTGGAAAATAACGTACAGGTTCTATGCTCCGCCTTTCTGAAACGTGCTGATTTTTACAAAGCTCATCGTTCTGAGAAGCAAGGCGTGCTCTGATTGGCCAGCTATCCAGTGCGTTGTGATTGGCCGAATACCTCAAGCGTGAGACGGAAATATTACGCCCCTCACCGTATTGTGATGCCGTGTCCCGGCACGATGACACAAAAACAATAAAACACATTATAAACGAGGCATTTGTTGCACCTAGTGGGGACATAATTACTGATTATAATGACTTATACTGTCTTTTTACATGACGCGTTGCATCACGCCGCGTAAACATTACCATGTCTGCATTTGTGATCGGAGAAACGACAAACAACAAGTGCTACACTACACAGCTCAAAACTTGCGTTTGAATAGTCAGTGGCAAATTCTTCAAATATGAAAACATACTTACAGGCTGTGAGTCAGAAGCGCCAGACTGTCCTTGCAAAGTTAGAATTGCCCCACTTTATAGAAACAGTCTTTGAGCAGCTGACAGCTACTCCCAGGTTCAGGAAATAGTCCTCCGTAAAATGCGCTGCACACACTTGAATATTTGGGTTAAACTGTTCTGGAACAGTGTTGTAAATACAACTTAACCTCTGATTTCTAGTTGTGTCCTCTTTTGGAAGCCCAAACAAAGTACTTTCGCTTTCACAATGAAACAGTGTCTCCAGTCTCCAGGACATGGCGCCGGCAGCAGCAACAACAATACAGCGAGAATACAAGTCCCGCCTTTTTTCATTGCACATACATTTGGGCGGTGTTTTGCAAATCTCCGCACACCGTGATGTAGAGATGTGGGGGCGTGTTTAAATGAGCCGTTTTAGGGGGCCGTGGTCGAGTCTTAACTTTTATAAAGAATATCTCTTTGGTTTTGAGACTTTAGTCTTTGCAGCTTCAGGGATCTTATCTATGCACAAACAGCTTGTAACACTCCAAAGAGAAAGGAAAACTTGAAATCGCATCATATGACCCCTTTAATCTCACAATTCAGACTTTTCTTTTCAGAATTGCAAGTAAACATCTCACAATTCTTATTTACGAGAAAATTTTTTTTCTGAATTGTGAGATAAAAAGTCGCAATTACCTTTTCTTTTATCCCGTGATGAAAACAAGCTTTCATAAGGAAGTTACTGAAGGAATTTGTTTGTGATGTTCCTATAGTCTGTAAGTCACTTTGAATAAACGTGTCTGCTAAATAAATAAATGTCAATGTAAGGAACGTAAAGACGTGTTCGCAATCAACAAACAGCAGCAAACTTCTAACAGTTGTCTGGTTTTGTCGGGTCAGCGTGTTGATCCTGCTGGTGTTTGTTGTGTTTGTTTTCACAGACTGAACGTGTTCTTCTGGCGTTTGACGGGTCATGGGATGTTTGAGTAGTCTGCTGTGGATTTCCAACAAACTGACTTGATCTGGAAAGTACGAATCCCTGCCAACTCCATAGAAATGAAACCAAATGCTTCTCCACCCACACAAAGATACTAGTAGAAGTAAAGCTATCTAATCTGCCGTCCTGCAAAGTAATATTTTTTAGAAGCAAAATAGAGTAAGATAAGGCATTTTTCAGATACTATTTCTTATATAAAGAAATAATATATTCTCATTGACAAATGCCTTTTTATACAGACATTCCTGCATTTAACAGATGCTTTTATACAAAGTGACTTCCATTGCGTTCACGGTTTACATTTGTGACCCTGGACCACAAAACCAGTCTTAAGTCGCTGGGGTATATTTGTAGCAATAGCCAAAAATACATTGTTTGGGTCAAAATGATCGATTTTTCTTTTATGCCAAAAATCATTAGGATATTAAGTAAAGATCATGTTCTATGAAGATATTTTGTAAATTTCTTACCATAAATATATAAAAACTTCATTTTTGATTAGTAATATGCATTGCTAAGGACTTCATTTGGACAACTTTAAAGATGATTTTCTCAATATTTAGATTTTTGTGCACCCTCATATTCCAGATATTCAAATAGTTGTATCTCAGCCAGATATTGTTCGATCCTAACAAACCATACATCAATGGAAAGCTTATTTATTCAGCTATGATGTAATTTCTAAATTTTGAAAAATTTACACATAAGACTGGTTTTGTGGTCCAGGGTCACATTTAATCATTTGTTCCCAGAGAATCAAACACATGACCTTAGTGATGTGACCTTAGGCCTTAGCCAGCATTATGATAAAGCATTCAAGCTAAAGGAATCATAAGAATGCTTTTCTTCTATAAGAATAAACCTTGCACAATTAAACTGCATTAGATTCATTCTTAAAATAATGATAAGAAAAAAAACAGTGGAGTAAGAAAAATAGTTTTATTATCTTCAAATGAATTGATTTTCTTTCGAGGATGTTTCAATATTTTTACTGGAAAATACTGATTGATAAAATGATTTTATTTTGTAGTGTTATTCATTTACAAAATGCAAATCTCATTCTGATTAATTTTTCTGCTTGACCTTTTCTTCCTTTCTCCAAATTGGCATGCCATAAAATAAAAAACTGCAGTAAAAAAAATTTGAAATGTGCAATGTGCTACTCAATAGAAAATGACATTTTATGCTTGTGAACAGATTCATTTGTGTTCCTGAATCACAGTAATATGATTTATTTCCATTAGGCCGCTGTCCAATATAGTCCAGAGTTTCCTCCCTTTGTTTACGGAGATAAATTGCTTTATTTGGGATTGCAGAGAGGTCGGCTTGTAAAAAAAGATGGAGCTTGCAAATAGATGTCAGCGGGCGTTACGCGAAGCAATCAAGGTGCAATTGCAGAGCATCTGATAACGGCTGAGAGCGGGATACGAAATTTATCCTCATGCCAAATCTAAAGGCTGATTGCCCGAACAACGGCTACATGAGAGACACTTCACTTTCAAATATGTTGTGACATCGAGAGAAATGTCTCGTACTTCACTGACTTCATTGGTAACTTCATTGCAAACGCTGCTATTGTGAGTTATTTCTACCTGATCTGACTGGCAAAAATGTCTTTTCCCAATGACTTTAACCCAATTCAGTCATGTTGAGTTCATCATATTAAATGATTAATTTGAATAAAAGCTGATATCACATCAATGTTACGTTATCTGACTACAGATACACTACTGTTTGGGGATTTTTGAAAGAAATTAATACTTTTATTCATCAAGAATGCATTAAGTTGATTAGCAGTGACAGTAAAGACATTTATATATACAAATATATGCTGTTCTTTTGAACTTTATTCATCAAAGAATCCTAACAAATAAAATGTATCACAGTTTTCACAAAAATATTGGGCAGCACAACTGTTTTCAACATTGATAATAATCAGAAATGTTTCTTAAGCAGTAAATCAGCATATTAGAATGATTTCTGAAGATCATGTGACACTGAAGACTGGAGTAATGATGCTGAAAATTCACAGAAATAAATTACATTTTAACATATATTCACAAAGAAAACAGCTATTTTAAATTGTAATAATTTTTCAATTTTTTTTACTCTATATTAGATTAAATAAATGCAGCCTTGGTGAGCAGAAGAGATTTCTTTCAGAAACACATTAAAAAAAATCGTAATTATTCCAAACTTCTGACCGACAGAGTATGAAGTATGAAATGCCTTTCAAATAGTAAAAACAAAGAAATAAACTCTCCGGCATGAGGTCTCAGAATAAGTGATGATGATAATCACAAGAAAGGTGACATTACAAGCTCCAGCGTCAAACGGAAGGAAAGTAGAGGGGAAGAAAAAGAGCAAGTGAAATTGCCTGCATTAGCATGCAGCGGAACATCTGGAGGTTTCCCGTTTCTAATCAGTCTTCCTGTCGGATGCAGATATAAGTGGAAGAGAAGAGCTCTGTCTCTCTCAGGTATAAAGAGGGAATCGCTGGCTGTTGTGTGCTCAGTATCAGCAAACGCAGATGCTTTCCTCTCACAGCTCCTTTGATGTCTTCTTGAAGACTTTACAGAGGATGTGCTAGATGGCATACTTATATGACGCATGCACAAAATTCTTGCGAGACTTGTGATTTTTTCACAACAATGCATTTGCATTTGGCTTTATGAGTTTCTGGTTTCATACTGATTCAAGGGCTAATGGCTGGAGATGAGATGTTCCTTTAGGAAAGGTTGCATTGATCTGTTTACACAGCTGTATACAGAAAACACACATCGCTGCAGGAATAAGCAAACTCGCCGCTCCTTTACACAAAAGCTGCTTTTATGACCGATTAAACAACACAAAACATACTCCTAGAAGGTTTCAGTAGAAACCATAACTAGATTTGCTGCCTGATGGCATAGTATTTTATAAGAAAATACTATTTCAGCCTTTCTACTTAAAAATTTCATGTTTTATTCTTGATGTTTCCTTGCATTTATTTGTGGCATTTACTATGAATTTTTGACATTTTTCAGTGTAGAAATATATCTATGTTTTCGAGAATTAAAAAAAAAAAAACTAAAACATTGATCTGAAAAACTTATCAGAAAAATAATTTTTAAAATCTCCAGACAACCATATAGCAAACAAATAAATCAAATATTTATTTATTTTTTCAAAGAAAAATACTATTTCAGTCTTTGTTTTATTCAATGTGTTACTTGCCATTTCTTTAATTATTTGTGAAATTTACTACCAGCTTCTGAATGAAAATTGTTTTTACAATATTTTTTTTTTTTCTCAGTGTAGAAATAAATACTTTTGAAGCTTAAAAAAAGCCCAGAAGCCAAAACAAGGGCCAATAAAAAAAGCTTACAATCAAAATTATTTTTTGTTAAAATACCATACAACAACTGCTGAACTGAAATGAATAAATAAAAAATTTATGAATACATTTTTAATAAAATAAAGATTTTTGGAGTATGTTTTATAAGAAAATACTTTATTTTTCTACTTCAAAATTCCACTTTTTATTCAATATGATACTTGTAGTTTCCTTGTAATTATTTGTGAATTTTACTACCAGTTTCTGAGTAAAAAAAAAAAAAAACATTTCTACACCAATTTTCTTTCTTTTTTTGTTCAGTGAAGAAATACACTCCCACACTGATTTTTAAATAAATAAGTTGAATAAAACAAAGGTTATTGGAGTATGTTACAGGAAATTTGATGTAAATTTTTCTTCAGAATTTCATGTTTTATTCAAAGAAGCAAGGCGTGCTCTGATTGGCCAGCTATCCAGTGCGTTGTGATTGGCCGAATACCTCAAGCGTGAGACGGAAATATTACGCCCATCACCGTATTGTGATGCCGTGTCCCGGCACGATGACACAAAAACAATAAAATCCATTATAAATATTTTTCTTTGTGATTACTTGTGAAATTTACTTGCAATTTCTGAGTGAAAATTGTTTCTACACCACTTTTTTTTTTTCAGTGCAGAAATATATCTACATTCTGAAGCTTTAAAAAAAAACAGAAACCAAAACACTGATCTGAAGAACCTATAGTTTAATGCAAAATAAATTTTTAAATCTCCAAACAACCATATATATATATATATATATATATATATATATATATCAACTCCATAATCCTTTGCATTCAAGAGTTAAAAGCAACAACCAATGTACTTCAGAAATGCATTAATTCTGATCTTTTTTAAATATATGCGAGTCTGGCTGTGCTTTAATTAACAGATTTAAGTGCCAAAGAAACTTGGCAACAGCAGAACTTTTCAACTCTCAGGGCCACACGACAGTTTCTTTAAACTTTTACATTCATCCTCTTTCATTGCCAAATTACATCAGAAGTCTTAGATATGCTGAGGAATGAAGATGTGACCCTGAGAACACACAAGCGTAACTGAATTCTGTTCTTTGAGACTCACAACACCAGAGCGCTCAATAGCAAATCATGAGCAGATTTTCACATGGCCTTAAAACTCCTCAAGAGCTTTATAAGGACGAATCAGGCAGCAGGTGTTTCACTAGTTCTCTCAGTTTGTGCTTTATTTGTACCAGAACAAGACGGATCTGAATCTGGCACCTACAGAATTGGACCGGACACCTATTTTAGTGAATTTCCAATCTAATACGCCTCGGAAAGACATGTATGCTCTAACTTGTACATGTTTTATGCAAAATCAAACACAGAAATAATAATGTTCTCAGTAACTTGCAATATATTTGTAAAAATGATACACATTAGCTGTTTCTCTTATACTGATAAATAAAACACTAAAATGCCATTTTAAATGATAAAAAGTGAATTCAGGCATCACAACATTATAATGTACTATATGAAAAATGGATATGAATTTTGAGATTTGCTGTTAAATGTGAAAATAGTTGAAATGAGCATGCAAAATGAAATATTTAATGTTGACCAATGCTAGTAAATTTAAAAATGTCTAATATTGGCCAATAATCAACATGGTATTGATATATTGTGCATCCAAAGTCACTATACAAACCAATAATTTCAAAATCTGCTAGTACATTGAAAAAAAATAATCATAAAAAGTAGGAACATATAACATTTGCCATCTCTTTGACTCTGATTCAGAAGCTCTTTTGCTCTTTTGTTTGTTGTTTGCACATCAGTTTATCTTTAGGAAAATAAATCTCTCATCTGATCAGCTATACAGGGAACTCAGACAAGTTGGTACATTACTATATTATTAAAAGTTAAAACTAACAACAAATCATTACATTCAACTGCTATTCATTTTTACATTTAATATTCACCACTTGAATAAAAACTAGCTGTATATAAATATTTAAACTCCACATTAGCAGTTTAAAAATAAACTTTTAATTATATAATTACAGTATGTTGTATGTTTTTACTGCAATTCGTTGTTGAAATATAAACATTTAATTTTCTTCATGCCATATTTATTCAAATATACAATACATGAGACAAAATGTGTAATATACTGGATATATTTATCAAAATGATCCTCTTTAGAGTTATTTTTTACTAGCTAATTAATGAGTTTATGGTCATTGAATGACTTTCCTGACCTAAATGTAGTGCTTTATTGTTTAAAAGCTGTTTTAGTGACGTCTTTCTGGATTTGAAACACTAATTTAGTGAAACATGAAGGACATGAAACATGATTCATTTTTAGTAAGTTGTTTTAATTCTTTCAACACCACCTGATGTTCATTCGTGTTTATTTCATGCTAATACTATAGCAAACACAAAGAGATGATCGGTTCACAGCTACAGGGACCCGTCACGCCACATTAAAGAGCGTCAGAACCACATATATTATCTGATACTGTGATAAAATTGAACGAATTTGAAAGCTGTGACTGTGTTTCATTTCAAAAGTATATATATATATATTTATATATATATATATATATATATATATATATATATATATATATTATTGTGCTTATCGTTTGAAAGGTGCACTACAAATAAAGTTTAGCAGAGTTTTGTCAACAGCACTGACAAACAAAAAGATTGATCTTGGGATTTAAGAATCGATATCGGTTCATCAAAATAAAGATTGATTAAAATCGTGAAATTGATACTGTCAGCCTTGCATTTTAAAACCATTGAGTTAAAGAGTCATTCCTTTAATTAGAAGAGGTCATCCATGAACCTTATAGAGTGAGTCTAATGTGAAAGTCTGAAGAGCTACAATGTCTTGCAGTGTTCAATGTGTGTGTATTAGTCAAGAGATAAATAATTCAACACAACTCAATAACCGTTTCAGGCGAGTCAATGTCTCTGCACACTGGAAGCAAAAAATACACTAAAGATTAGCTCTGTGGATGGATTTGTCTCCTGCCACTGATTAAATGAACGATAAAAACCCGACAAACTAATGAATAACTCACGCTTTCTTCAAGTCCTCCTGGGAAGATCCCATTTACAAGTTTAAAATTTTTGATGATGATTTTGCTATATTTGTCAACAAACGGCAAATGCAAGAAGCTTTAGTGCTACTACTACAAGATAAAGAGTGTGTAAGATTAATGCTTTTATGCATTTCATTATCACTACTGATCAAAAGATAGTTTAAAAGAAATTCTATTCTGCTCACCAAGGCTGCATTTATTTGATTAAAAATACAGTAAAAATTGTGAAATATTATTACAATTTAAAATAGCTGTTTTCTAAGTGAATATATAGTAAATTGTAATTTATTCCTGTGGTCAAAGCTGAATTTTCAGCATCATTACTCCAGTCTTCAGTGTCACATGATCCTTCAGAAATAATTATTATGAGCTGATCTGCTGCTCAACAAAAATGTCTGATTATTATCAATGCTGAAAACAGTTGTGCTGCCCAATATTTTTGTGGAAATCGTGATACATTTTATTTTTCAGGATTCACAGATGAATAGAAAGTTCAAAATAACAGCAATTATTTTTAAAACATTATAATTATATTTACTGTCACTTTTGATCAAACTGAATGAATAAAAATGTATTTTTAAGCAGCACAACTGTTTTCAACATTAATCAGAAATGTTTCTTGAGCAGCAAATCAGCATATTAGAATGATTTCTGAAGGATCATGTGACACTGAAGACTGGAGTAATGATACTGAAAATTCAGCTGCGCATCACAGAAATAAATTATTCACATAGAAAACAGTTATTTTAAACTGTAATAATATTTCACATTTTTTTTACTGTATTTTTAATCAAATAAATGCAGCCTTTGGTGAGCAGAAGTTCATTAACAATCTTAATATTTACCAGAAGTGATGGGAAATGCAATTATCATACAAGCCCAGGCTGTCTATAATACTTGAAAAGACCAACAGCAATTACCTTCCACCATGATTCTTTAATTAACACGCCACCAACGTGGAAAGTCAGGGATCATGGCAAAAAACCACTGGTAATTATGTCACTGTGTTGGCGTTTGTGCTCTCATCTCATATCATTCTTGCGCTCTCATCTCATATCATTCTGAAGACAGAATCAGATCTGTTCAACACTTTCAGCCCAAACAGAGACTTCAGCATCTGTTAAACTGCCCTGAATTCATTCAGTGAGAAAGAGAGAGAGAGAAACCACAAATGGAAAGGACATAGAAGAGACAGACACTGAACAGTTGAGATTGTGACAAGACAGATCAATCAATAGCTTCATTAGCTTTGCCATCTCAGAGCGACAGCTTTAAGGCTTTTATCTCACAAAAAGCAATTAGATCAACAAAACCAAAGCTCCAAACCGTTGTACGGCCATGTGTTGGGCAGGTATGTGCTTTAATGTGCCTGTCTACTAGCAGGTAAAATCAGGAATTCTCTTTTTTTCTCCTAAATCTGGCACCAGATCGATAAGTTGATTGATTCTACCAGCACCTGAGAAAAGACGATATCCTCGTTTCGCTCCGGTTGAAAACCCACTGTCAGTTTCCACCAGAGAAACATGTTGGAGAATTTTTGAGAACAAATGAGTTAATGAATGCTCTGGTCTGGAATTGACAGATAAAACATTTTAATAGACTGTGCGGTTCCTCTTCAAGAACTCGAGCTGCGCCGAAACGCTCTGGCAACGCCTCCAACGTGACCACGCTCTGAACACGTGTGAAATCTGTTCAATGGATGGGGGAGACGTCACGGGCAGGTGACGTCAGAGACCAGGAAGCTTAACCGGCATCAGCTTTTTGTCATTCAGCAACCGCTACTCTGTGTGTGTCTGTCGATCTCTGTTGTGAGTCTTATTTAGTGTTGTTTGTCCAAAGTACACAATCACTTATAAGCTCCATGATGGCTAAAAGTGCTGGTAAAACTAAGCACTTGGGCGAGAGCAGATCACACTACAGGCTGTGTGTTCCTCCCTGCAAACGTTACATCACTGCTGGGGATACACACAGTCTGTGTGTGGTCTGCTTGGGAGCGAGTCACGCAGAGTCGGCTCTCGAGGGAGTGCCCGCACTGCGAGCTTCTTTCACTGCTGAAGGCTCTCTTTTGCGAGGGAGCCTTCGCCAGAGTTCCCCGCGGTGCTGGTCCCGCTTCCGCCGAGGCGGAGCGACGGCTGCACTCATGGGGTTCGCAGGTGGATCCGGCGGAGGGAATGGAGACAGACGAGTCCCTATCTTCTTCCTCACCCGCCAGATCCAGCGGCCGCTTGCTGGGATCGGAAGCCCGCTCTGCAGTTTCTTCCCCCCGGCGGCGTGGCTCGACGCTTCACCTGTCTTCCTCCGAGGAGGTTGATGTGGTGAGCGTCAATGAAGATTCGCTTGCGAGCTATCTGTCCCCTGGTGCGGCATCGTCCCTAAAGTCTCCGACCTTGCCCTCCAAGCCGCTGGACACAACATCAGCGCTGGTGGGCAAGGGCTACGCGGCTGCAGGTTGGTGCTTGTCTGCACACCATGGCGGTGTTACAGGCGTACCAAGCCAACCTGCTAAAAGAGCTGGACGAGGGAAAGGAGCTCAGATCTGATGACATCACCGAGCTCCGAAGAACCGCTGATTTGTGTCTCCGCGCTACCAAAGAGACCGCCCGTGCCATCGGCAGGTCTATGGCAGCGCTGGTGGCGGCGGAGAGACATCTCTGGTTGACCCTATCTGATATGAAAGAGAAAGATAGGGTCTTCCTCATGGATGCCCCGCTTGCGCCTTCTGGCCTGTTTGGCAACACCGTCAATTCCGTCAATGAAAGGTACCAGGTGGCCCGTAAACAAGCGGCGGCATTCCAGCGGTTCCTCCCTCGACGATCTCTAGCTCAGGGGGCAGCTGGGCAGGAGCAGCCCTCGCCGCGTACCAGCTCCTCATATAGAGAGGCTCAGAAAGAGAGCATCGCCACTCGCGCTCCCCCGCGTCGGGACTGAGGTGGCAAACGCTCTGGGTCGGGGGCTTCAAAGGCTAAGCCGGATCTGCGGACCGTCCTTCAGTCTAAGAAGTCCTCGACCAAGAAGCCCTGACGGGCATGGCCCAGGGCTTATGAGGGCAGGCCCCTCTGGGGAAGAGCAGGTTACACCGCATTACACGGTGTCTGTCTCTCCTCAGTGCCCTCAGGAGATCAGTCTGCCAACCCTGCCAGAGTTCCAGGGTGCAGCGGTCTCCAGCAAGCGCTTCTCTCAGTTATTTCCACCCGGAAACGTAGCGGAGCTGAGAAGCTCGCCACCCCTTCGGGGGTCTCTAGAGCAGCTGGTTCGGTCATCCCCTGCCGGTCTTCCGTTTCAGGGCACCGAGCTAGCGGCTCTGAGTACACCAGAGGCCAGTCTCGAGAGACTGGTTCCCTTAGTAGACTATTTGGCAGCGTGGAAACTACTGTCAAATGTGTCTCAATGGGTCCTGCGCACTGTAGAGCGAGGCTATCGCATTCAGTTTGGCGCTCCGCCCGCCGCCCTTCAACGGGGTGATTCCCACACTGATGGGCCCTGAGCAGGCTCTGGTCTTGGAACAAGAAGTAGACACTCTCTTAAGGAAGGAGGCCATCGAGGTGGTCCCTCCTCACGAACGAGAGTCCGGGTTCTACAGCCGGTACTTCGTAGTTCCAAAGAAGGATGGAGGGTTGCGTCCCATTTTAGATCTGCATCTTTTGAACAGCTCAGTCATGCGACTGAAGTTCAAGATGCTCACACTAAGACAGGTCGTGTCTCAGATCAGGTCCGAGGACTGGTTTGTCACGATCGATCTAAAAGATGCATACTTCCATGTCTCCATCCTTCCCTCTCACAGGAAGTTCCTGAGGTTTGCTTTCAGGGGCAAAACATACCAATACCGGGTTCTTCCTTTCGGCCTTGCACTCTCACCCCGCACTTTCACGAAGTGTGTGGATGCTGCTCTGGCTCCTCTGCGACTCCAGGGCATCCGCATACTAAACTATATCGACAATTGGCTGATTCGGGCTCAATCAGAGCAGTTGGCGATTCAACATCGAGACGTTGTTCTCGCCCACATGAAAGAGCTGGGGTTAAGACTAAACGCCAAGAAGAGTGTGCTTTCTCCATTACAGAGAACCACTTATCTGGGCGTGGTGTGGGATTCGACCACAATGCAGGCACGTATGTCTCCTGCTCGGATCGAGTCGATCCTCACGTCGGTCAAGAGAGTGAGAGAAGGCCGGTCACTCACTGTCAAGGAGTTTCAGAAACTGCTGGGTCTGATGGCAGCTGCGTCCAACGTGATACCTATTGGACTGCTGTACGTGATACCTATTGGCCCCTACAGTGGTGGCTCAAGACCAAGGGGTTCTCCCCGAGGGGAAACCCGCTTCGCATGATCAAGGTCACGCGGCGATGCCTACATGCCTTAGACATGTGAGGGAACCTTGGTTCTTGTTTCAGGGCCCGGTGTTGGGAGCTCCTTGTCGCCGCGTAACGCTAGTTATGGACGCATCCCTCACCGGTTGGGGAGCGGTCATGAGTGGCCACCCTGCCCGCGGTCTGTGGAGCGGCCGCCATCTCACGTGGAAAATCAACTGCCTGGAGATGCAGGCCGTGTTTCGAGCACTGAAACACTTTCTCCCAGACTTAAGAGATCGTCATGTGTTGGTGCGCACCGACAACACAGCAGTGGTCTCTTACATCAACCACCAGGGAGGTCTGCGTTCGCGCCCTTTGTAAAAGCTGGCGCACCAGATCCTTGTGTGGTCCCAGGACAGACTCCTCTCACTGAGGGCCGTCTCCATTCCTGGGTATCTCAATGTGGGAGCAGACGTTCTGTCGAGACAGGGGCCGAGGCCCGGGGAATGGATGCTTCACCCCGTGGTGGTGAAGCAGATCTGGAGAGTGTTTGGCCAGGCTCAGGTGGACCTCTTTGCAACTCAGGAGACATCGCAATGTCCCCTCTGGTTCTCTCTGACTCATCCAGCTCCACTGGGGCTGGATGCCATGGCACAGGCTTGGCCGAGGCTTCGTCTGTACGCCTTTCCCCCGATCGCTCTGCTCCCGGGAGTTCTGGCGAGAGTGCGCCGGGACGGGGTCAGTCTACTTCTGGTAGCACCGTTCTGGCCGGGCCGAGTATGGTTCTCGGACCTGATTTTTCTCCTCGACAGCTCTCCATGGGAGATTCCCATCAGGAGGGATCTCCTCTCACAGGCGGGGGGCACTATCGTCCACCCTTGCCCGGAGCTGTGGAAGCTGTGGGTGTGGCCGCTGAGGGGGCACAGCTCATAGCTTCTGGTCTCTCAACCGAGGTTGTTGAGACCATACTCCAATCCAGAGCTCCCTCTACGAGGAAACTGTACGCCCTGAAGTGGAAGCTTTTCACTTCATGGTGCAGAGACCGCCGGCTTGACCCAGTTAACTGCCCGATTGGTACAGTGCTGGAGTTCCTGCAGGCCCGATTCTCCACAGGGTTGACCCACTCCACCTTGAAGGTCTACGTGGCGGCTTTATTGGCCTACCACGTCCCCTCTCAGTGGCCAGTCAGTGGGCAGACACCCCCTAGTTACACGTTTGCTCCACGGTGCGCTGAGGCTGAGGCCTCCAGTACAATCCCGTATCCCTCCGTGAGACTTGGCTGTGGTGTTAGAGGCTCTCTGCAGGCCTCCATTCGAGCCTATTGAGGAGATCTCTGATCGCCATCTCACTTTGAAGACTACCTTTCTTCTGGCGATATCTTCTCTAAAGAGAGTTGGGGATATTCAGGCCCTCTCAGTGGCCCCTTCCTATCTCAACTTTGCGGCCGGTCTGGCCAAAGCCTTCCTCTACCCTCGAGCGGGGTATGTCCCTAAGGTCCCCTCCTCTACACCATGGCCTGTCGTACTTCAGGCCTTTTGTCCTCCTCCCTTCAGGGAGTCTGACCAGCAGAAGCTTAATTGTATGTGTCCGGTGCGAGCACTGGACACATACGTCCACAGAGTATGAAAAATAAAAATTAGCAATGATTAAATAAAAATTAGCAATGATTCTAACAGTACAGTAGCCTATATATTATTATACCTATGTAAACAAACCTGAAGCTCAAGCGCGGGAATCACGTGCGCCAACAAGTGTAGTGAAATTTTGTATTGATATATCAGGTGTAAATCCAAAATGTATGGTAGGTTTGTGGTAAAAATTAGGTTTTCCAAGGTGAATTACATTGGTTAGGTCCATTCGCGTAATTTCCGATGACGTTAGGGTAGACTGAGTACAGTAGAGACACTTTCTGCTTTTTTCATCACTGCACAAAAATGCTGAAATGAAGTGATTTTTCACATGATATTTCTTTTGCTTGTATACTAAAATATCATAAATTGATCATAGCCATAAGTAGTTTATATTTCCCACAATTAGCTCATAAACATGAGGTGTATTTTTGTCTCAACTGTACCCATATGGTGTAGCTACAGTTGAAACAGTAGCATGGTACAGTTGAGACACCCATTCTTAATGCTGTAAAGTTGGCTAACCATTTATTGCAAATGTAATAAATCACAAAATTACAGTTTTAAATAATTACAGTTTAAAAATAAATGTATTTATTTGCTTTATTTAATTCAGATTCAGTTAAACAAAATATGAACAAATATTTAACACTAGAAAATATATGGCAAACAGTACAAATGTAAACATAACAGTAAAATAACAATATACATACCTGTATATTCTATAACCCTACCCCTAAACCTACGCATCACTCGAATCTTTCTACATTTTTATATTTTCAATCATTCTGTATGATTTATAAGCTTGTTTCATCATGGAGACCTAAAACATATTCCCATAAGGTTAGAATTTACTGGTATTACTATACTTGTGGGGACATTTGGTTCCCATAATGTAGGTCAGTGATTCTCAAACTTTTTATACCAAGTACTACCTCAGAAAATATTTGGCTCTCCAAGTACCACCATAATGACCAACATTAAAATACAGTAGCGTAGTAGGCCTAACTATTCAGCTACAACTCTGCACAGTTCAAAAACAAGGCAGTTTTATTCCTAATAAGAATATTTATTGTTGTCAGCCACTTTAACATTGTAAATACACAGTTTGAACATTGAACATTTGAACACTGAATATTTATTTTATTTTTTTTTAAATAAAATAAATACATATTGATGTTATGCAGTTTATTAAATATGAATGTGAATATTTATTTTATTTAATATATATCTATATAAGCCCATGTTGGTAAAATTTATATACGTGACCCTGGAGCACAAAAGCAGTCATAAGTAGCACAGGTATATTTGTAGCAATAGCTAACAATACACTGTATGGGTCAAAATGACCGATTTTTCTTTTATGCCAAAAATCATTAGGATATTAAATAAAGATCATGTTCCATGAAGATATTTAGTAATTTTCCTACTGTAAATATATCAAAACTTAATTGCTGATTAGTAATATGCATTGCTAAGAATTTTATTTAGACAACCTTAAAGGCAATTTTCTCAATATTTAGATTTTTTTTTTGCACCCTCAGATTCCAGATTTTCAAATAGTTGTATCTCAGCCAAATATTGCTGATAAATCTCAATTTCAAAAAATTGACCCTTATGACTGGTTTTGTGGTCCAGGGTCACATATGATTTCTTTAATTATTACTATTATTATAGTCTTTAATTAATAATATAAAGAAATAGTAATATACTATTATTATTTCTTTAATTATTATTATGATTATTATTAGTAGTAGTACTAGTAGTTGTGATATTGGTGTTATACATAATAAAATCGAAATAAGTAGTAATATTTATTTTATATTATATTAAATATGAATAATCATTTTTATTCTAAGGTTAGACTATATATAGTATATAATATAAATAATAATATTTCTTAATTATTTTAATTTTATTATTATTTTTAAGACCTCCCAGCCATTCATTTTGATGTCCAGACCACAGAAACTCCCTGTAACTTTGTGGTTGTCACTCTTGTTTACAGCTTTGGGTGTGAATGTAACCGTATGAAACATTTTAAATCAGGACTGACTGCTGTATCCTGCTGCTGTGAATCTTTGAACATGCTCAGGGCGACAAGCTTCTGTCTTGTACTGTGTGTTTGGCCTAAAGGACATTACAGGTGACAGTGAGGTCAGGCTGCTTTCGGGTGATGTTTGTGTATTCCTGATATGCTCCGCTGGATTGTGTGCTGCAAAACTATTTCAGGCTTATCCTCATGAATTTTGCTGGACTTACAGTTTTATTAAGCAAGAACTTTCTGCACTGATTGCCATTTGACAGAGCTTAACTTTAAAACTAATAGCTCACAGTGTTCACCTTTAAAGCTAGCATTTTTCTGTAATGCTGGGCTTGGAACTGACCGACCGGCCTTTTGAAGCGTCTCTTAAAAACCCTCAGAATATTTGTCTGTTCTTTGAACCCGCAGATATGCACATGAGTAATGATTGCCTTCTATTATGTGAATTCTCAATTTCATGGAGAGCTTAGATATGCCCCACTTCTGTGCCAGAATACTTGAATGATAAACCAATTAGGGCCCTCTGTGTGCTGGAGATGCGTTTTGTGCATGCATGCAGAGTGAAGAAGTTCAGTGCTGTGACATTATTTGAATGTTAATAGACAAGTCTTTGTGATGTCATTAGTATTCATAGTCATTCATACACATACTTTTATAATGTTGGATGGACACACACACACACACACACACACACACACACACACACACACACACACACATACACACACACACACACACACACACACACACACATACACACACACACACACACACACACACACACACACACACACACACACACACACACACGTATATAGAGGCCTATATATGTTTGTGTGTGTGTGTGTGTGTGTGTGTGTGTGTGTGTGTGTGCATATGGGTCAAAGACAAGGCAATCCTATCCCAATGCGAGACCTTTTTAATGTTGAATTTATTCATAAATGGATTTCAGATGGGAGTATTTTTAAAAGTCATTTGCGATTTTTACATTTGCATGGCATTTTCTGGTTTATTTGTTTACTTAGAGTTTGAGAACAAACTGTCCCCAGAAATGAGCCAAATGTGACACAAAAAATTATTTGTATATTAATTCTTAAAAGGCAAAAATGTTTCTTTCATATTTATGCATTTGGAGACTCAAACATATCCAAAGCAGTTTGCAGCATATTGCATTTCAAGGAATAGTTCACCCCAAAATGAAAATTTGCTTGAAATTACTCTCCCTCAGGCCATCCAAGATGTAGATTAGTTTGTTTCTTCATGAGATTTGGAGAAATGTAGCATTCCATCACTTGCTCACCAATGGATGCTCTGCAGTGAATGGGTGCCATCAGAATGAGAGTCCAAACAGCTGATAAAAACAACATCACAATAATCCACAAGTAATCCACACCACTCCAGTCCAGTCCATCAATTAACATCTTGAGAAGACAAAAGCTGAAACAAATCCATCAAGACGTTTTTAACTAAAATATGAGTCCACAATCCATAATAACACTTCTTCCGGTAAAAAAAAAAAAGTAATCTGGTTTGAATCAGGAGAGAAATCTGCACAGATCAAGCACCGTTTAAAAGCCAAAACAGTCCAAAACAGCTCTAAATAAATATGTGGCTGGATTTTGATGTGAGAAACAACAGAAGATGGACTTCTTCACTATAGAAAGCATTATTATGGATTGTGGACTCATATTTTAGCTGGTTTGAAGTTAAAAACTTAAGAAAAAAAAAATTATTTTAAAAAAATAAGTATCACTTTTCATTTATTCTCTTTCCTATTACTTGTTTCACTTCTTTTTCAGTTTTTATAACCGTTTCTTACTTGTATGTTTGGCACAGTTATTTTTTTAGGATTACTGTTAAACTAATGTAGTTTGATTTGCATATGTTATCTATTTAAATTTTAGTTACAGTTGTAGTAATGTTTGTCATTTTATTAGTTTTTTCCATTATGTCTGTATTTATTAAGTTTTAGTTTTATTTAATTTGAGTTATTTTAGTACTTCAACAAACTACATGGAAATGAAATAATATTGAATTTATGGATATGTCTCTGTGTGTGTGTGTACATACACGTAGTTGTTTTTGGTGTTTGACTTAGTTTTATGTTAGAATCATTATTACACTTATACATTTTGTTCTCTTAATATTTTGAATTGTTTGTAGGTTTTTTTTTCATTTAAATGTTAAGTTTAGAAATTGTCATGCATTTCTCATTTTTATTTAATTAAATTTTTTTAATGTGTGTGTATATATACTATTTATAAAGTTTTAGCTTTTAGTATTGGATCAGTTTTAGTTGTTTTAATACTACAATTGATTGTTTCTGTTGTCCTCATTTGTAAGTTGCATTTGGATAAAAGTGTCTGCTAAATGTCTAAAAGTAAAGTAAAGTAAAATAAAAACGTCTTGATGGATTTGTAGCTTTTGTCTTCTCAAGATGTTAACTGATGAACTGGAGTGGTGTGGATTACTTGTGGATTATTGTGATGTTTTTATCAGCTCTTTGGACTCTCATTCTGATGGCACCCATTCACTGCAGAGCATCCATTGCTGAGACAGTGATGCAATGCTACATTTCTCCAAATCTGATGAAGAAACAAACTCATCTACATCTTGGATGGCCTGAGGATGAGTTTTCATTTTTGGGTGAACTATTCCTTTTAGGTTTTCATTTTATCAGTCCATGCATTGCCTGTACTGACATGCATTATCTCTCTGTTATTGCCAAGAAAATGCTCTGGCGTTTGACTTGTGTCAGTATGAATTCAGCCCCAAATGCAATTCACCTTGTTATCCAGTAAAATATCTTTACAATCGACTTTGGCAGCATTTACAGCCTTGAGTCTCTATCAGCTTTGCACATCCACATCACTGCAGTTTTTCCTCGTTCTTCTTTGCAAAACGGCTCCAGTTCAGTCAGGTTGCATGAAGATCATGAGCGCTTGGCCATAAATTCTCAGTTGGACGGAGTCCAGATCTCAGTCATGGACGTGCAGTGTGTGTTTGACAGCTCTGAGCAACAGACATGCGTTAGAAACACAGCGCTCTGACTTCTGTCTGTGTGTCTGCGTCTGTTCAGGCCGAAAGCAATCCGTCAGTGATACGACTGCTCATTCATCCTTGTCAGAGGCAAAACGAAATGAAAAGTGCATCACAGCTGTAAAACAAACAGAAGCTGAATGCACTGAAAAACAGTCCAAACAGCAGAAAAAGTTTGACAGAGCACTGTGTGTTTGCGTCAGCTGGGAGAGCGAAGTGAATTGACAGCTCACAGTAGTTGAGCTGCTTGATTGTTTATATTGTTGCAAAGTGTATTATTGCACGGCTCTATATATAAAGTTGCAAATATGTGTAATATGGCTGCATGATATTAGACAAAACTGACATTGCATATTGCAAATTGTGTGTGTGTGTATATATATATATATATATATATATATATATATATATATATATATATATTGCAATATGAAAAGATAGGAATTTTCGCAAGATGACTTGAATAGCTATATTTGAAAACAATTATTCTAGAGTGAGCAGAGTGTTTTTTTTATATTTGGGGAAGTACATCTGCGATAGATAGATAGATAGATAGATAGATAGATAGATAGATAGATAGATAGATAGATAGATAGATAGATAGATAGATAGATAGATAGATAGATAGATAGATAGATGGATAATTTATTATTATTATTATTATTATTAAATAAAATATTAAACAAGTAATATATAATACTACTATTGTAGTGTAAAATGAAAAAAAATCAAGTAATAAAAATAATTTTATTTTACTGTAAAATTACAATGCTAATGTTTACATTTTAATTTCTTTTGAGACATGTATTGAAGGAGGAACCTGAGCCAAAATGCAAATTTAAATATTTATTTATGTATGTATGTATGTATGTATGTATGTATGTATGTATGTATTTTTTTATAATAGCAGGGTACAACAGGGCTAAAGGACCATTAATTTATTCTTTCATTCATCCATCCATCCATCCATTCATTCATTCATTGGTGGTTTTGGGTTTTGCATACTGAGGAAAAAATTTTTGAAAACTTTGGGATGAAAACAAAAGTTTGAAATTGTATATTTATATTAATTATCATACATTAATTAGTAATTAACATACACTGGTCATACATATAATTAATATCATACATATAATACATTTGTATTTAAATATTTAATATGTATATTGTTACATTTTACTTTTTCTTTATTTATTCTACAAATAAATGAAAATATATTTATTTTCATGATTTAAATGCTTTTCGTCTCAGGTGGAAAAACAAATCCCACAAATACGCATTAAAGCAGGAACCTGAGCCAAAATGCAAATTTGAATGTTTTTTTTTAAATATTTGTTTGGTGCTGTCAGTGACACAGAAATTACACACAACAGCTGCATTTAGATTAAACGACTCAATACCTGCAGAAGCTCTGTAAACAATTCCCGCTGATTTACATAAGCATGGAATAAATGGCAAGTAATTACCAAAAGCAGATATTTACCTATTAAAATGCACCAGTATATTATTCTGTTGATTACACTGGGCTGTGTTACATTGTGCCGGACAATGTTTCATACGGTGGGAATCACTGTCATTGCAGTGATACGAAGCTTTATTATGACGGGTCTGTCAGGGGATTTGTGTAATTGGATTAATTGTTTGGTGTCTGGTGACATTTGAGTAATACCAGCGAACAGGTCCTTCTGTGAGCTCAGAGAGTCGTGTGACTCAGGTACGTCCGTCTCTCTCCCACACACACAGACTCATGGCTTGATTCATTGTAGGTGACACCTGCCAGGACTGATGAGTGTAAGTTGCTGCTGTTCTGCTCATTATCATACAGCATAGACGAGAATTCGATTAACCTGCTCTGATCCTTGCAATCACACACACACACACACATACGTACACATGCTAATGCACGCACAAATAAACACGTGAAGTCACATACCTACACGCCATTAGGTGTTAAATATACTCGCAAATGATGGATCTGAATAGGTTGCTGTTTTGTGATAGCAAGAGGTCGTGTTTTACAGTCGTTTTACCGTGGTGAATTCACTCTTATGCACAGCCTACACCGGCTTAGTGCTTTCATGAAACATAAAATATATGTGTTGAATGTGCAAGGATTATTACTTCATTCTCTCATTTCTGTTGTGTCTTTCTATATACCAGCCATTTAGATATAGTAAGGTCCAGCAGGGATAAATGCACTTTTCTTTTTATTTCTTTACCTATTTATTGGTGGTTTTGTGCCTTCCTATAGACATTTGGAGAAGGAAATGAGAGACTGAAGTAATAAAAGTAACTTTATTAAGTAGACACTTAATAAAATGTTAAATACCATACATAGATTTCTGATAATTTATATTTGTTTTATTATTTATAGTTTCATTTTACAATTGATCTTGGTGTATATAACAATAATTAATTAATGAATGAATGAATTATTTTTGGCCCCAACATACCACAGTTTGTTTGTCTGTTTTTTAACTTTATAATATCTTACTAATATTTGTAATTTCTTATTTTAAAATTTATTTGTTCCCTTTGGCAATGTTATGTTAATGTAAATATTATTTAATTCTTTAACTTTACTTTTGGTTTTTTGCTAATGTATACAAAAAAAGTATTTTATTCATTCATTTATTAATTAATTACTTCATTATTGTAATTCATATTTTGATATCTTAAAGAATGCAGAAAACATATCAATGATAGATGAATCACTCATTTATTTGGAATTATTTATATTTCTGTTATTTATTTATTTATTTATTTATTTCCTGTGTTAGTTTTATAATAAAAAAATTATTTATATAAATATTATTTAATTATTTAATTTTGCTTTTGGTCCCAAAATATATACAACTATATATATATATATATATATATATATATATATATATATATATATATATATATACATATATATATATATATATATATATATATATATACATATATATATATATATACATATATATATATATATATATATATATATATATATATATATATATATATATATATATCAAGATTTTTCTCAATTAAGTAATTTGTTTATTAATTTATTGTGGTGGTGCTATAATATACACAATATTTAATTTTACTTTTGGCCCCAAAGTATACAACACCACCTAATCATTCTTATTCCCATAGTTCCAGGTATATTACCATAAATCCCTGTTTCTTAATTGGAAACCTATTCCTTGAACTATCTGGTTATTAATGTAACTTATTATATTTTGTGCTTACATTTTGTGAAATATACTGTCATAACAAAGCCTTATAGATAGATGAATTTGGCAGATGTGTAATGATTGTGTCACTCGGAGCGACCCGTCAGCTTTGATTAGCTCTGGTGTCAGCACGTGCTTCGTTTCACCACCGAGGGCGCGACGCTGTCGACTCTGTCGCTGGTGAGAAGATGCTTGTCATGTTTGGATGACTCGCGAGAGACTCAGATCCCAATTCTTGAATCCCGTCCAGGCTCTTTTGATGCTGGGCACATCTGAATTTTAGTCACATTTCAGTCTCACCCCGATGTGTACTTAGTGTGCCTGGCAAATGGATCACTTTAAGTCATGCATATTCATAACAGGAGATTCAGTTTTGAATAATATTCATGGCTGTAGATTCTGTCCGTAATGTTAGCAGAGATGTTGTTTGATCAACATAGGTTTATTAGAAAACCATAACTCTACCTACATTTTTGCAAGAGTCTAGAAACCTGTAGCCTACATACAATTCAATACATGAATGAAATGGACACTAGAGGCAGTAAAACACCACTTTTAAACAACTTTTATTCTATTTCACACAAATTATGATTACAGAAGCAGATTATTGATTAATTAAGCCTTATTTTTGCACAATTCCTTGCACAATACTATGTTATGACCTCAAATCACTTTTAACACAGTGCATGAATTGTAAATTAATACATTTTGACATTTGCATCACATAACCAGCTCCAAATTTATGACTTTTCTGATGTAGTAAACTTGCTCGGTAACGCACCCGGTACAGTATTGCACTTGAGATGCAAAGTATCAGGTACAATTCTGGTGAAACACTAGTCACGATAAAAGAGCTCAAAGGCTTGTAGAACCAATACATACATTGCATTGCACGTATATATACATACAATTCAATGCAAGTATGAGGTGAACACTAAAGAGGCAGTAAAACACCATATTTAAACTACTTTTTATGCCTTTTTGCAGAAATGTTTACAGAGGCAGATTATCGATTAACAATTCCTTGTACAATACTATGCTTTGGCCTGTAGTGCATTCTTTGTAAACCTTTGTTCTTTGTTATGTGTTTGCATCACATAACAAGCTCCATGGGCTAGGCTTTTCTGATGTAGTAAACTTGCTCGTTAGTGCACCCGGTGCAGTCCTGTGAAACACAAGTCACGATAAAAGAACACAAAGACATGTAGAAGTGAAATAAAATGGCATGGTTACTTCATTTTTAACTGAAGTTTGCTTTATTGGTTAGCTTTAGTACCTGGTTTAGGCGCATTATTTTCAAACCTGATGAAGCCGATAACCTTACATTTAATTTCCAAACTGCGTAATGTAATAAAATTTTGCCAGAAAAAGCCAGAACATTCCTTTAGTGCCTCTAACTGGATATTTCACTTTGAAAGTGTCACAAAATGTGCAAAAACCAACTTGATATCATTTTGCAATTTGCAGAAGTGTCACCACAGGCACATTTTTCCAGGTTGTGTTTGATTGTATCAGAGATGTTTTTCTGGTTGGAAAACCGTTCCTTTAACTGTCTGGTGATTAATGTTACATGGGTTATCCGGGCTTGCACGACTACTCATCTTGACTAGGTTGCGATTGGGCAAATCAATGTTTATCTTAGATAAATGACTCACCGCATGCTGGGCAGCATCAGCGCTCTGACAGCCAGCTGGAGGCTTTGACATGATGTGTGTGAGGAACGAATGCTCACATATCTCCATCACCAGATTCATGCTGCTTCTGTTGTCATGAAAAACTGGCATTTCAAAAGTCTCACGGTTTGTTCTGAACATTATAGAATTAGATGTTCTGAACATTATAGAATTAGAATGTTTAGTCTTTTCAAATTGCATTTTATATTTCATAATTCAATATATGTCATGCATGTATAGTACGTTATACACCCAGTATCTGCTGCAGTTTTCATGTGCATGAAATTGTGCTTCATGACCCCAATGTTCTCCAGTTTCACTTTATTTTTACATTTAATGGCTTTTGGGCGAACATGGCTGCGTTGACAGTTTTCCAATAGAAAGTGTTTCATTTACAGAACAGTTTCACCTAAACCTGTTTTATTTCTGTGATCATTTACTCACAGTCATGTGTTCCAAACCAAAAAAATAAATAAAAACAGTAGAAATTAACATAAAATAGCCTTTTGTCCTACTTTTGTATGCTATATATTTCAGATCTTAAAAGTCTCATGTTTTGTTTGGATAGGCAGGTTAAATCCTTTTTTCTTTTTCTTTTTTGCATGTCCAAATTATAGAATTGGAATGCTTAGTCTAAATGGTAAAATTACATTTCATATCATTATTTCATAACTTATTATGCATGAGTTATGTAATATTTCACACTCAGATGTCTGCTGAGCAGTATTCATGTTTGTGAAACTGTGCTTTGTGTCCCCAAAATTCTCCAGTTGCACTTTTATTTATTTATTTATTTATTTATTACATTTAATTGGTTTTGGCTGAGCATGGTTGTGTTGGGGGGGGGGGGGGGGAGGGGGGGGGGGGAGATATGTGTGTGTGTGTGTGTGTGTGTGTGTGTATATAACCCCCCCAGAAATTAACATAAAAGTAGCCCATTTGTCTAAATTTGTGTGCTGTATATTTAAGATCTTTTGAAGTCATACAACACAGTAGCTCGCAAATTTAATGCGCATTTCAGCAAATTAAAACTTGCTGAGATGAGTTTATTAAACCTCCTTTTTTAGACCTTGGCAGTAAAAACCAGCCTCCGCTTTCATTGTATGTAAAACAGCATCTCTGAAATGCAAACTAAAATCAAGGAGGAAAGAAACTCGTGCAGGTTCAGAACAACATGAAGGAGAATAAATGATGACAGAATTGACATGTTTAGGTGAGCGATGTCTTTAAGACTTGTTAATTGAACACTATTAAGAAAACCTTATGACCTCGTCTGCCATCATTCATGAGCTTGTGCATTTACTGTATTATTCAAAAGCCATTTACAGCTCCGCAGTGATAAACAGGTACACCATTAGTGTGAGGTAAACAAACCACCTCATTAGAAACCAGCATTTGAACATCTTAATTAAGGTGTGAAGTTACATGTGCAGGAGACTTACATTCACTCCAAGCGTCTGTCTATTAAATATTAACATTAATAGATAAATATAAATTCATAGAAAAGTTGTCTTGGTCAAATTATTGACTCTAGTTCTCATATTTAATCTTTCAGCCTTGGCTTGATGGTTCTACAAGCATTAGAAATTCAGTATAAATCAGTTCGGCCTGAAGTATGTGTGCATAATATTGTTTTAATGTAATGCAGAGTGGTGCCAAGACCTAATAACATTATCCAAACTAACAAGGAGCTTGGGAAATGAGGCCGATGTCGCCAGAACTTTCATTTTTCAGGAACATTAATAATTAAGCGAGTTTCATTCAGCTGTGTTGCAGCACGTAAACAAACCAAGAGCAGCACATCACTTCCACAGAGAAAACCTTCATTATTTACTTTTACGTGCGAATAATGACACGACTAAAAGGAAACGGATGCTTTTGGCAGTGGTTTAGCTGAGACGGAGCAAAGCCAGAATCCTGCAGGCAGAAGAAGCTTTCGGGAAAGATGGCAGAAAAAACTGAGACTGTGTTTGGAGGGAAAGACTGTGCACCACGTTGATTTACTGTTACTATTTTATGTATTTGTGCTGTGCCGAAAATCCTTTACGTAAATGACCAGCCTTTTAAAAATTGTTTGCAAATCTCTCGTTATGCTGTTATCACCAAATATTGACTTCAATCATTCTGCCAAGTTGTTTTCTTTCAATTAGCACAGGTTTTGTATTTCTTTTTGTAGCTGATTGATCGTAGGCCTCATTGATCTGAGCTCATACACCTCAGTTTTCACCTTTCACATTTGAGTGAACAATTCACTGAAAAACTGAGGTGCATAAGCTCTGAACAATGAGACCTACGATCAATCGGTTCCAAAAGAAAACCTGTGCTAATTGAAAGAGGAAGAAAAAAAAAAGTTAATAAGATTCAATCCAAGGTTTGGTGATAATATAGCATAACAAGCGTTCTGAATGATCTTAGTATGAGATTCGGGTAACTTTACAGCCCTGATTTTATTGGACTTGAGTGCAGCATTTGATACAATAGATCATGTGACCCTTATAAAGTGTTTATCATATTTAGTTGGGATTCATAGGACTGTTTTGAAGTGGTTTAGCCTGCGTCTTATCTTGAGAATAGATATTTTTCAGTGAAGTTTAGTGACACTTTTCACCATCAGCACCTATTAACCTGTGGTGTTCCTCAGGGTTCTGTTATTGGGATTAATTGGTTTTCTTTGTATGCTGCCCCTGGGTTTGATTTTTTTTAATTTTATTTTTTTTAATTATGGCATTTCCTACCATTTTCTTTATTTTTACATGATAAACAATTTGTCTTCTTTTGAGATCATGAGAGAGTTGTGCTTTTTAGTCACTTTTGGCATTCTTGGAAGAGATTAAGAGCTGGATGGCCCTCAATCTGGTTCAGTTAAACCAGGGACAGAGATTATGATTTTTGGACAGAGCAGTTGTAAAGTGCTTTATAAATGAATGAATGAGAGAAATACAGGCCATTTTTGACATGGAAACCTTGCTGAATGTTTTGTAGATAAGGTATAGTACATCGCCATCTTGCTCCGACCAAAATGACTTGAACGCATCCGATGTCATATTTGTAAATACAAACTTCCCAGGAAGACTTGAATGCCACATTATTTGTAAACAGCAGAAGATGGAATGATAACAATGAATGTTATTTTTACTCCACAGACAAAGAATATTTTTATATTTTTATTTAGAGATCTTAGAAGACAGCAAGGACATCCCATCCTGAAGGTGAAAGTGGTTATGAAAAGCTAAACTATGAATGTTTCATAATGTTTCAAGACATTCTCTACCATTGTAATTGGACCACGAGAGAGAAAAAATTAGGCTATGTATTATTATATAATTATTAAATAATTATCAAATATTATACATAGTTTATATTACATTTCTATAATATAAAATATTATATATTATACAAATATTTTAAATATTAATATAATATTAATATATATGAATATATAAATATATAATGTTATATTTATGTATTTCCTGAGGGTTTTTGTGATTGTGACTATAATTTTAAAAATTAAATTTAATAGTATATATACATATACATATTTTATATTATAGAAACATAATAAACATAATAAAAAACAAAATAATACATTATAAATTATAAGCATTATTTTTATATTATAACTGTATACTGATATTATACTATATGTTTACATATCCCATGCAGTTTTGTGATAATGTAAATTTTTAAATTCAGTAATTCAATTACAAAGAAATAAATGCCTTTCAAAAGTTGACAGACCTGAAAATACTTGAATAATATGCACACACACCTCTTTAAGCCACAGAAAATTTGAGATGTGAGATCACAAAAATGACAGAACGAACCCATCCAGAGCACAAACAGAGGCCGAGGTTTTCAATTCTGTCCGACACTGATGCAGATCAGAATCAAATTGATTTGATTTCTATCAGCACCAATCCGGATCAAAATCACAAATTCAAAGTTTTATTCATGTGGCTTGAGCGTTGAGCTCTTTTCTATCATTTCAGACTGGGCTTCATGACTGTTTTTTGATGGATTTGGTTGGGGCGTTTTTAGCTCTGTGCTGAGGAGAGTGACGACTCTAATTAAGTCAAACTGTCAAACTACAGAGCAGGAAGCACGAGCTAACGAATCTACAAACACAGCTTTAGCATTCAGAACTCCTTATATAATGATTCTGACCAAGATGGAGACTAATTTTGACTTCCCAACATATGTTCAGTCATGCAATAGTGAAAATGTTAAAAAATGAAAGGCTCTTGCAGGGATTGAAGGCAGGAGGAGAGAGTATTTGGCCAGTGATGCAAGACCTCTGCAGGGTGCTGCTAACGCTCCTGAAAGTCCTGTCATCGCTTACTCGTCCACATGTCCCTCCAAACCCCTGTGTTCAGCTGCTGTGTTTTTATCTGTAAATTTGAAGAATCATCACACACCTTAAACAATTTAGAGAAACCATGTCTGTCTAGATTTACCAATCTGTTTGTTTGCTTCATTATTCATTTATTTAAAATTGTGCAAATTTTGTATACATACACATTTTATTTAAAATTATATGTACTTAAAGACAATTTATTTATACATACATTTAATTCATTTATTTATTTCAAGTTATATTTACATATCACAAAGACATTTTATATATACATAAAACATTATTTATTTTGCTTAAAATTATATTTACATATCTGACATTTTATTTAGAAATACATACACACATTTTCTTTCATTTAACATATTTACATATAACAAAATTTTATGTATACATACAGACACATCTTATTTATCTATTTATTTAAAATTATATTTATTTATTACAAAGACATTATATATATATACACACACACACTTAAATTTTTTATTTATTTGAAATTATATTTACATTAGACATTCACACATTTTATTCATTTATTTAATTGTGTAAAATTACATTGACATATCACAAACACATTTATTTATTTATTTATTTATTTCAATTTAAAGTTATTTTTACATATCATGAAGACAATTTTAATATACATCCACACATTTTATTTGTCAGTTTACTTATTTTTTTATTTTATTTAACATTATATTTGCATATCACAAAACCATTTTATATGTATTGTACATCTTATTTAAAATTATATCTACATATTACACAATACATTTTGTATGTATTTTATTTATACATACACATTTTATTAATTTATCCATCCAGTATGTCTTGCAGATTTAAACGACATGATTTTAAAGATTTTTAATAGTCTTTAAATGTTTGTATAATTAAATGAAAATGTTCCTCGGCTGCAGTTTGTTAGTTTGAGTTCTGAATGACAGCACAGTATTTGCACAGTAAATCCAGCCTCTTATTAAATTAGAAACAGATTTGAATAAATAATGAAAAATAATGAGACCCTTAGCATTTAAACCCCTACAACAAACTTAATGAGCACGAGTCAGACAGAGAAAGAAGCCATTGCAGAGACAGTCGGATGAAGATGTGAGACGCTGTATTGACATTTTGAGCTGCTGTAAATCAGGGACGAGGGTCAGAATGAACTCGTGAAATATTAGCAGACGGGAGAGAGGCTTTTAGCATGTCTCAAGAGCCATGCATTTCTTCCTCTCTCAATCCAAATGCGGTTATGAATGTAAACAATTAGCACTCGAGTCCATAAAACATTTGTGAAATGCTGCTTGAAAGTCACGGTCAGTATGAATTGTTGATGTGTGTGGAGGTTTTTATTTTTGTGCTCCACTGAAAAAATAACTATGGAAGTTAGACGTAATATTTCAATATTTATACATTTTAATGGTTAACCTAACTGTTGTTTAATTAACTGAAATCAGGAAACAGCTGCAGAAAAATTATAGTTTTAGAAACCTATAAAAAACGTTTTTTTTTTTCTCAAATTATGTTTTTATTTATTTATTTATTTATTTATTTATTTATTTTATTATTATATATATATATATTTTTTTTTTTTTACCAAATGCTGTGTTTACCATTTAAAATTTTCTGGATTCCTTTTTAATTGTTTAATTAAACTGTAATAAGTAAAAACAATGTCCAATTAATTGAATTAATAATAATAATTAAAAAAAACAAAAAAAAAACAGTGTAGCTATTAAATGTTTTGATTTATTTATTTTATTTTCCCCAGAAATTCTGTTGTGTATTTAAATTTTTCTGGTAATCAAATGAAGGTATGAAACATTAATTAAATAAAATTTAATTAATCAAATGAAAATTAAACAAACCCTTTTTGTTTCTTTTTTTTTTTTTTTTTGTGCAAACGAAGTGCTGCACAACAGTTAAAATTAAAGCAAAAAAAGTGTAACTATTCCTTATTTGTTGTTGTTGTTGTTATTAAAAGCAGTAGTGTTCTACTGTACAATAGTAATATATTATACAAATAAATGTCATTGTACTGTACAAAAGTAATATATTTCTGTCACAATTTCTTCAAGTTAAACCAAACTTTTATTTTGGGTTGCTGTGAAGATCTTTAAGTTTGTGTTTATATGATATGATCTGTGTTTATATGATATATCTCTTAATTTTTTATTTTGTGTCAGAAATGGGCCTTCATAAATAACAACATACGGCTTTGAAATTACATATTAATAATTTTTCGATGGCCAAAACTAATTCTGAGATATATTTACATACAAATTGCACTGTGCACATGAATACCGAGTGGTTTGTGAGACCGTGCTGCTCTTACATTCACACGCATGTTAAAAATGAAGCGCACGCATGCTGTAATCCATAATGGGTCTGTTTATTCTGTGGGTGAGACTCACGCCACTGCACTAATCACAAATTCTCTTTGTCTGTGGAAATCTACAGCCACATCTACACGCTTTTAAAGTGACCTTTCATTCTCAACAGCACGTCCGTTAGTACTGATCTCTAGTCCTGCTCTCAGTGTGTGTGAATTCACTTCGCTTCTCCATTAAATGAAGGATCACTGACAGCCAATGAAACGTCTCACATATTCCCAGACAGCAGAAACTTCTACTGAGAGCAGAGAAATGCTTTAGTTCTCTTATAACTAGATTAGCAACATTAACATGGATTTGGGTTTAAAATATATTTGGAATTTGAGGTTATATTTTTGCAGGAGAAAATTCATTAGATGCATTATTTTATTTTAAATTACAAATTATTAATTATTAAAAATATTTTTATTTTTAATTAATTGTATGTATGTATTATTATTATTATCATTAATTTTATTATTTATTTATTTATTGATTTTATTTTTTACAAAAAACATTTAAAAGCACACGTTTTTAAAAGTAGAAATATTCCATCTGGCCTTATAAATATGATGTTATAGAAACTTCATGTATAATGCAATAAAAAAAAAAAAATATATATATATATATAAATATATATATATATATATATATATATATATATATATATATTTAAAATAATTAAATAATTTTGTCTTAGACACAAAATAAGTAATTAGTGTAATATTTTTTTCTTACGTCAGTCTACTAAATACATATATGTAAATATTTTATTCTTATTTGTTATTTTATAAAATATATTTTATAATATTTTTAATAATTTAACACTTAGATGCACTTATATTTGATAATTTAACACTTAGATTCTTATATTATTTTTATTTTAAAGTTAAGTTTTTTTATTCTTATTAATTGTGAACTTCTTGTACATCTAGTTCCGCAAACATAAATAATTCTATTCTTTTTTAATTCTTATCTTTTTAAATTCTTTATTTTTTTATTTGTCATTTTCATTTTATTTAATTTTCATTTATTTATTTATTAATTTACAATGTTTTGCAATTGATTAATTTTAATTTTTAGTATTTTTTATTTTCAATGTTAATTTTACAGTTATTTTTTTCGTTATTGTGTTATTTTATTTATCTTTTACATTTTCAGTATTCATTTTTTAAAGTAAAAATTAATTAATTAATTAAAATGTTTATAATTTGTTTTCATTTAAATTTCATTTTTTTTTCATTTCCAATATTAACTTTTACAATTAAGATTTATATATTTATTTATTTATTTGAATGTATATTTACATTTCAAAAAGCCGTTTTATATATTCATATTTATTTTAATTCCTCAGACTTACACTGAAGGTAGGAATAGAACACCTTAACAACACCACATAGCAACACCCTGGCAACCACCCAGAACACCCTAACAACTTGGCGTTGACCACCAATCACATTGTCCTCAGTTAAGTCGTCAGTCGACTAGCAGATGCTAGTAATTCAGAAAGTCGGCGCTCAGCATTACGCTCACAGCTGAAATTCAGTCCGAGAACAAATAGCGTCTATTAGTTGAACAGCACAGGGTTTAATAAAGGACACGCGAACACAAATCGCACAATTTAGCGGAGAGGTTTGATAGATGTCAAGCTGAAGAATTCAGCGTTCCCTGTGGACGTCTGCTGCCTGAAGTTAACTCAGATTCATAACGCTATAATAACCCTGCCGGCTTGCTTTGAAATATATTGTAAACGATTTGTGAAGCGCCTTCACGGCAGAGCCCTGAAAATGAGTTTCTAATCACGCTGAACGAGTCAAAGACGCAGCGTATGACCTGCTGATGATGACGGCCATATGATATCATTAACGCAGATAAGAGAGACTGAACATTTGTGCGAAACGCATATGAGTTTTTGGGTTATGCAGGGCCTGTAATGCGCTCGTGCTGTATCGAACATGACTTGGCTGTTTTATGCATTTTGCTGCGAGTCATTTTAATTCACAAAGGCCTTCTGAAAACGAGCTTGCTTGTGTTGTGATTATAGGAAGAGTTTGTGTAAAAATTTCTCAGTGTTTCAGATAAACATCTGCTGCTCTGGTAAAACTCACTCTCTTCAACTTTAATTAAAACTTCATTATTTACACAGTGACAAGGAAATGAACAGGATGTTAATGAAGAGCTAGTTACTTATTGCTCATACAAATATTTAGAACTGGACGTGACTGGAAATTATTTATTTATTTATGTACATACATACAAAAGTGGATAACAAACCCTATGCATTTTAGTCTAAATATGTAAAGTATCTTATTTTAGGGATGAATACTTAAACATTTCGGGTGTTTATTTATTTTCATGTATTTATTAATTTTCTTTAATTCATTCATTCATTCATTCATTCATTTATTTAATAATCAATTATTTATTATAAATTTATAATACAATTTAAGGTTTTTATAATATAAATGTAATAACATAACTTATTATCATTAATAATAATAATAATAATAATAATAATAATAATAATAATAATAATAATAATAATAATAATTTTGCCAATTTATTTTATTACATAAGTTGATACCATACCCTAATATTCCTAATATTTAATGCAGTTTTCTTTAGATTATTGTTTTGTTTGAAGGATGAATCTTTAAACATTTGGGGTGTTTACCTATTTTCATTTATTTATTACATTTATTTATATAACAATGATTTATTTTATACTTATTTATTCATTATAAATTTATTTTATTTATAAAATATGATGATGATTACTATTATTATTTTAAATTACCTACCAATTTATAGTAGATACTAGACCCTAATATTCCTAATATTTAATATTTGATGCAATTTTTTTTTCAGATTAAGTAAAGTGCTATATCTTGTTTAAAGGAGAACTATATAAGCATTTATGTGTTTTATTTATTTATTTATTTAGTTATTTATTTCATAAGTAGATAACAAACCCTAATAATCCTAATATTTTATGCATTTTTTTTAAGATGAATGCTTAAATATTAGAGTATTTAAGTATTACTGGAAAACAGGACACCAAAATATCACTGGAAAAACTGATTAAGAAAATAGTTTTCATTTATTTCATAATTAATTCAGAATTTTAAGTTATTTTTATTTATCTAATTTTTATGTACATTTTATGAATTCAATTTTCTTTATTTATATTATTTTATTTATTATTTTCTTACATTCTATATAGCTTTTTATTTATTTGTCTACTTTTTATTTTACTTGTTATTTTTATTTTAATTATTTATTTATTTTTTCAGTGTTGGAAATCCCATTTTCCACGGATATGCTGCTCTAGAAGCCCATTGTCATCTGTGAGCTCGTGAGAGACTTGGGGACGCCTCGCCGGATGCAATTTATTCAATAAATTCACAGAAATGACACGCAACACAAAACCCTTTTGAAAACAAGCTCTGATGCCAGGGAAACGTGGCGTTATTGCAGTAATATCACGATGTCGGCTACGATACACCATGGAATCTTTCTGGAGAAGAGAAAAATAGGCCAGCGCTGAGATTTGACACCAGGAATGTGAAATTACAGTCAGTTTGAGTTCAACTTACTTTGCATTCAGATGGATCTGCTTCCTCATGCGCAACCAAATATCTTTGGATCTGTGCCGCCATTGGCTGTATTTTGATGAATTTGATGAAAAAGCCCTCAGAAAGAGCAGAGAGGGAGTTCTCATTTCTCTAAAGCAAATCTCTGCTGATTTGAGGCCTCTGTTATTTAAGACCTGCAGACACCGCAAGAGCTTTATTGCATTGAGCACAGACATATCAACGCAAACATCATCAAAAACTGGCCTAATATCAGCTACAGGCCGATACTGTGTGTGTGTGTGTGTGTGTGTGTGTCTAAGATGAATAATAACACTAATGATGCAACTAATGAACAATAATTTAGAGCTAATAAGAGTTAATAAGAGCTAGTTAGTCATTGCTCAAATAATTGCTTTGCTCCTCTTTGTAAGTCACTTGTCTGATAAATGTAAAACAAACCCTAATAGTCTTTTTTTACCTAGCATTTAGTATTTTTTTTTTCTGAATATGTACAGTATCATATTTTGAGGATGATTTTATTTATCTACTTATTGTATTACATAAATAGATAACAAACCCTAATAGTCCAACTATTTATGCATATTTCCCCTAAATATGTACAATATCTTGTTTTTGGGTGAATATTTAAAATGTAGTATGTAATATTTAAATAATATTTATTTATTTATTTGCTTGTTTGTTTATTTGTTTTTACCTACTTTTTTAATTTATTACATAAATATGATAAACCCTAATATCTTATGCACATTTTTTTTCTGAATATATAAAGCATCTTGTTTTGAGGATGAATATTTAAATGTGTAATATTGATTTATTTTGTTTTTATTTATGTACTTATCTTTCCTGAATATGTACAATATCTTGTTTTAAGGATAAATATTTAAACATTCAGGATTTTTTTTATTAATACTGGAATACAGAGCAAACAATGAAAATGGTTGTCTTTTAATTAATTAATGTTATATAATTTTTTAATTTTTATATTTGTTATTTTTAACTTTTTTTTTACATTTAATGTATTACATTTTATATTCTTTTTATCCACTTTATTACATCAATGCCTATCAGTGATAAAGAATGATTAACATTAGCGATGCTACTTACTAAACTGTTTCTTTTAGTAGCATGAAAGACTCGTCAAAACAGTGTTTATAAAAAGTTAACGATTTTTAACAAGTAGCACTGTAACGTAACGTGAATAGCAGTTTTTTAATAAAAATTTTTGCATGCAACTTTGTGTTTTTTGTTTTGTTTTATTCTCTGGTCAAGACTGATACTGTCACTATACTTGAGATCAGGAAATGAAGCTTCAGTTGACTCACAGTGACTCATTATAGTGACGCAGCATTGAACTGGGTCACGAGCTGGTGTTTTAAAATCCAGATCATGACACAGCAGCTTTAGAGCTGAAGATGTTTCTTTCTGGACTCTTCTGCTCGGTCAGGCTGAGGTCGTGATATTTAGTTTAGCAATAATGTCCTCCTGGGCTTTAAAATCTCTGGATTCTGCTTGGATTGTATGTATACTCTATATATATATATATATATATATATATATATATATATATTTATTTATTTATATATATATATATATATATATATATATATATATATATTTTTTTTTTTTGTATTCTGTATACTTTATAAACATATAAAGTGCCCACAGCTTCAAAATAATGAGGCTTGACATTTACTGCTGGTCTGGAGAGAGAAAGGTCACGACATCAGCCTGAATTCTGTGCAACTCTTAAATGTGTGTCAGTTAAAACAAAGCCTCTGCATTCAACTAGTCATTTCATCAACAACATATGATAAGTGTTTGTCCATGCAAAAAATTACAATAAAACACAGAATGCTTGGGTGTTGCTATGTGGTTGCTAGGGTCTTCTGGATGTTTTAACATGTGCTGCAGTAAGGGTGTTTTGGGTGGTTTCTAGGGCATTGCTAAGGTGTTCTGGATGTTTCTAACATGTTTCACTGCACTAGAGGGTGGTTTCTAGGGCGTTGCTAAGGTGTTCTAAGGGTTGTTAAAATATTGTGCTGCAATAGGTTTGTTTAGGCTGATTTCTAGGGCGTTGAGAATTGCGCTACAGTAGGGGTGTTTTGTGTGGTTTCTAGGGCATTGCTAAGGTGTTCATAATTTTTTGTAACGTTACACTGTAGTAGAGGGTGTTTTGGCTGGTTTCCAGGGCGTTGCTACATGGTTAAGATGTTTTTAGTATGTTGTGCTGCAGTAGTGGGTGTTTTGGGTGGTTTCTAGGACGTTGCTAAGGTGTTCGGAGTGTTTTTAATGTTGCACTGCAGCAGAGGTTGTTTTAGGTGGTTGCTAAGGTGTTCTGAATGTTTGTAGCATGTGCTGCTGTAGGGGTGTTTTGGGTGGTATCTAAGGCATTGCTATGTGGTTGATAAGGTATTAGTAGTGTTTTCCGTGTGTTGTACTGCTGTTGCTTTTTTTTTGTTTCTGGGTGGTTTCTAGGGCGTTGCTAAGTGTTTTCTCAGTCGTCTTTTAGTATGTTGCAGTGCAGTTCCTAGGGTATTTTGGTTGGTTTCTAAGGCGTTTCCAAGTAGTTGCTGAATGGTTTTTAAGCACATTACTATGGTGTTGCTAGTCAACTTTAATACGTCCGGATAGAGGTTTGATCCAGTCACTAGAAATATTAGTACTGACTTTACAAACACCACTAACTACTTGCGTTCTAGTCTTGACTAAAGAACTGTTGAAGCGGCGTGTGATTTCAGAGGATGATTCATGCATTGTTTCGGGAAATACAGTGATCCGGTTTTGATTTAGCAGGCAGAAAGTGCATTAATCTTCCACTGATTGGATTAATGTGATTCTCATTCATAGCAGATCGAGAGCGTTAGAGAGAATAAAGCAAAGTCATTCAGTGACGATCACAGGTGGGTTTGGGGAAATCATTCCAATCAAGCAATCATGGTTTAACCCTGAATCTCTCGTCTGTATCCTAACACCTGTTTTCCATCGTATGACCAACTTAAAGTAACAGACTTCAGCGTTTGCATATTTTATGAATATTTTATGAGTCAGAGATAAAATATTCTCTCTCTCTTACTCTCTCTCTCTCTCTTTCTCTCTCTCTCACTCTCGTTTACTCGGTTGAGCTGTAGTCCTCATTATCATTGGTTTTCATGGGATTTATGGGACGGGCTTATGGGATTTTAGGGGGTCATTAATCAGGATAAACGTCTCAAACAGCTGTGTGTGCTGATTCCTCTGCTGTTCTGAGCGCACATTTCTGTTTTGTGTGATCAATAAGGAGAAACGGGGCCACAGAACCAGGTCTGTTTAAAAGCACATGCATCTGGACTTCAGACTCACTGCGGCTGTAGATGAAAGCAGAAGCTTTTCTCCACCGACCAACCTTCACCTCACGAATCCTCCCACAGGCACCTGTACTTCATGCCGCTTTGAATGATTAAATTAGCGAATACTGGCTGTTTTGTAATACTGTGGAAAATCACTTTTCTGAGCTCACTGGTTTCGGTTATGTAAAGACATTTCAGATTGAATCCGCTCTGCTTCTTGCACTCAGAATACCAGCAAGTTTTTGTAATGAAATTATCTTCTATTGACTGTTTTATTGAGATTTAAGGTGATTTTCGAAGACTAATTCATCTAAAAATTACAATAATTTCATTGCATTCTGTTCCAAATCTGTGTAACTTTCTTCCATGTAAGGAGATGTTTAGCTAAACATTCATGCTGCACTTTCCAATACACTATTAGAGTCTTATGAAATCCATTTTATTTTTTCCAACTTGCAAATTTATTTATTTATTTATTTTTTTTTAAGAATTTTCCAAATTCTGTTTTTTTTTTCCATTTAAATTTTTTGGACTCTGTTTTAATGGTTAAATTAAATTTTAGTAATTAAAGATCATGTCTAATTAATTGAAATCCTGAAATTTAACAACAATTGATCAAGTTTGGCAAAATAAAAAAAAATAAAAAATAAAAAATAAAAATAATCAAAATAATTTTTTTAGGGTGCTATGAAATATATATATTTTTTAATCTAAAATTCAATTTTATTTTTTCCCATGTTCCATTTCTTGCATTTTATTTTTTCTGGATTCCATTTTAATGGTTAATTAAAATGTAATTATTAAAAAAGAATGCGAAATCAATTGAAACTTTAACAAATTCATATATTTAAAAAAAATAATAATAATTGAGCCCTTATGAATTTTTTTTTTTTTGAAATTTTTTGGATTTATAATTTAATACGACTTTATTTAACATTTTTTAACATTTGAATATATGCAAGTACAAGTGGGATTTGAGTTACGCAAAAGAAAAAAAAAATAAAAAAAAAAAATCTATCATGTGGCTTTGTCCTCATTCATTTTCATTGTGTGGACACTGGACAAAGAAATTTGGTGTAGTTTTTACTTTGAAACTCAGAATTTTCACTCAGAAATTGCTAGTAGTTTCACAAACAATTGAAAATGATAAGTGACACATTGAGTCGAAATTTTCAAGTAGAAAGACTGCTATAGTATTTTCTTGTAAAACTTACTCCAATAATCTTTTGTTTTATTTACTGAACTCTGTTCCATGGAAGAATGAAAGTAATATAGGTTTGGAATGATATGAGAGTGTGCGTAAATTAAAAAAAAAAAAAAAATCATTTCTGGTGCTATTTTAACATTTTAGATTTTGCAGTGCTTCAGTTTAATTTATTTTGTTTTGAATGTGAAATTAACATGTAACTGTCTTCCTCCACATCCTGCTTTCTCCAGCAGAAAGTTTCTTTATTTATTTAATGAGGTAGAACATTTCTGTTTATGAATTCTGGGCACAGATGAATCTCCACATGTCAGGATTTCCCCCTCTGAAACACAAGCGCAGAGTTTGTTTTTCACAGAGACGTGATAAATATGAAAGAAGCTCAGCAGGACCGTGAAATATGTCTTTGTTTTCTCAAAGTCAGCATGTTTCTAAAGCTGTGTGGCTTTAATTAAACATCAGATTCACGTTCGCTGTCAGAATGATCTCTCACATCCTGAAGGACACGAGCGGACGAAGTGTATCAGAAATAAAGAATTATTCTGTGCACACACACGCAGGACACTGCTCCTGTGATTTTTTCTGTTGTCTGTTATGGTAATATGTTCATGTATAATGTCCACATACGCAATGCAAGGTTGTAGGAATGACAAGCAAGTTTGAATATGGGAGTGAATATACTAAATTAACATTCTGTGTGTGTGAATGGAATGCAGGAGTTACTCCACAGTTTAAATGCAGTCACTTTTGGGTTTCTGTCTGTTAGGAAGCTGTTTTAGATGGCAGCTGATTATGTCTGATGGCAGCTGATATTTAGAATAGAGCTTGTATTGCTGTTCCTATTTCTTTATTAATTTGGTGTTTCTAGGGTGTTTCTATGCGGTTTCTGTGTGTTTTAGCATGTTGCACTGCAGCAGAAGGGGTTTTGGGTGGTTTCTAGGGCGTTGCTAAGATGTTCTGAGTGTTTTAGCATGCTGCACTGTAGTAGAGGGTGTTTTGGGTGGTTTCTAGGGCATTACTAAAGTGTGCTGAATGTTCTTAGTATCTTTCACTGCAGTAGAGGGTATTTGGGTTGTTTCTAGGGAGTTACTAAGGTGTTCTGAATGTTTTTATCATGTTACACTGCAAGAAAGGATGTTTTGCGTGGTTTCTAGGGCGTTGCTATGTGATTAAGTTCCTATCTGATAGGATGCTGTTTTAGAAGGTGGCTGACTATGTTGGTAGTGTACAGCGAGGCAGGTATTGGAACAAAGTGGTCTTGTTTTGTCTTTCTGTAGTGATCACACAGGGTATTAGACAGACTTTATCTGTGTGGTGAAACCAGACTGATCTCTGAAACACAATGGCACTGTTTTATCTTGTTCTTTCACTCGTGTCCTTTCAGGATCATTCTGTTACTAAATTACATTATAATTTGCTACAAATTGCAGATTTTTTTAGCCATGTACGTGTTCTCCCGCTAATGCAGTTCCTGTCTGACTGTCATCTTTCTTTGTCTCATTTTATTCTCCTCTCTCTTGCTCGCTCTCTCTCTGCTTTTGGTTTGAGAAACATTGTTCTGATGGAAGTAGGTCAGGTGCTCCTAACTGATCCATTAGTTTCAGCTGTAAATTGAAGGACAAAATAATAAAACTGATTTCTGGGGAGAAATGTAGGCTGTGTTTGATTCTATCCTCCTAGCACTGCAGGTCTCTTTCTAATTATGTTATTGGCTCTGTACCGCTGTCTGTTTGCGTCACCAGTGTTACTAGCACCATGAGGACTACTGGCAGCTTTTACTTTCACATTTGACACTTTTTTGAGTCAGTCTGCACTGCTCACTGAAGGCAGTGTCTCTTCAAAGTTATCATTTAGACAATCTGTTGTTTTTGTTTTCTAAACATTTGCACTAAAACATTATTTATGCATAATTTATGGAACTTTTTTTTAGTTAATTTAGTTCAACATTCGTCAAACATTTTTTTTATTTTATTTTTTTTTTTTAAATCAGAGAACATTCAAAAGTAACATTCTCCTGTTTGGAAAATGATAAAATGGAATTGTCCCTTAATGTTTGATTAACCAAGAACATTTTTTATTTTTTTTTTAAACTTCAAAATGTCAAAAACTGGATGTTTTAACATTCTGAGAACATTCAGAAATAACGTTTTCATAACTTTATGGTAACATTAGCATTCTCAGAACATATTTTGGTTAACTGGGGAAGAGCCATTTATCTTAAGCCGGGCTCACACTGTGCGATTTTTTAAAAGTCCTTTAGGATTGTACTTTTCAGACTGTACAAACATGATGATCATGTCACACTATGGGATTTCAGTTGTCATTAATGTCAGACTGTACGACAGTCGAGACGAGTTAAAAACGGGTGCGCGCAAGACAACTTGTCCGGAGTTTTACATTATCATCCCAGACATGTCCAGTGACTGAGAACTGAACTGCACGCAGGACCGAAATGTTGACTATCATGAAAAGTATATGAACGGCGGCAATACTGGCGTCTTTAAGAAGAATAGTGTATGCAGCTCTACACACCCACATGAAAACAGCGGCGCAACCAGTGTTTATATAGAAAAGGCAACATATCAGATGAATTCCGTGAGCGGAGGACGGGAGCGCTGGAGTTTATGGCTGACAGAATAATTCTCTAGCATTAATTCTGCTCATAGTTTGTCTGGAAAAACGGAGACAGTTTGACATTCATCGTAGGGGTAGTCACACTGCAGGACTGTGCGCCAAATCTTCTGACACTGCCAGAATTTCGTCGGTGGTGAAATTTGATCGCAACAGCCATTAATCGGCTGTCGGTGAACATGTCAAACCAGCGATCAAAGACTACAGATTTTAGCCTAGGATTATAGGAATTGTTTAGGATTTTCAAAATTTGTCCCAGACGACCAAATCGTGGCCAAAATCGCACAGGGCTTTAGTGTGAAGAACTTTTTAATAATCTAAACAACCTTTTTGTGCAGTTCAAAGTTTCCATGCTTGTTAAGTGTTCTTCATGGAACCATTGATGCCAATAAAGAACCTTAGTTTTTTAATTAAGAAAGTAAATAGATTCAGTGTTGAATGCAATGTTAAAATAGAATTTTCCCCCATTCAAATAAATAAGAGCTGTGCTCGACTGCATTCCCAGGATGGCTGCAGAGAACAAACTTGCCTTGAAAGTGACTTGGGCTGGAGGTAGACTCTGTCTGGACAGACTGTTATTTTCTGCCATATATTTTCACTGTCTTCTGCCCTGTCTCTCTTCAGTAAGTGTGAAATACTAGCTGTCGAGATCTCTCTCTCTCTCTCTCTCTCTCTCTCTCTCTCTCTCTCTCTCTCTGTCAGGCTGCCGCTCTGTCTCTTTCCATCTCATGCTCTTTCTCTAGAGTCTCTTTCTCATCTTGGAGTGTAAACATGAAGGTTTCTATTTCCATAATCCGACAGACTGTATTAGTGGGATAAGCTCTGGTGGTTTTCTGGACTCTGTACAGGTTAAATCACCATCACAGTCCCGCAGGACGACACGGACTGAGGTTTGCGGGAATCCGTGTTTGCTTTGTGACTGACTACAGTACTCTGATCAAACTCATCTTCTTGACTCATTCGGGTTAGATTTATTCAGGTAATTGAGCTAAGCACACATCACTCTATATTTTACCGCTCATGTACCAATTAGAAACGCTGCATGTCTCCAAACACTCGATCTGTGTCCTACGAGGCTGTGGAAAGATGAATCCTCATACCTTGCATGCTATCTGAAATACAGTGCTCTGGTGTAATTACTTGGACTGTTTGTGAATCAATATTAACCCGGTGGTAATTGGCAATTAATCTTGTTTATATAATTGTACATTCACACAAAAGAGCAGGTGACCCTCTTTTACTCCTGCTCAAAAGTACAGTCATCTCAAATCATACAACAAATGCACAGATAAACTATAAATTGCACAGAACATGAAAGAAATGACAAAAGTGTAGTGTGTACAAACCCAGCTGACAAAAATATGTTGCAAGAATGTTCTGGTAACATTCCCATGAAGATATGAAAAGTTTTTGAATTCTCTCCAAATGTTCAAAACATCAATTTTTTTTTTAATATATTTTTTAAAAAAGTTCTTTATTTGTTGTAAGAGAACATTACATTGTATAATTTTGCAAACAATACGGGAACGTAATTTTGAATGTTCTCTGAACATTCTACAACCAGAAATGTTGGGACGTTTTTTTTAAATTTGAATAAAATGAAAACTAAAAGACTTTCAAATCACATGAGCCAATATTTTATTCACAATAGAACATAGATAACATAACAAATGTTTAAACTGAGAAATTTTACAATTTTATGCACAAAATGAGCTCATTTCAAATTTGATGCCTGCTACAGGTCTCAAAATAGTTGGGACGGGGGCATGTTTACCATGGTGTAGCATCTCCTCTTCTTTTCAAAACAGTTTGAAGACGTCTGGGCATCGAGGTTATGAGTTTCTGGAGTTTTGGTGTTGGAATTTGCTCCCATTCTTGCCTGATATAGGTTTCCAGCTGCTGAAGAGTTCGTGGTCATCTTTGACGTATTTTTCATTTAATGATGCGCCATAGGTGAAAGATCTGGACTGCAGGCAGGCCAATTCAGCACCCGGACTCTTCTACTACGAAGCCATGCTGTTGTAATAGCTGCAGTATGTGGTTTTGCATTGTCCTGCTGAAATAGACGTAGTCTGGAGGGGAGCATATGTTGCTCTAAAACCTTTATATACCTTTCAGCATTCATAGTGCCTTCCAAAACATGCAAGCTGTCCATACCGTATGCACTTATTCACCCCCATACCGTCAGAGATGCTGGCTTTTGAACTGAATGCTGATAACATGCTGGAAGGTCTCTTTCCTCTTTAGCCCGAAGGACATGGCATCCATGATTTCCAACAAGAATGTCAAATTTGGACTCATCTGACCATAGAACACTTTTCCACTTTGAAACAGTCCATTTTAAATGAGCCTTGGCCCACAGGACACGACGGCGCTTCTGGACCATATTCACATATGGCTTCCTTTTTGCATGATAGAGCTTTAGTTGGTATCTGCAGATGGCACGGCGGATTGTGTTTACCGACAGTGGTTTCTGGAAGTATTCCTGGGCCCATTTAGTAATGTTAATGACAGAATCATGCCAATGAGTGATGCAGTGTCATCTGAGAGCCCGAAGACCACGGGCATCCAACAAAGGTCTTCGGCCTTGTCCCTAACGCACAGAGATTTCTCTAGTTTCTCTGAATCTTTTGATGATGTTATGCACTGTAGATGATGAGATTTGCAAAGCCTTTGCAATTTGACATTGAGGAACGTTGTTTTAAGGTATTCCACAAATTTTTTTATGCCTCTGCCCATTTTTACTTCTGAGAGACTCTGCCTCTCTAAGACATCCCTTTTATAGATAATCATGTTACAGACCTGATGTAAATTAACTTAATTAGTTGCTAGATGTTCTCCCAGTTGAATCTTTTCAAAATTTCTTACTTTTTCAGCCCTTTCTTGACCCCGTGCCAACTTTTTTTGACCTGTAGCAGGCATCAAATTTGAAATGAGCTCATTTAGTGGATGAAAGTGTAAAATTTCTCCGTTTAAACCTTTCTCCGTTATGTTCTCTATGTTCTATTGTGAATAAAATATTGGCTCATGTAATTTGAAAGTCTTTTAATTTTCATTTTATTCAAATTTAAAAAATGTCCCAACATTTCCGGAATTCGGGTTGTAAAACAAATAACATTTAAAAAAAAAAAAAACATTAGATGAATCTCCAACTGAAACTTCCATTTTTAAAAATGTTTTTAAAATGTTCTTACAAACATTAAGGAACATTTGATCGTTTCATTTGATCATTTTGCAAACATTATGGCAATGTTCCTGAACATTGTCAAACAAATGGTAATATTTAAAAAATGTTAGATGAACATCTAAATAAAATGTCAGTTTTTGTTTCAAATGTTTTAAAAAACGTTCTTTCTAGGTTATGCAAATGTTAAGAGAACATTCAACAAAAATTATTGTTACGTGTATCTGTGTGACACTTATATTCTAAGCCCATAGATGACGTTGTGGGGGATTCCCATTCCGTGAGAGTCGCGTGACGTCATCAAGGATTCCGGATAAATAGGCTGCGAGGCGACAATGGCGGTCTCTCTCTTTCTGTTGCTGCGCTTCCCATTGTTCTCGCAAGCGTCTCTCTCATCGCCTCTTTGAGGCTATATTTTTTGTTTTTCTTTACGCTTAGGTTTAACTTGTAAATTTGTGTTTTGATATGTGATATTCTTTCTTACTTATCAGTAGCGGGTAGTGTATTAATTTATTAGTTCACGTTTTATTTATTTAGTAAGAACTGAGCGAGGGAAGCAGGTGTCTGGAAGACTCACCTGTTCTTATTTTTATTTCGGGAGTCAGGTAAGAACTTTATTCCGAGAACAGGTGTAGTTAGGAGTCTGTTTTCTTAGCTTTCCTACCCGTGAGCTGATCATTCTTTCTGTGTTATTATTCATTATATTGTTCATAAATATTCTTTGTGAATTGTTGTGCATTATTTTCTGAATGTTTGAGTTGAATGCCGTAAATGAATTAAATAAGAGGCGTCTTGAAATTCAAATCAGATGTTGTGATTCTTTTTATATGTTCGGCCTGTGTCCTTTATTTAATTGTTTGAATTAACGAGCCTTAAAATGGTTATGGGCCATAACAATTATGAAAATGTTCTGAAAGTTCCAAAAACTACTAGTAACTTGTAAAAAAAAAAAAAAAAAAAAAAAGGTCCAACTTAAACTTTTCAGAAGAAACTTCCCATAAATGATGTATAAATTGTCATTGTCATGACACTAGTGATGTTTTAGTTTGACACTATTTTCCCTTTTGCATAATTTCATATAATCTACTGGTCAAAAGTTTGCAATGATTAAAGGGGTCATATGACGTTGCTAAAAATATCATTATTTTGTGTATTTGGTGTAATGCAATGTTTATGCGGTTTAAGATTCAAAAAACACATTATTTTCCACATAATGTACATTATAGGGAAGTCGTGGCCTAATGGTTAGGAGGAACGGCAGGAATTGAAGGTGGGGATTGTGAATGAACAGCACTCTCTCTGCCTTCGATACCATGACTGAGGTGCCCTTGAGCAAGGCACCGAACCCCCAATTGCTTCCCGGGCGCTGGAGCAATGGCTGCCCACTGCTCCGGGTGTGTGTTCACGGTGTGTGTGTGTGCGTGTTTGTTCACTATTCACTGCTGTGTGTGTGCACTTGGATGGGTTAAATGCAGAGCACCAATTTCGACTATGGGTCACCATACTTGACAATACGTCACGACTTTCACTTTTCTTTCACTTTCACTTATTGTTGCTCCACTATGCCCTGCCTTTCTGAAATGTGCCGATTTTTACAAAGCTCATTGTTCTGAGAAGCGAGGCGTGCTCTGATTGGCCAGCTCTCCAGTGCGTTGTGATTGGCCAAATACCTCAAGCGTGAGACGTAAACGTTACACCCCTCACACTATTGTGATGCCGTGTCCCGGCGCAACGACACAAAAACAATAAAACCCTTTACAAATGAGGCATTTGTTGCACCCAGTGGGGACATAATTACTGATTATAATGACTTATACTCTTTTTTTACGCGTCGCGTTGCATTACCAACATTACCATGTCTGCATTTGTGATCGGAGAAATGACAAACAACAAGTGCTACTCTACACTGCTCAAAACTCGCGTTTGCAAAGTCAGTGGCAAATTCTTTAAGTCCTCTGTAAAATGCGCTGCACACACTCGAATATTTGGGTTGAACTGTTCTGGAACAGTGCTGTAAATACAACTTAACCACTGATTTCTAGTTGTGTCCTCTTTTGGAAGCCCAAACAAAGTAGTTTCGCTTTCACAATGAAACACAGCGTCTCCAGGACACGGCGCCTGTGGCAGCAACAATACTACAGCGAGAATAAAAGTCCCGCCTTCTTTCATTGCGTATACATTTGGACGGTGTTTTGCAAATCTCCCCACACCGTGATGTAGAGATGTGGGGGCGTGTTTAAATGAGCCGTTTTAGGGGGGCGTGGTCGAGTCTTAACTTTTATAAAGAATATCTCTTTGGTTTTGAGACTTTAGTCTTTGCAACTTCAGGGATCTTATCTATGCACAAACAGCTTGTAACACTCCAAAGAGAAAGGAAAACTTGAAATCACATCATTTGACCCCTTTAAGACTTTTTCACTGTTTCCACAAAAATATGCGTCAGCACAACTGTTTTCAACATTGATAATAATCAGAAATGTTTCTTGAGCAGCAAATCAGCATATTAGAATGATTTCTGAAGGATCATGTGACACTGATGTGATCAAAGCTGAATTTTCAGCATCATTACTTCAGTCTTCAGTCAGTTACATTATAACATATATTCACATAGAAAGCACTTATTTAAAATAAGAAAAATATTTCACAATTTTAGCATTAGGTACTTCTTTCAGAAACATAAAGTAACTTTTGAATGGTAGTGAATAATTTTTAATAATGTGAGTACAACTGGGGCCTTTTAGTTGATTTTGCTTCTTTATTTGGTTCAAGGGTAAAATGCTCTGAATTATATTCATTCGACACTTGCCCTCCAACGGGTAGTGAAGAATAATCACAGAGGAACATTAATTTGGGCTGGAAAGACCCCTGTTTTCCCACAAGGCAGTCAAGGTCACTTTGTCTGAATTATGCATAATGTGGTTCACTGTATGGTTGACTTCCTGTTCCTGATCCCTCAGCAATTTGCTAACGATTTTAATATACTGAAGCTGTATTATTCAAGTAGATGATCAATGAAAGGTGAGCTTAATGTGTAGTTAGTAAATGAAATGTCAATTAAAAAAGCATCCGCTGACTTTGTGAATCATCAGTATGATTAAATCTCGTTTCGTCTGTGTTTTAGTGTCACAAACGAATCTTGAGTTTCAATCCGACACATTCAATATGTCTCTTTTCAAAGTTGATTGATCCAATCAGCCTTCAATGAAGTCATCGGCCAATGAGATTAATTCTGAATAAACCGAAATCTGACTGATAAGCATCATTAAGAGGGTTATGATGAGAATGTTTCTGGCCGTTTTGCTCTTGCTGTTGTATTGATGAAGTCTGCAGATAGGTCATGTGCATTTCCACATCAGTAAATACCACAGATATGAATGAGACACGAATGAGATGTCTGAAAGCCTTTGCCTCGGTATGCCGATGACCTGCCGTGCGCATCTGGAATTGCTCTTTGAATGGAAAATTGAATTGAAATGAGATTCAAGTATCAAAAGTCTCACACATTCAGATGAGAAAATACACTTTAATAAGTCTATTGATTTGAACACTGCTCACTCACGCTTTGCCTCTCTCTCAGCCTCAATTTGATTACTTTTTGGACTGTAGTTTGTGTATATGATTATATATGCATATCAAAATCAAATCCTCTCATTTAATACATAAAGTTAATATTGGTTTGTGACAGGTCATCTCATCCTCAAACAGCTGACCGCCTGATGCAGAATGCATACACAAATGATTGAAAAAATGTCCATTTCCGATCTGATCGGCTGCCTTTACGCAACTTCCAGGAGATGGGATGCATCAAAGCAACTGGAAATGAAGTTTACAAGGTACTGGGTTGAACAAGCAGCTTTGAGAAAGAATTAGTCACTAGATTTGCTGTTGTCAAATGATTTTTGTTTAAGGCACTTAGTGGCATGTAAACTTGAGAAGAACTGTTTTCTCTTGAGTTTTATTACTTTTTCACAGCTTTTTACAAAACAGTCTGTTCCAGAATCAGTTCAAGTGTTAAATTATATGATTATATATGCATATCAAGGTAGTCAGTGATGGGCAGTAGTGTCGCTCCTAGTTTAACTACATTTCTCAGTAGCGTGGTGGTAGCGTCGCTGTTTTCTGAATCAAATAGCTTTTCAGTAGCGAAGCTCTTTTTTTGATCATGTAGCGTGGTAGCGTCAACAAAAGCTAACGTTACATTATCCAAAGCATTCTGAAACTCAAGATCAAATCAGAAATATTACTGCTACGGATCACTGATCCTGGATCAGTAAAAGTGATGCCACAGCCACTAAAGCTCGTAACGCCATTGGCTCATTATTCAGTCAAACCTCATTATTCCTCCCACCTCTCTCATGAATTAAATGCGGCGCGCAGTTTTTAGAGCATCTCAGCTTATTTGCAGTCTGAAGGTAAATAAAGAACTGTTGATTGAATAAGTACAGGGTTTTCTTTACTCAAGAAACACTATATTTATAAAGGCTAATGTTTTTTTGGATTTGAGGATTGGAGAAGAGTGTCTTAGTCTAGCATTTGTTGTCAAGTCACAGCCAAATAGCTCGTGCGAAGCGCTGAATATTTTATGATGGTTTGGTCAAATAACAGAAAAAACTGAGCGCCCACATAGCGACAGAAAACTGTATGACCTGCAGGTTCATGAAAATGTAAATGCGATGCCCGTACTGTCTTTGATGTGGCAGTAATGACTGGAAAAAACATTCGCTTGTCAAAAGCTTGAACTTGATTTTGGTGAAATGTTAATAATATGACACATGTAATGATGCAAATAAATGTAGCCAGGCCTATCTATCTATATGGTAACACTATACAATAAGATTTCATTAATGTTAGCTAATGTATTAACTAGCATACAGTGAACAATGCATTTATTACAGTATTTATTCATCTTTGTTAATAGTAATTAATGAAAATACAGTCATTCAATGGTAGTTCATGTTAGTTCACAGTGCATTAACTAATGTTAACAAACACAACTTTTGATTTTACAGTTTTTCTCAGTCACTTTGGTGCATTTCTCGAATCATCCTTAATATTTGCAAAGTATGTGCATTTCTCAAAACAATTTGTACAAACAGCACCACACAATGGATTACCTGCAAAAGCCTGTAACTTATTCAAAATCTTTAGTTCATCTCCCAAAAGTAAGTATTTATGTCAATCAACATATCAGGGCCATCAGAATGAAAAGTCCTTGTGTCATTGTTCACAAACAAGATAGTCCAAATGCTTAGTCATGTTGTTAATTTAAAAGTGCAAACTGTTGGTATTAATTGATATAAACTATGGCAACAATTTGGATGAATGAAAAAAAAAACATTACAACGTCATTGTGATATAAAAAAAAAAAGAAATATGGGCACAAAGGCAAAAATGCAAAATTAGAAAGACAAACACAGGCAGAGCTTTGCTTTTGCATGCATCACTGTTTGAGCTATTTCAGAGAACTGGTTTATCATTGGTTGATCTGTATTCTCTTCATTAGTGAAAGTCAAGATTCACCTGCACAATTCATGGCAAATTTACAAAAAGACTAATAGAAACGTGTAGAAAATATGCTTGATAGATTATGACAACTAGATCAACCATTTTGCATTTAATGACTTATACAATGAACAGATGACTAGATGTTTTGAGGGGTAAGACTATAGCACAGAGAACTATATAATACACTTTGAGCAACATGACAATAGTAACTGATAATGTAGGAAAATGCAGACAAATGTACATAATCAGTTGCATCAATGTACCAAAGCAATTGCAACTTGTTCAAAAGAATGAGAAACTGCTTTTATCATATGCTCAAGTGACTATATAGGCCAGGGACACACCAAGCTGACTTCAAAGAACTAACGGTGACGAAAGCTGACGATGTTGTTGCCTCATGTCGGCAGCGTCGGACCAAAACGCCGCGCTCGAACACACCGCACAGACTACAGCCAACGGCAAACTAACTTGTGCGTTCTGCGCATGTGTGAGAGGAATTAACTGTCTATTTCAGCAGCTATCAATAGTATATATTCGTCATTCAAAAGGAGAAACCGAAACAGATATACAAGATAAACGCAGATATACGAAACGTAAACAAAGCAGCTTGCTTATCATTTTGAATATCAGTAACGTTGATAACTTTAATCATTTTAAGCTGCTCATGTTGTTATGATAACATTCGCCAGCCATAATATGAATAAACATGTCCCGGCCTTATGATGTGGAGGCTGAACAAGTAGTTTTGAAAATTTCATTTCTGATCTGAGAAATGCAAAAGCGACTGAGAAAAGCTGTAATAATGCATTAGTAAATGTTGAAACTAACATTAACTAACAAAAATCTTGAATCTTGAATCTAATAAATGTTGCAGAAGATTGTTCATTCTTAGTTCATGTTAACTACACTAGTTAACTAATGTTAACTAATGAACCTTATTGTGAAGTGTTACCATTTCTATAAATGTATCTGTATACAATAAAGCCACAATACCAACTACCAATAGGAGGCTTCCGGCCGACAGCAAAAATTTATTTTGCCTATGTCACAATATAAGGTAAATCTGGCCCTGTACATGATACTGATTTTTGTTGCCAAATTAGTTTGAAACTGTTGTTGAATTAACAATTAAACTGACCTATTATGCCTGTCTATCTGCTTGACTGACAGTTTTATTGATCACTGAGAGAGCATTGACTTGGTATGATGTTGGTTCAATATAAAAATGATAAAAAACAAAAAATAGCTTAGATGTAGTAAACTACATTTGCCATGTTGCTGTAGCTTAGCTTACAACATTTCCCAGGGCTGTAGCTTTAGTGTAGTGAAGCTTCATTTAATGAGGAGTAACTGTTAGCTTAGCTCACTACATTTTCCAAGTAGCTTGCCCAACACTGTCAGAAGTTCATTCATGTCCTCGTAATTTCACAGACTAAGCGATTCATCTCAGATCTGGCTGCTTTGATTGGGTTGCAACTCTGTGTGTAAAAATGGAATTGAAAAAAAAAAAAAAAAACTTTGATAAAGTTTGATTCCCATGATCAAAAAGGTCGTTTTGATTTTAATTTATTTTTATTCTTATATTTTCTAAAAATGTGATTTTATGTTATATATTATTACATATACTATTATTGCAATCATTTTTTAATAATAATGATTCTATTAAAGTACTAAAAATATATAATATTAAATATGAGTTGGCAATATTTAAGGTCTTTTTTCCCCACCCTTACTGTAAACTATAAAAACGTAATTTTAACAGTAAAAACTGCTATGGTAAATGCTATGGTAAAATAATGCTATGGTAAAAACCTGTTAATTAGTTAAGTTCCCTGTAATAAAACTGTAACAACATTCAATGTACTTTTACAGTACACAGTGTTGAATTTACAGTTTTTGGAAGTGAAAATATTATATTACATTTGGGTTTCATGTTACATCTTGTGCTGTTAAATGAATGTTTATTGCAATATTTTAGTGACATGAATCATGTTGGTGTTTTGTATTCGTGCAGATGACACTGTGTGCATCTTCTCTATATTAGTATTCCCTTCTTCAGCTTGTGGAAAAGCTACTTGTGATGAGCTTTGATTCATCATGTGTCTTTCTCATCACCGCCTGTGTTTTTTGGTGGTTGTCAGTATTATTAAGGTTCAAAACTGACTTTAGTACATTAGTAGGTTGGTATTGTAACATTTATATCTGTTAATGAAATATACAATCTTTTACTGTAAATTTAAGTTCAGTCCCATAAAACCTAAAATGTTGCTGCCATATTTTACTGTAAAGTTCTGGCACAGCTGCTGGTATTTTACCATCAATTTCACAAATTTTTGTAGAGAGTAGGATAATGTTTCACATAATAGCATAAACCGTTTATTTTATCTTTTCATGGGCTTTTATGTTCAGACTGAGTGACCTTTACCTTTGACAGCAGTCCTCCGTCGGTCCGGATAAAAGCACCTCCAGCATTAATCACGGAGGAATACGCTACACTGATCCCAGATCAGAACACGGGAGCTGACAGCTGAACAGATTCCCCGCAGCTCTCCTGTCATTCACGCTGCAAACTCAACACTTTCCCGTTTTACTGCAGAGGTCTGTCTGCAGGGCAGCATGTGAGAACGGCTTCATCCTCCAGTGCCACAGCGGCAGCTATTGAATATTGAGGGATGTGTGCCGTGGGAAATAAGTGCAGTACTACAGCAGGACGATGGAGATTGATGGAGCGCCAGAGGAGAAACCAATAATGAGAGTCAGGAAGCCTTTACCTTTACTATTACCAGGGTCGTTCTGTAAAACCAGTGTGTCGCTCATTAACATATGCAAATTGGAGTTTTGTGGCATTTAGTTCAGATGATATGAGCTTTTCAATCTATTAGTGTACTACCTTAATTGATACTTTTAGTGCTACCTAGAGTACTATCTTACTACCTTTAACATTCTATTGTTCTACAATAAATTGACAAGCTTTTGTACATAGAAAAATGCATTTAAAATTTTAGTTATTTCCTTTTTTTAGGTACAGGTTATTGGCTATATAACCAAATAGGTATGTATAGTAAATATTATTCATTTATTTGATTGTTTAGGCCCAAACCAAATGGCTGTAGATTAGACACAAATAAATGAATAAATAAATAAACTACAATAAACAAATTAACCACAATAAATTAAATAAATAAATGAACTATAATAAACTGACAAACTTTTGCAGATATGTGCATTTAAAATTATAGTTATTGCCATTTTTTAAATCCAGGTTATTGGCTATGTAACCAAATAGGTATGTATAGTAAATATTTATTTAGTTATGTATTTATTTATTTGATTGTTTAGGCCCAAACCAAATGTCCTGCTGTAGACTGGACATGAATGAATAAATAAATAAACTACAATAAATAAATAAATTAATTAATTAATTAATTTACTACAATAAATATGTCAAACTTTTGCAGATATATGCATTTAAAATTATAGTTATTTTTTGCCTATTTTTTGGTCCAGGTTATTGGCTATATAACCAAATAGGCATGTATAGTAAGTTATTTATTTATTTAGTTGTTCGGTCCAAACCAAATGTCCTGCTGTAGACTGCACATGAATAAATATATATAAATATATATGTCCAAATCAAATTATTTTTGTTGAGCAAACAAACAACTGATTACTGAAAACTGCTACAGTCAGGTCTCATTTGTTAATATTAATTAAATTAATATTAATTAAAATAATATATCTAAAATAATATATTAATTGAATAGATTAATGTATTAAATGCATCTAAAATAAAACAACGAACAGTTAATTTCTTTCTTTATTTCATAATTTATTTTATTTGCATTTAATGTTTTAACATTTTTATATTTATTTTTGTTGTTTATTAATCTGTTAATGTTAATTACTTAACACATTGTAAACTAACATTAACATTTTTGTCAGGTAGTGATTATAAAAATGTTTGTGAATGTTGAAATTAACATTAACCGAGATTAATAAATGCTACAGAAGTATTTTTCATCATCAGCTAATTTCAAGATCAAAGACTGCATGAGGAGAGAGCGCAGCATCAGCACTTGTAAGATAATTTAGTCTCTTTTAATGAAGATGATTGTGTTGAACGTCTGCAACTTACTTTCAGTTTTATTGCAGTGCTGTTATATCTGATTATAACATGTCATATAGCCTGTAATACACTCTCACATGTTTATTTTTTCAATGTTTTAGGAGGAGTAAATTTACATATGTGATTTCAACAATCAGATGCACTTACACTTTTGTCTAGAATGCATCCCGGACCACCTCCTAAAGTGGTTTGAGCGATTGGATTTAAATCTGTCTCAAGCATTTTGGAAGGTGTTTACATCTGGTCTTTTCACAATCGGATAACTATCAGATCAGAGACAATGCATGAAGCGTCCAGGTGTACACAGGCCTTAATGTCATGACCTTGAGCTTGCAGATGCTGTAATAAAACGGTCGACTCTGTTCCTTTTACTGAAGGCATAAAGATTTCTCCCCATATATTTGTGTTTATTAATTTCTCTTACCTTCGTCTCTCTCTCTCTGCATCAGTAGTAATGATCTGTGCATCAGAGAGGGGTTGTTTGGAGGCCGAGCTGCAGATTTAGCTGCTTTGAGAGTTTGAAGCGTTTGAACGTACAGTCAAGCGAGGAGCAACTCATTTTCCTCTTCAGCAAACTTTTGTGCTAAACCAAACCAACCCTTGTTCTGACGCCACTCCAGAAACCCGTCTCTCGCGCTCACTGCAGGGAGACTGACGTGATCTCTGTGTGTGTGTGTGTGTGTGAAGGCAAGCGTGACTATATTATAGTTCATATGAAAGGTTATGGTTTCATCGACCCGCTGACAGCCTGAGGTCAGAGGTCGTCATGCACCGGTTTTCTGAGGCGGCATCAGTGGCTGTCATGGGTCACATGATGCCCTGAGAGAGAGAACACATGACCACAAAACATAAAAAAAAAATACCAAAAACACTTCTAAGCTGTTAGACGAGTTAGTCTGGTAATACACTTGGAGACACTGGTCCAAATCCTGCACTATACTACCAGTCCTGTTCAATCAATCTATCCTTCTATCTGTCACTTTATCTATCGTTATATCATTCTTTCTATCCATCATTATATCATTCTTTCTATCCGTTGTTTTTTCTATCATCATTTTTTCTATCCATCGTTCTTTCTGTCATTCTTTTTATCCACTGTTCTTTCCTTCCATCATTATATCGTTCTTTCTATCCATCATTATATCATTCTTTCTATCCATTGTTCTTTTTATCCATCATATCGTTCTATTTATCATTCTTTTTACCTCTTTTTTCTATCTATCGTTCTTTCTATCCATCATTTTATCATTCTTTCCATCTATTGTTCTTTCTATCCATTGTTATATCATTCTTTCTATCATCATTTTTCTATCTATCTATCTATCTATCTATCTATCATTCTGTCCATTGTAATTGTTCTTTCTATCATCTTTCTTTCTATCCATCGTTATATCATTCTTTCTATTTATTGTTCTTTTTATCCATTGTTATTCCATTCTTTCTATCCAACCTTTCCTTCTATCCATCGTTATATCATTCATTCTGTCCATCATTCTTTCTATCTATTGTTATATCATTCTTTCTATCCATTGTTCTTTTTATCCATCATATCATTCTATTTATCATTCATTCTCTTTTTTTCTATCAATCGTTCTTTCTATCCATCGTTTTATCGTTCTATCTATCATTACATCACTCTATCTATCATTTTTCTATCTATTGTTCTTTTTATCCATTGTTATTTCATTCTTTCTATCCAACCTTTCCTTCTATCCATCGTTATATCATTCATTCTGTCCATCGTTCTTTCCATCTATTGTTCTTTCTTTCCATCATTCTATCTATCCATCATTATATCATTCCATTCCAATATCCATTGTTCTTTTATCCATCATTACATTGTTCTTTCTAGCATTCTGTTGTTATTTCTATCGTGCTGTCTTTGTCTTTTTTTCTGTCTATCATTCTATCTGTTGTTCTGTCTTTATTTCTCTCCATCATTATATCATTCTTTCTATCTGTAGTTCTTCCTAATATATCATTCTTTATATCTATCTTTCTGTCTTTCTTTATATTTTCATATCGTTCTTTCTCTCTATTGTTCTGTTCTTTCCATTTTATATTGTTCGTTCTTTCTATCTATTGCTCTGTAGTTCTTTCTATCCATCGTTCTTTCTATCCATTGTTATATCATTCTTTCTCTCCGTCATTCTATCTATCATAATTTTTTCTATCCATCGTTCTTTCTGTCATTCTTTTTATCCACTGTTCTTTCCATCCATCATTATACAGTTCTTTCTATCCATCGTTCTTTCTTTCATTCAGTCCAATGTAATTGTTCTTTCTATCATCTTTCTTTCTATCCTTCGTTATATCGTTCTTTCTATCCGTTATATCATTCTATTTATCATTTTTTCTATCCATCGTTTTTCTATCTATTGTTCTTTTTATCCATCGTTATTTCATTCTTTTTTTTCCAACCTTTCCTTCTATCCATCGTTATATCATTCATTCTGTCCATCGTTCTTTCCATCTATTGTTCTTTCTTACCATCGTTCTATTATTATTCTATCATTCTTTCTAGTTCTTTCTATCATTGTTCTTTTATCCATCATTACATTGTTCTTTCTAGCATTCTGTTGTTATTTCTATCGTGCTGTCTTTGTCGTTTTTTTCTGTCTATCATTCTATCTGTTGTTCTGTCTTTATTTCTCTCCATCATTATATCATTCTTTCTATCTGTAGTTCTTCCTATTATATCATTCTTTATATCTATCTTTCGGTCTTTCTTTCTATTTTCATATCATTCTTTCTCTCTATCGTTCTGTTCTTTCCATTTTATATTGTTCGTTCTTTCTATCTATTGTTCTGTAGTTCTTTCTATGATATCGTTCTTTCTCTCCATCATTCTGTTGTTCTTTCCATCTGTCGTTGTCATTCTAGCAGTCATTGTATCTCTACTGTTCTTTCTCTCTATCATTCTGTCTGTTATTCTCTCTCTAATTTTGCTGTTCTTTTTTACGTCATACAGTATTTCAGCACAGATGTCAGTCGTTCTCAGCGGTGAATCTCATGCTTTCTCTCTCTCTGACTGTAATTCCTGCATCAGTTAAACTCTTCTCAACTCTGTCACTATTCTAAGGCTTTCTATTGCTCGTGTTTGTTTGTCGCTGCTGTTTATGGTTCGTTGCTGCTTCTCTCTTTCATCTGTACCCTGGTTTGTGTTGCAGACGGCTCAGTGAGCTAGTACAGTACATGTCATTATGACTATGTGTTGCATCAGCTGCTTCAGGTGAGGGAGAGACACCTGTCCACATTAAAGACAGTTTCTAAACTAACCCGCGGCGGGTCACTAGAGCCACACTTACTCATGAATTACTCATGAGTCTCACCCGCCATCTTAGAAATGCAGATGTATTCAATTATTCTTTGGCATTATGGATGAAAATTACTGTAATGTGAGTGAAATGAACTCCAAACTAGATATTACAGGACTTAAACCTTCAGTGCTGTCTGTCTGATGGGAGTTCAGCCACTGAATATATTCAAATAAATTAGAGTCAAAATAACTTAAGGATACAATAACTTGCAGAGCAGTGTTATTATTGAGATGTTATTATAGATTTTTCTTAATGTTTTTCTTTTTATATTTTCTGTTTTCTTTTTTTCATTTGTGTTTTTGTCATTATAAGTTTTATTTTTAAAATATGTCTGTGCAATACCAATAATGAGAGTCTGAAGCCTAATATTATTAGGGATCATTCTATAAAATGTGTATGTCCCTCATTAGCATATGCATATTATTAGTTTGTTTTGTAATAAACAGACAAACTTGCATATATATGCAAATATATGTATTTAAAATGACAGTGACTGCCTAATATGTGTCCAGGTTATTGACTATATACTGTACAACCAATAACCTGGACAAACTATAAGTAAATATTATTTATTTGATTGATTAAATGACTGATTGATTAGGTCCAACCCAAATGTCCTGTTTTGGTAGGAAATATTTCAACACATTATATTTTGTTTTCAGAAGTTTTCAGAAGGTCAGAAGTAGATTTCTTAAATGGCCAGCCTTAAAAACTGGTTCAGTCCGTTTATTTGTCAATATTAGTTAATGCATTGTCTAAAAAAACACAATCAAAAAACATTGTTCATTTCTTATATTAAATTTATTTATTTTTTAATTCATTGTATTAAGTATATATATATATATATATATATATATATATATAATTTTTTTTTTTCATTTTGTATTGTTTTTATTCAGATACTATTAAAAAATTCCATTAATATTTTGGATGTTTTTCTTATATTTTCCACATTCATTTTAATTTAAAAGTTTTAGTAATTTTGTTGTTTTTGTCATTATTATTTTAAAAATATGGCTAGTTATTATTCATTTTTATTTCAGTTTTAGTGATTTTAATAAATCTTTTTTTTTTTTATAATTTCGGTTAATGTTTATTTTATTTCAAGCTTACAATTTTTTATTATTATTATTTTTTTTAAGTTTTAAGAGTTTTAGTCCTAGTTTCAGTTAAAATATAACTGAAATAAACCAGCTCTTACAGACCCCAAACATAAAATACAATCTTAACAGCCTAGAGGAATACTTTTTTATTATTTTTTATTATTCATTTTTATTAGGCTGCTGTTTTATAACTCTTGAGACTCACTGTATTTCTGAGTTACAGTTTGAACTTTGCCTGAGATATTTATCTTCATATTCCTTAGGAAAAGTAAAACTAAGTCAAATGTTGACATATAAGAGTACAGAGCTATAAAATGAATATCTTGGATCATTTGATGAGAAATGATTGAGTTTCTATTGAGATCTTATGATTTTGAGGTTTCTATCTTGGTAAATCTGAGTATTTCTGAGATTTACTGTGGTGTTTTCATTCAGTCTGATTGCTGGAGAAGGAACTGAGATATTAAAGAGATCTCATTGCACTTTCTCTTTACTTTGTGAAAGCATGTGAATATCATTGGCACGTGGTCGGATCTGTCTGTTTGTTCCCAGCATGCTCTCCTGGAGGTTTGTTTTCTCACTCCGGGCAGGTTCAGGGCAAAGGAAAGCGGTCTGACAGAGCAGAGGATGATGGGATATGAGCTCTGGGTGTAATTTTACATGCCAAATTGGTTTCCCGCTGCCAAGCCACTTCCTGATTTGGCAGCTGTGCAGCCCTAGGCATGATGGGTAAAATCGGGGAATGCTCATTTACTCTCAGTGACAGAATGGATGAGGGGAATGTGTTTGTTTTTTAAAAATATGTTCACGTTCACATTTTATTTAGGGATTTATGGTTTGTTTGTATCATATATGATGGTTGCAAAGCTGTTCAACTGAGAAATAAGTCTATCAGAACTAACATGCTAATAACTAATTAGTTTTTAGTTATTTTTGGAAAATATTGTTAAATTGAAAGTATTTTTGTATGATTTTTTGAAGATTTGTTTTGAGTTTTGTTTTCCATGTGTTTTAAGAGTTCGAGTAAATGTGAAATCAGTAGCACCACAATAATAGTGAGACAGCACAGCAGATAAAAAAAGTGTGCAGTGTAAAAAAAAACAAAAAACAAAAAAAAATTGTTTATGATTTTTAAGATTTGAAGACATATCAATGGCTTCAGTTTATTTTTTATTCAAAATGCTAATGATATGATATGATATGATATGATATATTATATTATTATAAAATTAATTTTAAGGACAAATCAATGACTTTAGTTTTATTTTTAAGCCAATTACTAGATTTATCCAAATGCTATCTCTAAAAGAAAATTATATTATATTATATTATATTATATTATATTATATTATATTATATTGTTTTTTCTGCATATTAATATATATTCTGCATATTAATTCCATATATTTATTGCAATTACAACAGTATTCATATAATGATGATTATTTTACTTATGAATTGTTTTTCCAGTTGAAGATGCCTTTAGAGGCCTTTAACAAGAGATTTTGTTATATTTATCTCACTTTTGGAGACAAGATTGATCTCAAACTGTTTAGGCAAGAGTAAGTCTGAAATAACCACAATAATAGTGAAACTTTGTGACGAGAATCTTTTTGTCAGTGCTTGTTGATTTCTAGTTTACTTTCTCCTGTTCATGTCTCAATCAAAACTCTGAATCTCTGTCAAAGATTTGATGCTGTGAAGCTGACAAACTTTAAATCCAGCGTCCAGTTCTACCTCCGAGATGTCGCTGTGTCCGTCTGGAGCTTCCTGATTTCCTGGAGGACTGATCTAAAGCTGAACATCTTCCTCACTCCTGGATGATGCATAAAGCCGGTCAGGCCGGTGTAGTTTCTCTGGCAGCTTTGTGTGCTGCTGTAGTCTGTGTGGTCTGCGGGCCGGCCGTCTGAGACCCAGACTCTGCTGTTTCAGACAGACGGGTGTCTTTCTGTGCTCTCAACACTCAAATCATCCCTGCAGGCATCTGTCTGTCTGTGTGCTGCACTTATCAAACACTGAAGGCCAGCAGCCCTCTGTCTGTCTGTCTCACTGGTTCACTCTCTTTCTGCTCGTCTTGTATAAATCATGCAGTAAGTCTGTTTCCATTTCCTCAGATGCACTTTTGCATAGCTATATGAATGAGGACATTTCATTGACTTCAGTTATCTTATATAAAGCCAAGTGCTATCAATAAAATAACTTTTATATTATAAAAAATATAATAATAATAAATTCTAACAATATTAGTATGATTAATCCAGATACTATCTATAAAAGAACATCTTTTGCATTTTTAGAATAAAAAGAAAATGTTGTTACCTTTATTATTATTATTATTTTATTATTATATTTTGGTTCAACTGTACAGTATATTAATGTTATATTTATTACTAATTATAACAGTATTAATATAATTAATTTATTAACTACTATTATATTTTATTTATGCATTGATGAGTTTTGAGGACATAACATTGACTTGAGCTGTTTTATGTAAAGCCAATTACAAATACTAGATTAATTTCTATAGTAGATTAATTATTATTATATTATATTATTATATTATATTACATTATATTATATTTTTATATTTTAGTTTAGCTGTGTAGTATATTAATGTTATATATTTATTATTAACTATAACAGTACCAATATAATTTCACTATTATTTTATTTATGAATTGATTATTTTTGAGGACATGTCATTAACTTCAGTTGTTTATATATTATTATATTATAGTTTAGTTGTATTTGAATTCAATATATTTATTATTAATTATAACTGTTTTCATATAATTTATTAATTACTATTCTTTATTTTATTTATGATTTATTTATTTATTTATCCAGATGAAGCTGCCTTTAGATGGCTTCAACTATGTTTTGTCATTTATCTCACTTTTGGAGACAAAATTGTCCTCAAATTATAGCTGAGCACACATTAATATAATATAATATAATATAATATAATATAATATAATATAATATAATATAATATAATATAATATAATATCCAAGTCAAAAGTTTAGTTGAGTTTAAGCTGTATATTTTGAAGTGCCGGTGTGTCTCTGACCTCCAGATATACACATGTGATTTAATTAAAAACAAATGATGAATTATTATGAATTAGAGGATTGTTAAAAATGGTCATATGTCACATCAAAAACATAAATTCTGTCATAAAAATACTTAATTTTTTGCTTAGAGAGCGTGTCACAGTGCGCTGCAGGGAATTCACCCTCGTCGCAGCAGAAAGGCAGTAATCCACTTTTTCATGGCTCCGTCCATAATGCTCAAATCCCCAGACTCATCCCTCAAACGCGGCGGTCCGCGAGCGTCCCGAAGCGCTCTGATCCGTCAGGAAACTCCTCTGCTGTCTCAGGGGAGATTCATTCAATCAGGACTACAGCGGCTCTTGGAGCTGATTCTATTAAGATTCTATTAAGTTCACGTTCTCGAAAGTGTTGTCCTGGGGATCGAGGGCCGGAAAGAAGATCTAATGTTGTTTTTTTTAAGTGCAAAGGGTCCGAACTCTTGGCAGAGTGCTCGAGTCTCAGCGGCGAGGGTTAACACTGCTAATTACAGCATCTGTGCTGCGATCTGAGAGCTGCTGCTCAGAGTTTGTGGAAACCTTCGAGTCCCGACAAGACACTGTTATTTACAAGTGATTCAGTTCTACAGGGTGATGTTTTCACATCTGAGCATTAACGCACAGTCAGGCCTAAAATAATCATCTTATTACAGTCCTGTGTCTCGGTCAAACTCTTGGCTTTAATGTTACGCTGAATGTCACACATAATAAAAACTGAAGTTCTGTTGTAACGCATAACAAGTACATTTGTTTTATGATTTTACGAAGATTTAGATTATCAAGCACTAATCTGAGCTCTATTCTCCATTTATTTATTTATTTGTTTGTTTGTTTGTTTGTTTATTTAAACCGTATACTTTTATCAATCTACTTTTATCCAACAAATTTCCCAAACAAATATTTATCAATTTTTTTATACTGTATATTATAATGTTGTAATGCCTAAATTTACTAGCATACAAACTATTTATTTTACTTTTTAGTGCATTCCATTTTTAATAGCATATATTTATAATATTTATTCATATTTTTATATTACTTGCATATTATAATGTGGTCCTATACAGATATTGTTATATTATTTTTTATGTTTTTTTAGTACTATAGATTTATAATATTAATTTGTTTTTATATTTATTGGTACATTATAATGATGTGATGCCTTCATTTACTTGTAGTATACAAACAATTTTTATATTAATTTTAGTGCATTTTAGTTTAATTTAATTAGCAGTATAGATTTATTGTATAGATTTATATTTTTATATTTATTTGTACATTAGCTTTAGTGCATTTTAGTTCCCCTTTCAGTCGGTCACTCCGAGTCACGTCGGATGACCGACGAAATTGGGATCTCGCCAGAGAGACCAATCCACTTCGAGTGTAACTAAACGAGCCAATGGACATTGGCATGCGATTATTGCATCCAGCTGCCGCTGATCACAGCGTGAGCATAAAAGGCAGCTGATGCACCGCATCCTTCCTTTCGCTTCGGAGCCGAGCGGTAGTGGTTAAAGCTACTGCTCTCCCTTCCAAGAGAGTGTTCTGCGAGCGAGTGCGGGCGTTACGGCGCGGCAGCGGTGGTCACGGTGTCCGGGAGAGAAAGATCGTCTTCCTGCTGACAGCCACACTAGGAGTGTGCGGTGGCCAGCTCCCCTGCGTGCTTCAGCACTAAAAGAGCATTTCTCTGAAAGAGCAATTTCTCTAAAAGAGCAACACGGGTGATCGCGTCTTTTTAAAGATGTCTTTTCACCCGTGCGTTTCTGGGTGTGGTCGTTTCCTGGCGCCTCAGGACGGTCACGATCGCTTCCTCACGTGTCTGGGCATTCAGCACGCTGAGGTGGCTTTCGTGGATGGTTCATGTTCTTCTTGCGGGGACATGACCATCTCGGAGTGCGACTCTGCTATGTCAAACATGGCAGAGTCCCTCTGCCTGCCGTGATCCGGCGTGCACACTGGATCCGGTGGAGTCAGAGGTGATTGAGGATTACGGTGAGGGCTTCCCCAAGTGGAGCTCCTCACCCCTCAAGCACTCCGCAGCCGGTGGAGCTGCCGAAGGAGCGCGCTGGCCACGCGTTTCCTTCGGTGTCCCCTCTGACGACCAGATGTCGATCACTGCATCGGAGGGCGGGCCCTCTCTCTCCGGGGATGATGACCCGGCTGCGTTGCCCCCTTCGGGTGTGGTAGCGTTGTCCGTGCCAGACCCAGAGATGACGGCTATGCTTTCCCGGGCCGCCGAGAATGTCGGGCTCGTGTGGAATCCTAAAAAGCCACCGTGTCCCGATCCTTCGAGGCTGGGCGAGTGGTTCCTCGGTGGGGGTGGCGCTGGTTCTCAGCGCCCCCCTCCGGTGCCATTCTTTCCGGAAGTGCATGAGGAGCTGACAAGATCGTGGAGGGCACCTTTCACTGCCCGAAACACATCTTGTAGTTCTTCTGCTCTCACCACCCTCGATGGTGGAGCCGCTTTGGGGTATGCGGGCATCCCCTCGGTGGAACGGTCTGTGGCCATGCAACTGTGTCCAACAGCCGCTTCCACCCTGCGGGGTGATCCGTGTCTCCCCTCACGGGCCTCTAAGTATTCGTCAGGTCTAACTGGCAGTGCTTATAGAGCCTGTGGGGAGGCGGCTTCCGCCCTCCACGCTATGGCGTTGCTGCAGGTCCACCAGGCCAAAGCACTGAAAGACCTGCACGAGGGTGGTCACGACCTGGCGGTTCTACATGAGCTGCGTGCTGCGACGGACCTCGCGCTACGAGTGACGAAGGTGACCGCACAGTCTCTGGGTCGTGCGATGTCCAGGAGCGCCATCTCTGGCTGTGTCTCGCTGACATGAAGGAGCAGGAGAAGGTACAGTTCCTGAATGCTCCCGTGTCACAGACCGGCCCTTTCGGCGACGCTGTCGAGAGCTTTGCCCAGCAGTTCTCGGCAGCCCAGAAGCAGACTGAGGCAAACACATCATGCGCCGGAGGAAACCTGCTGCTTCCACTCCGGCTGCAGCCACTCAGCCTGCTCGTCGCCGTGGGCGCCCCCCTGCGGCCGCCCCCGCTCCCGCGCAGCCGCAGCAGCCTTTCACCAGGCAGCGTCGTGGAGCCGGTCGCAGGCAGGACGCCCAGCCCGTCCAGGCCCCCGCCAAACCTGGCGGCAAGCGCAAGTGCAAGAGGCCCTGGGACGGTCGACCCAGAGATGGAGGAGACTGCTCATCGGGAGATGGTGACTGCACCACTCCCTCCCCCGGAGGAGGGCCGGGTGGAGTATCTTTTGTTCATTTTGTTCCGCCTCTGGCCCAGCAGCCGGCGGTACCCAAAACATCAGTAAAGAGCGGTCTCCTCAATCTCCGGGTCTCAAGAGGAGGAGAGTGGTGATCCGTGCATCACAGGATCGCTTCCCTCCTCCTCTCTCGCCAGCAGGCAGCGGGTGGTTGCCCAAGAGCACCCCTCCTGCCCATTCGTGGAACCAGGTAAGGGCAGTAGCACTCCAGTCCCCGCTTCAAGTCATCAAACGCTGGGCTGTCACAAGCCTCAAGCCGGGTTCCTGTGTCTCCTCCCACGCGAGGAGAAATCAGGTGAGTGCTACACTACACACCCAGACCCCGCCCCCTGCCGTCACAGGCCAGGCCGTCACAGGCCCTGGGGCCGGTCCCTGTGTTCCACCTCGCTGCCCCACCGCGGGCATGTCGGTGGGCCCGTTGGCCCCGCTGGTGCGGTCTCTCAGAGCCTGGTTAGCGCTCCCCAGCCCGTCCCGGTGGCTCCTGCGGACCATCAGACTCGGCTATGCGATTCAGTTCGCCCGGCGTCCCCCCCAAGTTCAGGGGCATCCGGTTCACTTCAGTCAAAGCCGTCGATGCCCCTGTCTTGCTCGCGGAGATTGCAGTCCTACTGGCGAAGGATGCAATAGAGCCGGTCCCTCCAGCCGATATGAGGTCGGGGTTTTACAGCCCTTACTTCATTGTGCCCAAGAAAAGCGGTGGGTTACGACCGATCTTGGATCTGCGAGTTTTGAACCGTGCACTTCACAAGATGCCGTTCAAGATGTTGACGCAGAAACGCATTTTTGGATGCGTCCGTCCCCTAGATTGGTTTGCAGCAATCGACCTGAAGGACGCGTACTTTCATGTTTCGATTCTCCCGCGACACAGGCCATTCCTGCGATTCGCGTTCGACGGTCGGGCATATCAGTACAAGGTCCTGCCCTTCGGGCTGTCCCCTTTCGCCTCGTGTCTTCACCAAAGTCGCAGAGGCGGCCCCTTGTTCCCTTGAGAGAACGGGGTGTGCGCATTCTCAACTACCTCTACGACTGGCTCATACTTGCACAGTCTCGAGAGCTGTTGTGCGCACACAGGGACCTGGTGCTCAGGCACCTCAGCCAGTTGGGCCTTCGGGTCAATTGGGAAAAGAGCAACTCGTGCCAGTGCAGAGGATCTCTTTTCTCGGCATGGAGTTGGATTCGGTCAACCAGACAGCACGCCTCACCCAGGAACGTGCTCAGTCGGTGCTGAACTGCCTCAAGACTTTATCAGGCAGGACAGCGGTCCCACTGAAACTCTTTCAGAGGCTCCTGGGGCATATGGCTGCAGCTGCGGCCATAGTTCCGCTCGGTCTGCTCCATATGAGACCGCTTCAGCACTGGCTCCATGGTCGAATCCCGAGGTGGGCGTGGAAACGCGGTACTCACCGGGTTCAGATTACACCGGCCTGCCGCAAGACCTTCAGCCCGTGGTCAGATCCTTCGTTCCTTCGGGCAGGAGTGCCCCTGGAGCAGGTATCCAGGCATGCTGTGGTATTCACGGATGCCTCGACCACCGGCTGGGGTGCCACGTACAACGGGCACGCAGTATCAGGGGTTTGGACGGGCCCCCTTCTGCGTTGGCATATCAATTGCCTCGAGTTGCTGGCAGTACGCCTTGCCCTGTGCCGCCTCAGAGGGCGCCTTCGGGGCAGGGACGTTCTGGTCCCTACGGACAACACTGCGACCGTTGCCTATATCAACCGGCAAGGCGGTTTGCGCTCCCGTCGCATGTCGCAACTCGCCCGCCACCTCCTCCACCACCATGGAAGTCGTGGCCTAATGGTTAGAGAGTCGGCCTCGTACCCTAAAGGTTGCGGGTTCGAGTCTCGGGCCGGCAGGAATTGTAGGTGGGGGGAGTGAGTGTACAGTGCTCTCTCCACCCTCAATACCACGACTGAGGTGCCCTTGAGCAAGGCACCGAACCCCCAACTGCTCCCCGGGCGCCGCAGCATAAAAATGGCTGCCCACTGCTCCGGGTGTGTGTTCACGGTGTGTGTGTTCACTGCTGTGTGTGTGCACTTTGGATGGGTTAATTGCAGAGCACAAATTCCGAGTATGGGTCACCATACTTGGCCACATGTCACTTCATGTCACTTCACTCCTCTGGAGTCAGAAGCATCTGAGGTCCCTTCGTGCCATCCACATCCCAGGAGTGTTCAATCAGGCGGCTGACGAGCTGTCTTGAGCGGCACTTCCTGGGGAGTGGAGACTCCATCCACTGGCACACAGCTGGCCCCAGGGCTTGCGCAAGTATGCGTTTCCCCCAGTGAGCCTGCTAGCACAGACATTGTGCAAGATCAGGGAGGACGAGGAGCAGGTCCTGTTAGTGGCTCCATATTGGCCCAACAGGACCTGGTTCCCGGAACTCATGCTCCTCGCGACAGCCCCTCCCTGGCCGATTCCTCTGAGGAAGGATCTGCTTTCTCAGAGACGGGGCACCCTCTGGCACCCGTGTCCAGACTTGTGGAAACTTCATGTGTGGTCCCTGGACGGGACGCGGAGGTTCTAGGTGACCTGCCCCAGGAGGTAGCGCTCACTATCGCTTCAGCACGAGCACCGTCCACAAGACGGGCCTATGCGCTGAAGTGGAACCTGTTCGTCGAATGGTGTTCCTCTTACCAGGAGGACCCCCGGAGATGTTCGATCAGAGCCGTGCTTTCCTTTTTGCAACAAGGGTTGGAGCGTAGGCTGTTCCCCTCCACCCTTAAGGTATATGTTGCTGCAATTTCTGCCCACCACGACCCCATAGAGGGGAGGTCGGTGGGGAAGCACGATCTGGTCGTCAGGTTTCTTAGGGGGGCCAGGAGGTTAAATCCTCCGAGGCCTCCCTCCCTTCCCTCTTGGGATTTGGCTTGGTGCTAAGAGCCCTACAAACTGCCCCCTTTGAGCCGTTGCAGTCAGTCGAGTTGAAGTTTCTTTCTATGAAAACCCTACTCCTGACTGCATTGGCCTCAATCAAGAGGGTGGGGGACCTGCAGGCATTTTCGGTCGACGAGTCGTGCCTTGAGTTTGGGCCGGCTGACTCCAGTGCAACACTGTTGCTATGTGCCCAAGGTTCCTACCACGCCCTTCAGGGACCAGGTAGTGAGCCTGCAAGCGCTGCCCCTGGAGGAGGCAGACCCAGCCCTAGCTTTGCTCTGTCCTGTACGCGCACTGCGTCAGTACGTGGATAGAACTCAGAGCTTCAGGACCTCAGAACAGCTCTTTGTCTGTTACGGAGGACAGCAGAAGGGGAAGGCTGTCTCCAAGCAGAGGATGGCCCACTGGATAGTGGATGCCATCACCTTGGTCTACGAAGCACAAGGTGTGCCCTGCCCACTCAGGTTGCGTGCTCACTCCACTAGGGGTGTCGCATCGTCCTGGGCGCTGGCTCGTGGTGCCTCGCTAGCAGACATCTGTAGAGCTGCGGGTTGGGCGACTCCCAACACGTTCGCTAGGTTTTATAGCCTACGTGTCGAACCGGTTTCCTCCTGTGTTCTCACCTCAAACGGGTAGTGGCACTGAGAGGGCCGGCTCAGAGTCGGCTTGCGGCGTCCTTACGCCTAATTCTCCAGAGAGTTCCTTAACCAGGCAAACCCTGTTGAGTCCTCCAGCACTCCGGCGTCCAGACGCGGCGGGGCATCCGGCGCCAGGCCTTCAGCCAATGAATTCTTGAAATCTGGTGCGAGGCTAGTGCCCATATGAGAGACCCTGTCGGGATCCCATATGTGTATTCCACGGTATTCTTATTAGAGCCATGTTTCCCCTGGCGGACCACGTTCTGCCATCTCTAAAGATGCAGCCTGAGCCATCTCAGAGACTTCCATGTGCAATAGGGCCCTTCGGGGTTACTTCACATGTTTGAATGTCACTTAACCCCCTCTGGGAGGAGGTGACTCCGCAGTGTGCCTCTTCCAAGTGGAAGGGCACGCTTCCCAGTGTTATCCTAGTCCTACTGTTTGGGTTGTTCAAGGAACACCAGTAGTTGACCTTCTCTGTGTAGAGCCCGGTCCTATCGTCTGCCTTATAGGAAGGGTCAGGAGCCCTACACAGGGCACTGGAAGGGGCAGCTCCTGTGGCGCTTTGGTAGGGATCCCAATTTCGTCGGTCATCCGACGTGACTCGGAGTGACCGACTGAAAGGGGAACGTCTCGGTTACATATGTAACCCTCGTTCCCTGAAGGAGGGAACGGAGACGTCACGTCCCGTCGCCACAGTCGCTGTACCACCGCTGAGCTGCCGGGTCGCCGGCTCGGCTCCTCAGCGAAAACATAATTGATGCGGTGCATCAGCTGCCTCTTATGCTCACGCTGTGATCAGCGGCAGCTGGATGCAATAATCGCATGCCAATGTCCATTGGCTCGTTTAGTTACACTCGAAGTGGATTGGTCTCTCTGGCGAGATCCCAATTTCGTCGGTCATCCGACGTGACGTCTCCGTTCCCTCCTTCAGGGAACGAGGGTTACATATGTAACCGAGACGTTTTTTTTTTTCATCGATTAGGGTTTGGCTTAGTGTTAATTGCATGTAACTATGCATAATTTATTGTTATTATAATATTAAGTACATGTAACGTGTAACAAAGACAACTTAAAACAAAGTGTTACCTTAATTTCTTTTACTAATATAGATTTAGAATATCAGTTTATATTTTTATATTATTTGTGTGCTGTAATGCTGTGATGTCTTTATTTGCAGTATAGAAATTAAGTTTCTAATGCGTTTTAGTTTAATAGTTTTAGTACTATAGATTTATAATATTGATTTACATTTTTATGTTTATTTGTACAAGTTTTTTTAAACAAAGTTTTACAGATTTATAATACTGATTTATGTTTTTTTTATATGAAGATATATTGTTATATTTGTTTTTTAACGTAGTATATATTCAATTCATTTTATTATTAATATTATTACCATTGTTGTTTTTATTATTAATATTAATTATTGTTAATTTGCTGTGAAGCTTTATTTGTAAGAGTGATGGAATAGCGGTGATGTAAATCACATTTCTTTATAAGTATTTAGGGGATCATTTCCATCATTTGTTCTTTCACTCTGTCAAACGTCTCTCATTACGCCGTCATGAGTTCATCACTCAGTGTGAAGTGTGTTGTCTACACACACATCTGTGCTCCCATTGTCACGTCTGTAGGACAGATTCGATCCAGCTCAGAGTCTGATATTCATCTACAGGCTGGTTTTGAAGAGTCTGTGTTCTCTGGGATTCTTATAGGAGAATCTACAGGCCTGAGGTCAGATCTCTGTGTGTGTGTGAATGTGTGTGTGTGTGTGTGAGTGTGTGTTCATAAATTGGAGTGAATACTGGACCCATCGCAGCGAGTTTTCTTCTGCTAACTGGCTGGCTGGAGATAAGCTGATATTCTTCCATTTTTGATCGATATCTCTGTGAGTCTGAGGTGTCTCATGAATTTAATTAACCTTGCTCGTTTTCCAGTCCGACCGAATCTCTGCAGTAAACAAACATTTATCAGAGGAAGAGCGAGCGAGCGGTGTGTTTGGCTCCCGGGTGGCGACGTGTTCATTACTGCGGTGGGTTTGGAGGAGGCAGCTCTTCCATCCAGATAAAAGATAAAGCTGACTTTAAAGCAAACAAACAAACAAAGGAAAGGCAGATGGAGGGAACAACCGAAGGGTTTGTGTTTGTGAGAGGTCAGTTTTTGAGGCGAATGCAGTAGTTCAGCTAAAAATAAAAGTTCTGTCATCATTTTCTGTCTCAACTGACCTTCTTTCTTCTTCTTTGGAGCACAGATTTGATTAAAAAAAAAACAATTGAAACATTTCTTAAATAAATAAATTTTAGTTTAATTATCTGAAACACTGGCTTTTTGTCCACAGCCCGCAATCAAGTTTGATAATTTATTATTATTATTTTTTTTTTTCCAATCGTATTAAAAAGTTTGGAAACCTCTGGTTTATATCATTACAAAATGTTACTTCATTATCGTCTAGCTCTATTTGCATATATACTGTATGTATATTATTGTCCAGCTCTGTAGGTAAAGTTGCATATGTATTGTCTTCTGGCTCTATATATAAAGTTAGATATATAACCATATAATTACACAACTCTGTGTATAATGTTGGATATATAACTATATTATCTCACAGCTGTATATTTAAAGTTGAATATATAACTATACTATTATCCAGCTTTATATATAAAGTTGGATATATATTAACATCCGGCTCTGTACGTGAAGTTGGATATATAACTGTTATCGCACAGCTCTCTATATAATGTTGGTTATATATTTTCTTCCATTTCTCAATATAAAGTTGGATATATAACGATATAATCACACAACTCTTTATATAAGTTGTTATAAAGTTCGATATATAACTTATCACACAGCTCTATAGGCCTATATAATGTTGGTTATATATTATCCATCTCTCAATATGAAGTTGTGTGTATATATATATAACTATATAATCAAACAAATCTATATACAAAGTTGGATATATAACTGTTAATGAACAGGACTCTACATAAAGTTGGTTATACAGTATATTATCATCCATCTCTCAATATGAAGTTGCATATATAACTATATTACTGTCCAACTCAATATGTAAAGCTGTATATATAACTATATAATTGCACAGCTCTATACATAAAGTTATATAACTATATTATAAGGATATATAACTATATTATTGTGTAGCTCTATATAGAATGTTGGATATATAAGTACATCAGACTTCATCCGCATACATACAGTACACTCATGTAAAGCAATATATACTATATAGCAACGTTTTAGTGCTTGATTGTGTATATTGTTGCATAATGGAAACTGTTTATTTTATGCAATAATGTAATTATATATCCAATTTTCTGTAAAGTTGTTCTAAAACTTTCACACCGAAGAATGATGCATTAATGATGACAGATGTCTTTTTTTCAGGTGGACTCTGCCTTTAAAATCAGGTCACTGAAGTAGAGCACAGTTTGATCAATTGGTGTTGTGGACACACACACACACACACACACACACACTCAATGACTTCGTGTGTCCGCGAGCTGGACGTGTGTAATGTTTACAGAGCGGCTGTGATTAGTGCAGGAGTGAGGGGAATCTTGACAAAGATTGATCTAATCCATCTGCAAAAAACAAGAGCAAACTCGAGACTGACGTACTGACACGTGTCTCTGCTGGAAGAGACTGACTGAGGTCGTGTCGACTTAAACTGGAGAAGAGCTGAAGCTGCATGTCACCTCAGATCTCTAAACACTGATCAGTCAGCTGAGACTCTGAGACTCCACTGCTGGAAACTATACAGGGCTAGAAAACACAAGTGTCTCTGTCTATCTATCTGGATGGTAATATAGATATATATCCAACTTTATATAGAGCTGGACTACAATATAATTATGTATCCAGCTTTATATATATATATATATATATATATATATATATATATATATATATATATATAGAGATGGACGATATTATAGTTATATATCCAACTTTATGTATAACAATGGATGATAATATAGTTATATGTCCAACTTTAAATAGAGCTGTACTACAATATAATTATGTATCCAGCTTTATATATATATAGAGCTGAATGATAGTATAGTTATATATCCAACTTTATAGAGCTGAATGACAATATAGTTATATATCCAACTTATATTATATACATATATAGAGAGAGAGAGAGAGAGAGAGAGAGAGAGAGAGAGCAAGCTGGATGACAATATAGTTATACTGTATATCCAACTTCATGTATGATAATAGTTATATATCCAACTTTAAATATATAGAGCTGGATGATAATCCAACTTTATGTATAAAGATGGAGGATAATTGTCTATCTATCTATCTATCTATCTATCTATCTATCTATCTATCTATCTATCTATCTATCTATCTATCTATCTATCTATCTATCTATCATAAAAAATAAATAAATAAATCTTTGCAATTTACAAAATCTTGACAAACTTTGCTTTCTTAGTTAAAATTACAGAATTAATTTGAATTGGAAAATTCTTTTCCCTGACATTTAAATTCAGTTCAGGCACTGAATTGGAAGTTTGCTTCAGAATGATGCACAGCTCTGCTGCAGACTAACCCAAAGTCCTAAAACAAAACAGAGCGTTAGATTTTTATATGAATCATTTTTCCGAGTGTGAGGGCGTCACCTCCGGGAGGATTTGTCAGATTGAGTCCCAAAACTACACTCTCTCCCTCTCTCCTTACTTTCTGTCCCTCTGTTTCTCACAGAAAGAGAGACAATTTCAAATGAGTTTGGCAGAAGTGTCCACTGTGACGCAACAGATGCAACAATGTTTTTCTGTGTCGTGGTCCAGATAACAACTGCTCTGCAAGTGTGTGTGTGTGTGTGTGTGTGTGTGGAGCAATCAGGCTTGCTTGCTCATGCAGTTCAGGTAACAAATTGTCTTCCTTGTCATCCCTCCCTCTCTCTCTCTCTCTCTCTCTCTCTCTCTCTCTCTCTCTCCTGATCGCTCATCAAAATTCTTTGGAATGCTCCGTTGCCATGGCAGCAGTGTGAATGTATCGCTGCAATGATTCCCTCTGATAAGAATTGTGATTTCTCCTCTTTGTCTCTCGCTGTGGTAACACAATTTTTAGATAACCTGCTAGATGAGTGTAATCCTCTCACAGCGTCCTGAGCTGCTGAGACTTTACACTCAAACACACACACACACACACACACGCAGACCTGAAGTCTTTATATCATTCATACAAACACAAATCACGAATGAAACTGAGAATGTCTCAATTGTTTGGAAATGGAAAGAGAAAAGACATGTGTCTCCTGAGTTTCACAGGAGATTTTAATCTTAGTTTATGTTTTCTAAGCTATGAAACAGCAACATCTTAGCAGTAAAAATACACTAACTAACTAACTGAATATATAAATAAATAGCCTAAAGGTTTATACTATTAATTGCATATACATTTTATTTGATTTGGATTACACAATTTTAAGTAACAAACTTAATCTGACACATATTTGTCTGTCACATATAAATATAACAAGAATGAAATTTATGTATTAGTACTAATAAACCAAATTAACAATAGCCAGATTTATATGTTTATCATCAATAAATACAATTTGTATCTGAAACATTTTAATTAACTGAATGCTTGTTCCAATTTAGCCATATTTTAACTGATTTAAGTTATTAATTTATTTTTTATTATTATTATATTATTAGTTTTTTTTTTTTAATTTACCAAATTAATGCTGGTTCTAAGAAATTTCAATATATACATGTTTAAAATAAGATTATTTAAATAAAACCAAATAGATTAAAATACAATAATATTATTAAAGAAAATTATTAGAAATACTATTAAAATATTGATATTATTAGTTTAAGAAATATACTAAATAAATATTAATAACAAAAATTATTAACTATACTGTGATTAATATTTTAGGTAACACTTTAAAAAAGGTTCCCTTTGTTAACATTAGTAAACTACGGCCCGGTTTCATATACAGGGTTTAGACTTACATATACAGGGTTTAGGCCATAGTTCAGTTAGGACATTTAAGTAATTTTTTATAAACATTCCTTAGAAAAAAAAAAAAAAAAAACATTACTGGTGTGCATCTTAAGACAAAGCAAAGGCACTGACATGTTTTAAGATCAGTCAGTGCAAGTTTCTTTCAGATGAAAAAGCTCAGATTTACATTTTAGTCTACTTTTAGTGAAACCGGGGGTACATTTGTTAACATGAACTAACAATATAAAATACTTCTAAAGCATTTATTATTCTTAGTTAATGATAATTTCGACATTTACTAATACATTAAAATCAAAAGTTTTGTCTGTTACTATTATTTAATGTAGCTAATATGAACTAAGAATGAGCAGTTGTAAGTTTATAAACTAAAATGAACAAAGATTAATAAATACTGTAACAAATATATTGATCATTATTAGTTAATGCATTAACTAACGTTAACTAATGGGACCTTTTTGTAACGTGTTATCATTTTTTTAGTAAATAAGTTTCCTCATACAGGTATGACAGTAAATTTACCACATATAGAGAATTTCTACACAACTAATGAGCTGTTCATGCACACAACAGCTGCTCTGGGCAGTGTGATGGGTGGTAATAGTCCACACTGAGCAGTTCAGACCAGAAATCTGTAAAGCTCTCACTATTTATCTACCTAGAAGAACTGAATAAGTTTGCTATTTGAGGGATTTTAAGGAATACTATCAACTTGTGCTCTATTGTCCATGTTGTCTGTAGTAATGTCTCAAGTCTTTGCTTGAGAATTGAACCAGTGCAGTGAAATCTTATTTATGCTTTTGCATTTTCAAACTTTAATCAAGAAACGTGTAAAAACCAATGACATTCAGCATCAGAATATGACCAGATTCTTGTGCATGTAAATGCATCTGAACTGTTAGCTGTGAAATTTAAAGATGAAGTGTGTCATTATTATACAGACATCACCTTTAAAGCTTTTTAAATCTCCTTTGTCAGTAGAAAATTAATATTCCCAGGGTTTATGCAGGTCTTAAAAAATCTTGATTCAGTAAATAAAGGCCTTAATCGGAGCAGAAAATCTTAAATTCATAAAGTCATGGCATGAAATGTCGCATGCACTTCAAAAAATGAATGTCTTCCTCGGTATGTTTGTCTTGTTTTCAATTACAAATATCTAAACATCTATAAATCAAGAAACAGAGGTGCAAAATAATTAAAATAAATAAAGTTTAATTTTCTGAGAAATTGAACAAAATGAAGCGTGTTTGTTTGTTTAAAACAAGAGCAAATATCTGTCAATGGGGAATGAAAACAGTTTTCCATTTGAATTAAGCTGATTTTCTAAACCCACTGGCAGATATTATTTCTTGTTTTAATCATAAACCCATTTCATTTCGATCAGTTTTTCAGAAAACAAGACTTATTATCTTAAGTAATTTTGCTTCTCAAGTGAATGTGTCTTGATTTAAGAATGTTTAGATATTTGTACTGGGAAAATAAGACAAAAATACTGACAAAGAACACTTAAAAAGATAAACTAAAAATTGTTTGTATAGTGTTTGAGAGCAAACCTTAAGGGATTAAGCTGTAAAATGAATTTAAAAGTAATGGAGATCTGTAAGACTCCCTAGACATTTACGTTTGAGAACATATAGACGTATAGTGTTCCCTTCAATGTATTGCTTATATTTTCTTGACTTTGTTGTAAGGTCTTAAACCTTCAAAAAAACTTGCAGAAACCCATGCATTTGCCAGATAAAACTACTTGGAAAAACCATGCAATCTTTGCTGTTTGTACACGGGATCGGCTATTCAATTAAATGGCAAAATGCAGCTGCAACAGGAAACATGTTTGTCACAAATGTGAATGTATTATCAAGAAACTAGGCTGAAAGATGAAGTGTAGTTGCAAAGTGTGTGGTTTTGTTTTACTTCAGACGATTCAGCATCAGTTGCTGCGTTTCTCAGTTTTGAATGACAGGCAACTTGTTTTTAAAAGAAACATGCCAATTTTCCTTAACAGCTCTAGTCTGGAGCCGAGCAGCCACTCGTACATGTACAAACACACAGATTCCCTTCAGGGCTTCACACTTTTTGGAGGTGTGCTATGAATAAATAAATAGATAAGAAAGAGAAGTGAAATGTTGCTGTTTTTTTAATTATGAAGAGTTGGACCTGAGGAACTGACATACGGTGCAATCAAGCGAATGTTAATCTGTGCCACCAGGCTCTGCATTCACACAGTGACTTAATTAAAAAGCATCTTCATTGGATGCAGGTGCAGAACCAGCACCGTTTTTCTTTTCTGATAAATACAGAAACCCTGCAGGAACTCTTCACCTTTTCAGCAATTGAAAACAGTTGCTCTCCAGAGCAATTCAGGATTCAGGACAACATGAAGCCATTTTAAACAATGCAGTGAAATGTGGCTCTGTAGTCAAAATACTAATTTACTTTTACTATTGATTTTTAGTTTAATATTTTTATTTATTTATTTGTTTGTTTTTTTGCACAACTCAGTTTTGCCAACTGAGCACATTTATACTTTTACGTCTTTTAGATTTATTATTTTTAATTAAAATTAGCTTGTACAAGTTTTTATTTTTATAAATTTAGTACAAGTCAGTGTTGTTTTAGTATCATTGATATATTATTGGAGTTTTTATTTTTTATTTTTATATTTTGTTTTTTAGTACATCAACTTGAGCTATTTGAGCATTTGTAAATGAGCATTTCTCATTTAAAATAAAATAAGTTCAAGTTTTTAATATTTTATTTTAGTTAACAGTTATTTTATTTTGTTTATTTTGAGTAATGCAAGTATATATATATATATATATGTATATATATATATATATATATATATATATATATATATATATATATATATATGTATATATATATATATATATATATATATATATATATATATATATATATATAAAATCTTAAAGCATCTTGGAGACGTTGGGTGGGTTGCACCAACAATGATTAAATTGAGCAAAGTTTAGAGCTAATCAAGGATATGTTGATCTGGTTGTGTTGCTCCACTTAATTTTAAACTTAGATTAACAAATCGGGGATTAGAATTATTACCTGTGATTAAAACCTCCATCTATGATTAATTTTCTCTGCAATGATGGATTCGTCATGTAATTAAACAGCAACAATGTTAATATCCTCTGTCTCTGACATGTTACTTTTGTCGATAAAGGAAATAAACTTGTAAAAGGTCTGCCGTCTTTATAAACTGCTACGTAGAGAGACCGTTGATCAAACGGCTGATCAAGCAAGCAATGGAAACTTGCAGTGCATACGGATTTCATAATCTTGGAAATATATTTATAGTATCAATTAATGGAGTATAGCTTATGACAAAACAGCCGAGATAAGAGAAAATAACTGGCATGATTCGCGGAGAAGTGGCCGTGAGAAACGAGAGACACACCCGCGATCCTGTCGTCTTTTCTTTGTCGTATGCCAGGATGCACTGAGATAAGTGACGGATTCACATCCCGGACTCGATAGCAGACGCAGGAATAAATGACATTTTAAGATATATTCACATAGAAAACCTTATATTAAACTGTAATAATGTTTCACAATTTTTACTGTATTATTTAACCAAATAAATGTAGCCTTGGTGAGCAGAGGAGACATTCATTCAAAAACATTTAAAAAATCTTACAGAGCCTAAACTTTTGACCAGTAGTATATACAGTGGGTACGGAAAGTATTCAGACCCCCTTAAATTTTTCACTCTTTGTTATATTGCAGCCATTTGCTGAAATCATTTAAGTTCATTTTTTTTTTCCTCATTAATGTACACACAGCACCCCATATTGACAGAAAAACACAGAATTGTTGACATTTTTGCAGATTTATTAAAAAAGAAAAACTGAAATATCCCATGGTCCTAAGTATTCAGACCCTTTGCTGTGACACTCATATATTTAACTCAGGTGCTGTCCATTTCTTCTGATCATCCTTGAGATGGTTCTACACCTTCATTTGAGTCCAGCTGTGTTTGATTATACTGATTGGACTTGATTAGGAAAGCCACACACCTGTCTATATAAGACCTTACAGCTCACAGTGCATGTCAGAGCAAATGAGAATCATGAGGTCAAAGGAACTACCTGAAGAGCTCAGAGACAGAATTGTGGCAAGGCACAGATCTGGCCAAGGTTACAAAAAAATTTCTGCTGCACTTAAGGTTCCTAAGAGCACAGTGGCCTCCATAATCCTTAAATGGAAGACGTTTGGGACGACCAGAACCCTTCCTAGAGCTGGTCATCCGGCCAAACTGAGCTATCGGGGGAGAAGAGCCTTGGTGAGAGAGGTAAAGAAGAACCCAAAGATCACTGTGGCTGAGCTACAGAGATGCAGTCGGGAGATGGGAGAAAGTTGTAGAAAGTCAACCATCACTGCAGCCCTCCACCAGTCGGGGCTTTATGGCAGAGTTGCCCCGACGGAAGCCTCTCCTCAGTGCAAGACACATGAAAGCCCGTATGAAGGACTCCAAGATGGTGAGAAATAAGATTCTCTGGTCTGATGAGACCAAGATAGAACTTTTTGGCCTTAATTCTAAGCGGTATGTGTGGAGAAAACCAGGCACTGCTCATCACCTGTCCAACAGAGTCCCAACAGTGAAGCATGGTGGTGGCAGCATCATGCTGTGGGGGTGTTTTTCAGCTGCAGGGACAGGACGACTGGTTGCAATCGAGGGAAAGATGAATGCGGCCAAGTACAGGGATATCCTGGACGAAAACCTTCTCCAGAGTGCTCAGGACCTCAGACTGGGCCGAAGGTTTACCTTCCAACAAGACAATGACCCTAAGCACACAGCTAAAATAACGAAGGAGTGGCTTCACAACAACTCCGTGACTGTTCTTGAATGGCCCAGCCAGAGCCCTGACTTAAACCCAATTGAGCATCTCTGGAGAGACCTAAAAATGGCTGTCCACCAATGTTTACCATCCAACCTGACAGAACTGGAGAGGATCTGCAAGGAGGAATGGCAGAGGATCCCCAAATCCAGGTGTGAAAAACTTGTTGCATCTTTCCCAAAAAGACTCATGGCTGTATTAGATCAAAAGGGTGCTTCTACTAAATACTGAGCAAAGGGTCTGAATACTTAGGACCATGTGATATTTCAGTTTTTCTTTTTTAATAAATCTGCAAAAATGTCAACAATTCTGTGTTTTTCTGTCAATATGGGGTGCTGTGTGTACATTAATGAGGAAAAAAATGAACTTAAATGATTTTAGCAAATGGCTGCAATATAACAAAGAGTGAAAAATTTAAGGGGGTCTGAATACTTTCTGTACCCACTGTATGCACAAGTTTTGCTCATGTCTAAGCAGCTGAGTGCATGCCTGCATTAATTTTTTAAGTCTTTAAAGAAGGATGTTACTATACTAAACTCTTATTGAGTAGAATCTGCCATTGATGTGAATGTATTGTCTGTCTATTGAGCAGCTGCTGTCCAAGGTCCTGAATGTGGCAGAAGAACAGGAGCTCTCCATGGTGCTGACATTATAAAACAGCCTCAGAAAGACGTCTGCTGTAGTTAAGCTGAATCCTCTGCGGCTTTGATAAAGTTAAGTTAGCTAAGACCTTGAGCATTTGTGGAATGTGTTTAAATATAGTAGAGTCCAAACGTTTGGGACCACTTGAGAAAATGCATTTTTTTCCCCCCGCTTACAGAATTATGCTATCAGCTTAACATTTTAGGAAAAGTTGAATTGAAATTACAGTTGAATTGAGTTTTTCAGACTTCCTTTGCATTCCAGATGTTTCAAAGAGGGTATTGTGTATTTGGTGTCCTTTTTTATTTAATTTATCCAATTTTTTTTTTTTTTTTTTTTTAAATAATTTATTAACCATTTTTATTTATTTATTTAAGATTTGGTTATTTTAGTTTTTAGTAGCCTGAGAATATATACTAAATAAATTAATATATAATTTATTAATATATAATTTATTAAAATATAATTTTTCTACTATTTTACTAAAATTTGATTATTAAAATTTTAATATTACATTTGGGGCTGAAATTTGTCAAGAAGTGTATTTTGGATAAACAATTAGCATGCAACATGCTGTGTTTAAAAAAAAACAAAAACAAAACAATGGTAATGAATTATAAAATTCTGTTATGAATTGAATTTCAATCGTCAGTTCACTGCATTGTTGAATGCTCAGTGCATTGTGATGCATGGCTGCATTATACTCCCTTATTGTGAGCGATATATAAATGATGTTCATTGTGACCCAGCTGTAAACTATTCACATATTTCTTTAATACTACTTCTGCAAAGAGTCTTGGCATCAGCGTGAACATTTCAGCAGATGCAAACTATTGCATGCTCCTTTTGTCTCTTTTTCTCTCCCATGCACATTCTCCCTCTATCAGCTCATCTCTTTCCCACTCTACAGCCCTGTGTGAGGCCTAGATATGTCTCCACATCTGTGAATCCCTGCTGCGCTGCTGTGGCGTTTGAGTGACGGGAGAACAGTGCGTTTCTGCATTAGCCACAAAACTCAGCAAAATCTCCCATTCCTCCTCTGTCTGGAGAAAACAGCGTCCAGTTCTTCCGAACTCGTATTCTGCACACTCAACAGGCAGTGGTCTGTCCTCAACACGTCAATGCAATTTTCAGCTTCTTACCTGATTTCAGCGCTGCAAGATTTGAGAAACAACCAAAGATATGGGTGTGAAATGCATGCATGCTTCACAATACATTGAACTGGCAATGAAAATTCAGTGCATTACAGAATTTAGTAATTGATTATCATTGCTATAATAAAACACAGCATGTTGCATGATAATTGTTTATCCAAAGTACATTTCTTGAAAAAGTTCAATCTACTTCTAGTCCAAACCTGTTGGAGCAGTGACAGAGAGTGTTATTTTAATATCATGCATATACAGTTTGTTTTGGTTAATATTGTGAAATAGAATTTTTTATTTACTTATTTATTTATTTTTTTTGCATTTTCTGCTTTAATTTTAGTTAGTTTGATAAATTTTGTTGTGAGTTTTTGTCATTTTAAATATGTCTATATAGTCCCCCCCCCCCCCCCCCCCCCAATTAGTTTTAGTTTTAGTTTATTTAGGTTGTTAAATAATACATTTCTTGAAAAAGTTCAGTCTACTTCTGGTCAAAACCTGTTGGAGCAGTGACAGAGAGTGTTATTTTAGTATCATGCATATACAGTACTATAGTTTTGGTTAATATTGTGAAAGATTTTTTTTCTTTGCATTTTCTGCTTTAAATTTAGTTAGTTTTACAAATTTTGTTGTGAGTTTTTGTCACTTTAAATATGTCTATATAGTTTATGCACTATGCACTGTCTCCCACAAAATCTCACTTCTGCACAATAATTTAATGTACAAAATATATATTTTTCTGCACAATTTCATGTACATATATCTCTTTCGCACAATTTCATGTACAGTATTTATGTAAAGTTCTTGTACAGTCTCAGTTTGTGTATGTGTAGTCAACTAGGTATAGCAGTTATAGTATATTTAGTATATGTATAGTCAGATGGTTAACTGTTGTATAGCTCTATTGTTTTTTCCTATACTTGCATTGTTGTATGTTTATCTTAGGTTTAACTAGTATGTAGCACCGTGGTCCTGCAAGACACGACATTTCGTTCCACTATATGTCCACACATGTAGCAGAATGAAAATAAAGCTCAACTTGACTTGACTTGACTTATAGTAAATTTATATAAGAAATGTTTCATTGGCAACTAGCTGAAATAAATGATTAAATTTAATAAAATATATATTTTAATTTAATGTATCTTTTATATTTTTAAATATTTTATACTTTTTCAAGTAATTAAAATGTTTTATAGTTTTCCTTTTAGTTAAAGATAACATTGGATAAGAAGAAGAAGAAGAAGAAGAAGAAGAAGAAGATGAAGAAGAACTATAGTAGCAGTAGTTGTAAAATGAAAATAATAATATAACCAAATCATCACCATATTTCATGATGCATCTTGGTAATTTGCATTTAATTATTAAGGAAACACTGGTAAACTATAATGTTTTACAGAACCAGAATTAAACCATAGCTTGCATATGTATTTTAATACGTTTTAACTTCAGCTCATCGTGTGCATGACCTTAACTATCCATACAATGTTGATGTAATATTAACCAGCAGGGGCGTCAAAGAGCGGGATCAGCCACCGCACAGCACCGCGCTTCTGCCACGATTCATAAGAGAAAAACAGCGCGAGTCGCTTGATGAGAACATTCAATGTTCTATAGTGATGCTGGCTGAAAACAGCCACGACAATGAGGTATACTGGAAAACGCTAATAGGCTTGTCAATTCAGCACCATAGTAATTTAACTTGAAGTTATTAACACTGTACAAACAGCCTATGTGTCGGCAGAAATGTATTTATTATAAATGTTACTGTTATTACATATTGGGCAATAGGATATTTTAATTTCATAGAAGCTGTTTTGTGTAGTTTCTTCGTGTTTAGTTTTTTTTTTTTTTTTTTTTTTTACTACAAATTTTATAGTTTATTATTACTTATTTATTTTAAAAACCATATAACCATGGTAATGAAGACCATGGTTTTACTTCTTGTGACAACCATCCTACTAATACTAGTCAGTTAAATTCTGGATACTTCTTTCTTTTTAGATGTTTAGTTCTAATGAATTTTAATTGAAGTAAAAATGTTAATTCAATAAGGGCCTGATTAAAGATAAATATCAGTGTCTTATATAAATTAGGTGCTTAATATTTACAAATAATAAAGTTCTTAAAGGGAGATTCACCGAAAAATGAAAATTGTCATCATTTACTCAACATCATGTCATTCCAAACTTGTATGAATTTCTTTCTTCTGTGGAAGAAATTTTTGTCCATACAGTAGAAGTCAAGGGTAACCAAAATGGTTTGGTAACATTCTACAAAATCTTCTTTTGTGTTCAGCAGAAGAAAGTCGCTTGGAACGACATGAGGGTGAGGAAATGATGACAGAAATTATTAGCAGTAAATTTCCAGCAGTCTAGCTCAGAATCAATGCTTTGCTGTCAAGTGCTTTTCTGTGTGACAAAAATGCATTAAGTTTGTTGCATTTGTCGTGAATTCAGTTTATTCATTTATTAACTCCAATTGAAAGCCCTATGACCCATCACCCCAAACGTTATTTGACATTTTACGATCGCAAGTCATTAAATTAATAGTCGTTAAATTAATGTACATTTAACCAGTTTAATATGGAGAGGCACTGAAATGTAGACCTTCTTTTATGTGTTTTTGACCTACAGCGTACAAGACGCGAGAACAGTCCGCTATTTAGTTTGTACGTTAGCATGGACTCACTAACTTTAACGTTAGCTAGTTTTAGCCAGAGATACCTTGCTGAAGAACAAGATAACATTAACGTTCTGTTTGAGCAGATGAAAATGGTAACTTAATGAATGTATGACAACCAGAAAATGAATGTTTTTGTCTTCATTTGTATTGGGGTTGATTACTTTTTGCTCTGCTTTGTTTGGTATACCTGGATACCTGGAATCAGTGCTACAAGTACCACAGGCACATCGTTTTTCCATTTTTGAAGCATAAACCCCATAAAACCGATTCGAGCTTCGGATCTTCCAATGTTTCTCTATGGCGCTGAAACCTAAAGATGTCCGAGTTCCACTCCCCGTGCAACTGATACTCGACTGCCATTGGCTAGTCTGCGTTTGAGGGGAGGGGCTTACCGATAGGTCAGTTCCTAGCGACGGCCCTGTTAACCAGCAGCGTCTCACCAGTCGTCTTTGAAGTCGAGGGATACTTTAATTAAAAAAAATCACTCACGACTCGCTCGGGATTCAGGTTTAGAGAGCAGAAAACCCTCTAAAGAGTCAGAGCCCACATGAACGTCCTCACATTACAACAGTCAAACATAAAGATAATACAAATGTGACCCGCTTTTCCAAAAACACACTGCTTTAAACTGGATTTCATCTGACAGCACAAACTTAAGATTATAAATATTGATTTATTGTTCATTGTTGGTGTAGTACTTTGTTCAGCTTATGCACAAGGCCAACCTAAAATGACTTTGTTACAGCTTGGGTGGCAGTTGATGTCTAACTTTACTGGAAAGCCATTACAACTGGCTATTTATTTAATGGGAGGCTCCCATTTTGACAACTTGCACCAATGGTAGGGAGAGCTGTTAAAATATATGGGCCATGTGGTCACACATGTTTTCTCTTGGCCAATAAAGGTAGAAATGTTCAGTAGCTTTCCTATTGACAAGACTTAAAGACTAATACCTAAAATGACTTTGTTACAGCTGGGATGACCGTCGATGTCTAAGTTGACTGTAAAGCCATTATAAAAGGCTATTTAACGGCAGGCTCCCATTGTGACAACTTGCCCCAGCCGTGTAAAAAATATATGGGGCATGTTGTCACACGTTTTCTCCTGGCCAATAAAGCTAGAAATGTTCAGTAGCTTTCCTATTGACAAGACTTATAGGTTAATATCTATAAAAAACGCAGTCCTAAAACAGAAAAGTGTGACAACTTGCCCCGTTACCTTTTTTTAAAGTAAAGGGTGAGTGATAATGCACTGTAATTAAAAAGAACATGGTGTATTTGTGCTGATAATAAGGATCCTACCTGATGAATTTCAAAGTAGAAATGTGGTTATGTTAGGCAGGTGAAGTTGTAGTTATGTCGGTGGTGAAATTCCGCTATTGGCACGTGTGCAAATCCATCTCTCGCGCTCTCGCGCATACAGACAGAGCAGTGTTGTCTCGAGCTCGCCGTGAGCGGACTGTTACCGAGGGAGGGACACGCCGTTCAGATGCTCCTTCGTGAGGAGTAAAGCAATACATCAGCGACTCCAATGCGGTGCCAAATGTTTCTAATTCGGTTTCTGCGTCTGTTTCCCGCAGGATGCCGTTTGGTAAAAAATGCGCATATGAAATAAACGTGGGTGGGATCCCTTCTGCGTTGGCCACTGGATCTACCGGCGTTAAAACGCGGATCTGCGTTTGGAGAAACGCTGGAAAATTGGTCTGTATGCCGAGCAAACTGGAAGGAGATTTGCGCCCGCGTGAATAGACGCGTTGTCCTTTGCGTCTTTTTTCACGTCTTCTGAGAGGATTGCTTCTGTGTTTCTCCTCAAATGGTCTTATTTTCGTGTTTATCCACTAAACACGACGATATCGTACTGTTTTTTCCTCACAGTGCCATGTTTTCTCTGAGGCGATCCGACGTGAGGCGAAAAGTCTGACTGGACCTCCTTCAGAAGTAAACCATCAACATTTCTGGATTCTTCGACCGTTTTTCATTCTAACTCTGTTTTGGAAGCTATAATTCACGTTTTGGATTAAATATATCCTAAACGGAAAGTCTGTTTTGGGATTTCAAAAGATCGCTTGAATCGAGTCAGCCGTTTGGAATGAAGAACCGTTAAGAATCGCCGTTAAAGATTTCGCGGCATATTTGGATTCGAATTCCTGGTCTATATTCATACGTTTATCTTTTTATACATATCATACAATACATTTATCCAAGTGAGCATATCGTTTCGAGACTCTGGACCCAGAGGAGGTGATTTAGACATCATCTATCTGAAGATCCCGGGCATTTCTGTGCTGCTCTGAACTTGAGGCGTTTGGATGCTCCAGGACGGAGGTAACACAGTTATTTCGTTCATTTTTAAGGATTTAAAACGCCAACAAAACACTCTGCGATTCAATACTTTGGTTATTTGCATTCAGTTTGCATACTGTGATTAGCTTACACTCAAACGCCAGTTTGGTGTTTAATAAATCAAACGTTAGAGGTCAAATAATGAGCTATTGTTTGATTGTGATGCGATACCTTGACATAATTATGCAATCTTGAAGACAAATTCGTGTTTTGGTGGATTTGCTTTGGTTATTCAATGCGCATCGCAATACTTGGTTACATTTACGGAAGAGCGACATTTTGATGAAAATAACTTATGGGATTTGGCATTACTGCTGTTGCTAGTCAGAAAATGTTGATTGATCTTCCTCTTGAAGGACCTTCTGGCAGACGTTTGGAGATCCCTCTAGTCATTAAACTTTCCCGTTACCGTTTCTTTTGCATTTAAATGTCAGTGTTTGGAAATGGGACGCCATAGGTTATGTAAAGGTTTGCTCGAGAGCCCAAGTTGCGCTTTTGAACGGTTCCTTCAGTTGGACAGAGGAGGATTGTTGGGTTTATCGGTAGCGCGGAGAGCAATGAAATCACAATAAGACCGATTTGGGAGGTGAGATAACGGCAGCGGGTCCGGTACCGCAGTCCAGATTGAGTACCGGAGCTCACGGTGCTGTTGTTGGGGTGTGTCTGTCTGCGGCTGGGAACGCGAATGGAGCAGCGGCCGCTGGGGGCCACTGGCACATAACTCACTCACACACACTCACAGCCTACACAAACTACACTTAAAGAACGAATACAATAAGTATTCTGTTATAGAATTTGAGCGCTTGAAATGTTTGAATGTCAGTGCATAAGATGACAAAATGCCAAATCAAGTCATTAATTACTGCTTCCATAAGTTTACACTCTAAAGCATAATAGTTCCAAATGTTTTTTTTCATAGTGATTCAATGGAAGAACCATTTTTGGTTCCGCAAAGAACCTTTCAGTGAGCAGTTCTTAAAATAACAATTTTTTTCTTAGTCTGAATAATGTTTTTCCACTATAAAGAACCTTTCAATGTTCCATGGATGTTAAAAGTTCTTCATGGAGCCATAAATGCCAGTAAAGAAGCGTTATTTTTATGAGTGATAGGACTCATTTTTGTTTCCTCAAAGAATATTTAAGTTAACAGTTCTTAAAAGAACCATTTTTAATAATCTAAAGATCCTTCTCCATTATAAAGAGCCTTTTGTGCAATGGAAATGTTCCAAATCTATGAATGTCAATGCATTAGATGACAAAATGCCAAACCAAGTCATTAATACTGCTTCCATAAGTTTGCATTATCAAGCATAACAGTTCCAGATTTTTTTTTATTATTTAATAATTTTTTTTCCATAGTGAATCAATAGAAGAACCATTTTTGGTTCCGCAAAGAACCTTTCAGTGAGCAGTTCTTAAAAGAACCATTTTTTCTTAGTCTGAATAACCTTTTTCCACTATATAGTACCTGTCAATGTTCCATGGATGTTAAAAGTTCTTCATGGAGCCATAAATGCCAGTAAAGAAGCTTTATTTTTAAGAGTGGTAGGACTCATGTTTGGTTCCTCAAAGAATCTTTCAGTTTACAGTTCTTAAAAGAACTATTTTTAATAATCTGAAGATCCTTCTCCATTATAAAAAAACCTTTTGTGCAATGGAAATGTTCCATGGGATTCTTCGAGGAACTGTAAATGCCAATAAAGCTCTAGAGTGTACCATGGTATGCCAAGTCTTTATTGAGCTGAAATTAATTTTGGATGCAATATCTCAGCTGTTTTGTATAGTTTAGTTGTGTTTCTTTGCTCAACTCGATGTCTGTGAACTATTAAAGGGCGTCCAATAGATTGACTGTTCATTTCTGTAGTTTGGTCTTCAAATCAGAATTCATATAGAGCCCAACGGGTACTGCAAGGAAAAACCCAATTTATTTTCTCCACAGATACTGTAAATTGATTTTTGAACCAACCATGAGTTCTGAGGTTGTGAAGATGTATGTTTCTGTAGATGCCACAAATTAGAGTGATTTCAACCTGTTTAATAGCCAAACTCTAGATGAATAACTACACTACTAGTAATCATGAAGAGAGATCATCCAATGAACAAAACAATGTTACCATGTGAGTAGGCCTTCATTCACTCTTAAACTACTGTATGATTTTGAATATTTTGCAGTAAACTTAGAGTAATTTTAACATTTTACAATAAGGTTCCATTGGATAACATTTTGATGTATTAACTAAGATCAACTAACAATGAGCAGTTCATTTGTTACAATATTTATTAATCTTTGTTAACTATAGTAGGCCTAAATAAAAATACAACTGTTCATTGTTAGTTCATATAAGCACAGATCCATTAAATAATATTTTAATATAATATAATAAACAGATACAACTTTTGATTTTAATAATGTATCAGTAAATGTTGAAATAAAAATTAGCTAAGTTCATGTTAACTAATATTAACAAATGCAACTTTATTGTAAAGTGTTATCAACTTTGTTTTTATACTTCTAATCAGTGACTATATATCAACAGTTTTACATTTTTCTGTAATTTTTTCATTTGATTACATCATTTGCAGTGCATCATGGGATACCTGTTCATTAAATCAGAAAAGTACACAGTCTAGCTTTAGTCTTTTTCCCAATTTTCATATAATTTTGCTTCAAATCAAACATTGTATTAATGTTGTGATTCATCTCACAGCCAGTTAGTTTAAGGCTTAGATCTCGTTATTTAAGATTTTTCAAAATCCCTGTGGAGATAATGAATGTGAAGAATACTTTAGTAACTAAGGCCACTGAAAAAGTCAGAGCTTATCGATAAACCAATTAAAATATACCATTCTCCAAATAAAAGGATTTGTCCACAACAAAATAGCTTAAAAAATAAATAAATAAATAAATAAATAAATAAACTGAATAAGCAGTGCATGCGTGGTTTTTTTTCTTTCTTTGCTTTATTCATTTTATATTTATTATATTATTTTCATTGTGTATGTATAACCTGTTAGGGTTAAGGAAGATTATTCTCTAGTAATTGGCTTTATATGAACAACAGCGTAAGTTTATAGTATGTGTGCATTTATATTGTGAATGTTTGCGTTGGTCATTGGGCAGCAGTCACTCAGGTCTCATCAGTCAGTCTTTCTTCCCTCCAGTTTCCAGTTTGTCTTTACAAATAACACGCCTGACTCAGTATTACTCACCCGGCAGCAGCACACGTCCGCTCTCTGATGACTCTTTCCTGTAACCCAGCATGAGGAATGATGTGTGAGGACTCTATTATTGTAATACTATAATTATCGTGTAAACAGAAGCCTGATGAAATGTGCCATTTGTTCAGCCGCCGCCGAACTGCACTAAGCAGCGATCATGTGACATAGAACCTGATTGTGATTGGTTGCCAATTCAGAACCGAAACAGATGGATTTGGCGGTTCTGCAGCTGCGGTGCGAGATTTAGCAAGATCTCCTGCGGATCAAACTAATCCGCGTTCCTCTGAAATGCAACACACACATGTGATGAGCGACAGCTGGATTATTTAAGCGATCTAACCCATGCTTTGGTCCCCGTACTGTTGCCAGATCCTCACGGGATGGGTGACGCTCTGCAGGTAGTAAATGGTTTATGCTGATGATATGGATTATCCCGTTCACAGGCGTGCATATTAGATTTAGTTTTACTGATAAGTAGACCGCTCTGGGCTGGTTTCGGAAAAGGATAATTTTATTCCGCTTGCGTTACGCAAACAGCCCCTGGGCTTAATAACGCCGATTGTGTTCCCATCATGTTTAATTCAGACACGGCATGTTTTTGCCATGTCTCCTGGTCTACCACTCGTCTAAGTGTGTGTGTGGAGTTTAACCAAGCATTAACGTATCATAGAGACTGTCGGCGGCACTAATGGAGTCGCTGGTTGGTTTGCATCATTTCTTTCGGGTTTGGGCCTAATTAAGCCGTTCCTGCTTTCGTGTCAGACGCTGGGTAGAGAGGCTGATGTTAGATCACGTCTTAATGAGCACCTGAATCATTACAGGCTGTGTACTGATGATTTGAAGTGAAAATTCACACAAATATAGAAACTTTTCTCTCATGTCTCATATGTAGTGAACTGAATACATTTGAATTGAACAGAACTCAATTAAAATAGACTTTTCATCCTGCAGTGAAATGTGTGGGAATATTTCAGCTCAAAATCAAGAGAAAATACATTTTACTGAAAAAAAATGAAGTCAGGTGATTGTTTTTGTGACTTTATTTGCATAACAATAAAAAGCTGCAATTACCGTTTTACCTTTTAATCACAATTTTGACTTTTTCCACACAAACTCCAAGATGTAAACTCAGAATTGCGAGATATTAATGCAGAATTACACAATATAAACTCAGAAATGTATATATAAACTCAGAATTTGGAGATATAAACACAGAATGGCAAGATATACAGTAAACACAAAATTGCGAGATATAAATGCAAAATTGCGCAATATAAACTCAGAATTGCGAGATATAAATGCAGTATTTTGAGACAAATGCGGAATTGCAATATATACTGTAAACGCAGAATTGTGAGATATATATGCAGAATTATGAGTTATAAATTTGTAATTCTGCAAAGAAGAGTCAAAGCTGTGAGATTTTTGCAACTGCAAGGGAAAAAGTCAGAATCGTGAAATAAAAAGTCGCAATATTTATTTTTTATTCCGTGGCAGGGGGAAAAAATAGAATTGCAAGATGTAAACTGAAGGTTCTGAAGGAAAAAATTTGCAATTGTGAGAGAGAAATTCAGAATTGCGAGAAAAGAAGTCCAGATTGTGAGAAAAAGAAATCACAATTACCTTCCAATTTCACAATTTCTCAACCAAATAGAAATACTGACATAACGCAACATTAAAATAAAATATTGGTAAAATACGTTTTTCCTTTTAATTTTAGGATGAAATATGACTTGGACATATCTTGACAGTTTTTGTAAGATTCAGATTATTTGACTTCTCTAATGTGATGGATTTCTGTGTAAAACAGAATATTTAGTGGGAATTAAATTATTTATTTATTATTATTAGAAAGGTATGTAGTGATACATTGTGCAAAATAAATTCAGGGACATTTATTAAGAAAGTAAATTGGGTCAGTTTTGACTACAAGTTTAAAAACTGTACAGTTGACCATGTAGCAAATGTAGTTTGTTGAATATTTTTTAAGAGTCAATTTTTTTAATTCTGTCTTATGTCTTTTATTTGATAGTCTTGTTCTTAAATATACTGTATGGACTGGTAAATGAAACAGAGCATTTTCAAACTACACGAAGTGTGAAAGTTGCTTAAAATACTATATGTTTATGGTTTCTGGAGAAAATGTGAGTGGTTTTTGAGTATATAAAAGTGTGAAAATGTGGGTGGTTGCCAGGGTGTTGCTTTGTAGTTGCTTGGATGCTCTGAATGAATGTTTTGCTGTTTCTAGGGTGTTTCTAGGTTACTATAATGTTGTGGATGGTTACTAAAGTATCTGTGATATTCTGGCCTTTCTAGATTTGGTTTGCGTTGCTTCTTCAATGTTATTGCAAACCATCAGTGACAAGATTCATGCTAAACGTGGGGTTTGCTGAAGAGTGACCGCTCGACGATCATCTCTCCAAGTTTGGTTTGAAGTAGAGGTCATAATTCTGTCTTTTGTATTCACGTTGTAAATTTCTGCTGCTGTCTGAAGGGGAGGCGTTTGTCTTTGTTGGTTATTGGCTGATGAGGTATCAGAGAACGCTCTAAGCTTCTCTGTGTAAGAGCGAAAATCGCTTTTAGTGGCAGATAAGCGGGAGATAATATCAGATAAATCCTGCGGCCTGTGTTAGCATGCAGCATTAGCCGTGTAATAGCATATGGAGTGCAGTTTGACAGAGAGGGATCAGATGGCTGCCAGCCGTTTACCGCAGTTCCGTCTTAATCGCAGAGGGTTAACAGTTGTTTCAGATGCATGCAGATACAGATAGCCGAGGCCTTTTAGATATACCGAGCGCATGCTTTTAAAATTCCCCCATGGCTGCAACAGAAGTCTGCAATGGCTTGATAACTCGCGTGCTGTCAGTTGCTGTCGCCGATGCCGAGGGAAGCTACATGCTCTGCTTCAGAGCTTCTTCTCTTCAGGAATAATTTAAAAGTTCTGTGGGACACGTCTGAATTTTTCCTGCGGCGATGGCAGGGCAGACGTCTAATTAAGATGAAGAAAAAGACACAAAAATTGACTAGCTGTTTGCAGAAGAACACTTCTGAAAAGGCCTTGTGACATGGGGCGCCAGTTTCACCTCTGATGGCAGAGAATGCGACAGATCAGTCATGCGTCACTCAGTTGAGTCCCTCAGTCTGACAGATGTCCTATGATTGGCTCAGAGGTTGTGGTGGGCGTGTCTCATGTCACCGAGTAATTTAATATAATGCATGCTACATGTAGTTGCTGTAAATTTAATGTAAAAATTATTTAGAATTTTTAATAATCAACTGGTAATGTCTATTTATGGATACTTATTTATTATGATGATTATTTCTATGTATAAGCAATATTACAACTTCAGTTGCATTCACTGTTATTTTAGTATCATTGATGTTCCATAATAGTTTTTGTTGGTATTTTAAATTAGGCCTAGATGTGATTTTGTATTTGTGGATAATTAACTAAATGGAATCCTTCATCTCATTTGATTATTTTCTCTTTTTATTTGGAACTTAATGCACACAAACCAAAAGGTTTTATAAAATAAAATATATATATATTTTTTTGCATCTGTTAAGTTTAAAAATAAAAAGAGAAAATAATCAAATGACATGAAGCACCTCTAAGTATTTCATTTAGTTAATTATCCACAAATAGACATTATGTATAAGCAATATTACAACTTGTGCGTCCATTGTTATTTCAGTATAATTGATATACCATTATAGTTTTTATTTTGAATTAGATTTTTTTTGTTCACATTTTGATTTTAGTTAAAGTTTTAGTAATTTTGTGTGTTTGTCATTTTTATTAGCTTTTTTTATTGTCTTTATATTTTTTTATGAATTATTTATTAGTTTTATTTTATGCATTTAATTAATTTAGTACTTCAAGTTTAAGTACATGGAAATGAGAAATGTTGCCTTATTTTTTATTATTTTAATTCAGCAAATGTTTATTTTAAATAATATAAAAATATTTTTTATTGTTTTAGTTAACTATACAAACCCTGGTTATATTAAAATAGGATTATATATATTCACATATATATCGCAAAATCTCTACTGGTTGACATGTATACTGTTAAACAACATATATACTGTCATATCACCCAGCACTACTTGGAGAGAGCAAGGGAGGGAATGGTAGGGAGCTACAGGAGGCCAATAAGGAGATATTGAGATGCTGAATAAATGTGATAGAGTCACGTGTGTGTCGAGCTGTTGAGCTGTCAGGGCAGGCGGTTTACAGAGAGAGCTAATCTGTCCATGAGCCTCACCAATCCGCAGGGTGTGTCACGCCCGTCAAAGATGCCATTCATGTGGAAATCAGCGTGAAGGGATGAAAAACAGCTTCGCCTTGACACACGTCTGTTCAGGCAAAACCTGAAGCCCGAGGGGCGACAAAGAGAGAGAGATTCCCTATGACCACCAACAGGATGCCAGAGCTGGTGCCTGGTTCAGTGTTTCCTCGTGGTGGCATTAAAATATTGAGTTCAATGGTAAAATATGTACTCACATCCTTCAGGTGCTAGATTTGTGAGCAGGTCATTTAGTAATCAGGTCTGTCAAAGTGAAAGCATCAGTTAATATGTTCACATTGCCACAATAGACTCCAGTGAGCACGTACTGAATTTAATGGCCAACATTAGAAGGTTGGAGTTGATTGGCATTGGTTGGTGCTGGTAGGTGTTGGTTGGCGTTAGTTCCAGTGGCCAGCATTTGAAGGTTGGGTTAGTTGGAGTTGATTGAAGTTCGATGGTGTCTGTCCGTGTTAGTTGGTATTGGTTGGCGCAGCTTGGTACCAGTGACCATCAATAGAAGGTTGGGTTGGTTGGAGTCGAATGAAGTTGGTTGGTGTTAGCTGGCATTGGTTGGTGCTTTTTGGTGCATTAGATACCAGAGCTTGGTTCAAATGGCCAACATTTGAAGGTTGGAGTTGAATGGAATTGATTAGAGTTGGTTGGAGTTGGATGGAGTTGAATGGAGTTGATTGGAGTTGGCTGGTGTTGGTTGATGCTGGTTGGTGCTGGATGGCATTGGATACCAGAGCTTGGTTCCAATTAGGGCTGCACGATTAAATCGAATGCGATTTCCATGTGCATTTTGTCATTAAAGCCGGTTCTGTAATCAGCAGTAAATCTCCATCACCTGCTTTCAGATGGAGCAGCATTTACTACACAGAGCCGTAGTTAACAGACAGGTAACGCAAAAAAATCACAGATGATATTATTGCGAGATTATGAAAATCGAAGAAATCGTTCGTGATAATGACAGCTGTTTGCGTAGCTTCTCAGTGAACTACGGCTCAGTGTAGTAAATGCTGCTCTATCTGAAAGCATGTGAAAATACCACATTTAATAACATGTTTTTACTCCAAACTCACTTCATAACGTCAGTCGAGTGTTTGAAGTAAATCCTTCGGTGGGATGATGTGGCTTACACAGAATAAGGCACACAACATATTTCATAGTATTCTAAGCAGTGATAAAGGCATTGTATTATAAATATACTTTATTATAATGAAAATTACAATAATAAGAACTCAGATAAACTATATATTGTCATAGTCGTGAGTTTATTAGTCACGTTAAATCAATGAAAGGAGTTAAATCTTGTTTATTCAGCTACAACGATCAGTAGCCTATTGCCGGGGTTTCTTCTGCGAGGCGTATTTGGAGTTTCCACGCGAGAGCACCCTCTGGCCTTCAGATGAAGAATTACTGCTGATCACAGAACCGGGCTTCACTGAAAGATACGCATGACAATCGCAGTTTCTGCCTAATCGCAATTTCGATTTCACTTCGATTTATCATGCAGCCCTAGTTCCAATGGCCAACATTAGAAGGTTGGGTTGGTTGGAGTTGATTGAAGTTGGCTGGTGTTGGTTGGCGCTGTTTGGTGCTGGATGGCATTGGTTGGTGGAGCTTGGTTCCAATGGCCAACATTAGAAAGTTGGGTTGGTTGAAGCTGGTTGGACTTAGTTTGCGTTAGTTAGTGTTTGTTGGCATTTGTTGGGTCAATGTAAATTGACCTTTTAACACCATCAACACATTTAATCAATTTTAATGAAACTGTAAAATCTGATTAGAACATTTGGAGCTGATTGAATCTAATCAAAGCTGCAGCATAAGCTTCTCTTTCACACTCACACCAAAGGTCTCTGGTCGACCAGCCATTTATCAGTAAATGATGGAGAAAGACCCTCTTAATGGGTCATTTATTTATAAATCAATCTGAGACGGGATGTTTGACAAAAGCAGAGGTCATTTGCCTCATTGGAGGTCAGGTGAAATGAACGAGTGAAACACTGTCGTTCAATAAAATGCTGATGCCAGTAAGGTTGTGCTCTTAAAGTGTGTGGAAGGTTGTTTTATTATGAAGTGTTTGTATATCCTTTGTGTTTTATAGACTATACTGTACAGTGGTGTGAAAAATTGTTTGCCCCCTTCCTGATTTTTTATTTTTTTTGCACGTTTGTCACACTTTAATGTTTCAGATCATCAAACAAATTTAAATATTAATCAAATATAACACAAGTAAACACAACATGCAGTTTTTAAATTAAGGTTTTTTTTATGAAGGGAAAACAAAATCCAAACCCACATGGCCCTGTGTGAAAAAGTGTTTGCCCCCCTAAACATAACTGTGGTTTATCACATCTAAATTTCTCTAGCCACACCCAGGCCTGATTACTGCCACACCTGTTCGCAATCAAGAAATCCCTTAAATAGGACCTGCCTGACAAAGTGAAGTAGACCAAAAGATCCTCAAAAGCTACACATCATGTTGAGATCCAAAGGAATTCAGGAACAAATGAAAAAGAAAGTAATTGAGATCTATCAGTCTGGAAAAGCTTATAAAGCCATTTCTAAAGCTTTGGGACTCCAGCGAACCACAGTGAGAGCCATTATCCACAAATGGCGAAAACATGGAACAGTGGTGAACCGTCCCAGGAGTGGCCGGCCGACCAAAATTACCCCAAGAGCGCAGCGACGACTCATCCAAGAGGTCACAAAAGACCCCAGAACAACATCCAAAGAGCTGCAGGCCTCACTTGCCTCAGTTAAGGTCAGTGTTCATGACTCCACCATAAGAAAGAGACTGGGCAAAAATGGCCTGCATGGCAGAGTTCCAAGATGAAAACCGCTGCTGAGCAAAAAGAACATAAAGGCTCGTCTCAGTTTTGCCAGAAAACATCTTGATGATCCCCAAGACTTTTGGGAAAATACTCTGTGGACTGACGAGACAAAAGTTGAACATTTTGGAAGGTGTGTGTCCCATTACATCTGGTGTAAAAGTAACACAGCATTTCAGAAAAAGAACATCATACCAACAGTAAAATATGGTGGTGGTAGTGTGATGGTCTGGGGCTGTTTTGCTGCTTCAGGACCTGGAAGACTTGTTGTGATAAATGGAACCATGAATTCTGCTGTCTACCAAAAAATCCTGAAGGACAATGTCCGGCCATCTGTTCGTGACCTCAAGTTGAAGTGAACTTGGGTTCTGCAGCAGGACAATGATCCAAAACACACCAGCAAGTCCACCTCTGAATGGCTGAAGAAAAACAAAATGAAGACTTTGGAGTGGCCTAGTCAAAGTCCTGACCTGAATCCTATTGAGATGCTGTGGCATGACCTTAAAAAGGCGGTTCATGCTCGAAAACCCTCCAATGTGGCTGAATTACAACAATTTTGCAAAGATGAGTGGGCCAAAATTCCTCCACAGCGCTGTAACAGACTCATTGCAAGTTATCGCAAACGCTTGATTGCAGTTGTTGCTGCTTAGGGTGGCCCAACCAGTTATTAGGTTTAGGGGGCAAGCACTTTTTCACACAGGGCCTTGTGGGTTTGAATTTTGTTTTCCCTTCATAATAAAAAACTTAATTTAAAAACTGCATGTTGTGTTTACTTGTGTTATCTTTGATTAATATTTAAATTTGTTTGATGATCTGAAACATTATAGTGTGACAAACATACAAAAAAATAAAAAATCAGGAAGGGGGCAAACAATTTTTCACACCACTGTATATACACTGGCTGTCAAAAGTTTGGAATAATTGGTGAGCTATTCTGCACTGTTGTATTAATTTGCAATGTATTTTTCACTCGAATTACCAAACATCTTTTCTCAGCTGCGCAAATTCATTGTCTCAGAATCATTGTAGGCTTACTGTAGTAAATTGGGGGAAGGCAAGAAGTTTATGTACTTGTTCGTTTTGCACTATGAATAGGGTTGGGTATCGTTTGAATTTCATCAATTCCGATTCCGATTCTGCTTATTGATTCCGATTCTTTTCGATTCCCAGTTTCGATTCCAATGTGATTAAATAATGAAATCAAACATTTATCCTGTGTCTCTTTTTTTGCAAACCATTTATTTGCAGCTGAATACCATGAACAAAAATCGTCAGGCTACATAAAAACTGGACTCTTTAAGAGCCGTTTGTGTGCAAAATAAAACTGCATGATTTTGGATAAAATGAGGGTTTTTTTATTCTTTTTTCCCCCCAATGGAAGTTGTGGTCCTCTCATGATTCTGAAGAAAAAACATTAGACAACTAAACAAAATCACATGTAATTTATGAATGAATGATTCAATGACTCACTCAAGATGTACTTGTTTCATTACTGGATGAATCAGCGTTCTTGAACGAATGTCTTGTATGATTCAAAGACAAATACATTTTAACAGCCCCTTTTCGCCACCTACTGGCATAACAATGTAATCGATAAGTCTTTATTTGAAGTGTCAAATTACTTTCAGAAGGTGCTTTACTCTATTTTAATCGCTACCGTACATATCAGAGTTTATATCTGAACTATAAACTTTTATCCCAGTATTTCTGTTATTTGAATGTTTGTAACACAGAAATAATGATACTGTGTGGTTGAAAAGACTGTGAAGCTGTTTCATTCATGACAGATGACAGCTGCTCTCTTTAGGTCAATGGCAGCGCGAACGCAAATTTAAATGTTCAAATCACACTGAATGATCGTACGCTGCACGGACGAACCAAGTGATCACAACATTGTGATCGCACACGTCAAAGGTTGAGGAATGAAACAGACGAATCATTGTAATTCAGGAATAGAATCACGTTGGTGTTTGAATCGTGTTTGTGATGTTTAATGATCTATTAAATTAAAGTGCTTTGTCATGTTGGTGGTGATACCTCTCTTGCAACATGTTTAGCTATCACAGATATTATATTTAGCTTTTTTGGATTCTGATCGCAAATGTAGCAAAACTTTGGAGCGCTTAGATTAGCGAGTAAGGTCCTGGCAGACCGCTAGGTCGGGTCCTCACAGATGAAGAAAAAAAAAAAAGCGCACATGAATCGATAGGCGGAATCTAAATTTTAATTTGACAAGAAGTATCCGATTCTTGACCTTAAGTATCCGATTCTGGAATTGGAATCGATTTTCGATTCCCAACCCTAATGATGAATACAAAAAATTTTATATTCAAATTGATTGACATCAAAGTCAGTGGAGAAACAGACTTGGTTTTGGTGGAAATGGGGTAAAAGAGAGAGAAAGAGCGACAGGAACAGAGAACAGAGTGTGAAAGGCCGTGTAATGCCAATAGATGATAGACGACAAACCCCTAATGAAGTAATGACCAGGATCATTAACATCTCACATGGACCGAATTAGTGCTGGGCGGTATACCGGTTCATACCGAATACCGGTGTTTATTTTTCTTATGATATGAATTTTTAAAATACCGCAAATGGTGTCATTTAAATAACGTTCGGAATGCGACACTGTTTAGAGGGGTCTCTTTTCACTATCTGACTCTCCCGGCGCATTGTCGCCTCTCTCGGCGTCTGTTCTGTGCAGTGAGCGGCAGAGAAGCACCGCATTCAGCTGGCCGTACCGCAGCAGACTCGTCAGTAAATGAGTACAAAACAGCATTTTCAAGCACCTGCCGCTAACTGACTGTTTGTATTTATAAATATGTGCATAGTTCATCTGTTAATATTATGCACTTTTTTTTTTTTTTTTAGTTTGTTACTCAGACGCAGGCAGTGCGCTGCATGAGACAAAAAAGTAATATAGCCAAAACCACCGCATAGCCACTCTTTAGTGTAACGTTAGATGCATGTTGATTTTATCAGACGATGTCGCGAATATAAATGAGAGTGACTCCTGGCATGTATTAATGGGTTGTGTTTAGTCACTATTTAGTGTGGAATTTTTCTACAATATTCGCTCATCATGACAGTAAAATAGGTCATTTTTCCTCTCTCAATCAGTAGAAAATGTGGTTAACACCCGGTCATGGATGAAAAAAATAAATACTGTCACATACAGTGAAACCGGTATAATTTTGAAAAATACCGTGATATAAATTTTTGGTCATACCGCCCAGCACTAGACCGAATAACATCATAAACTCACATCTGCACTGAAACCGAGAGCCGAACCTGCCTGGTAATGAGACTGATGGAAAACATTAAGACCGACAGAAGACCGACAGAAGTAATGAATAGAAATGACACTTCTCCAGGCCTGGAGTTTAGTCATTTTCACTGTTATTGTTTGGGGTCAGTTCAAGTTCAGTCTCAGAAGATGAGAGACCTCCACCTCTTCAGGCAGAAAACACAAATTTACTTTCATTCCTCAGTCTTTCATTCATTCCTTCAGCCTTTCATCGTCTCATTTCCCAAGCACACGAGAAGCAAATTAGCAGCAGATCCTTGATTTAATTCCCATGAAACCCAAATTATTGCTCAAGAGCTCTTGTTTTAAGAAATATTAATTACATTCCACATTTGCATCAGAAGCTTCTGAACTCAGTAACATCTCTAAATTTAAGTCATTTGGAGATGAAAACGACCGTCGTATCAGTGGCAGATGACATGCATATAAAATGTGGCCTACATGCAGACGGTTCTCTCACGGGTCTGTGTTTGGCGAGTGTTGCTGGCTGTGAAAGTCCGGCTCAACCTCCATCTGTCCCTGACACCTCTTGGGCTCCACCAGAATCAATCCGGCTCAAACTGGCAGAACTTTACTATCAGACCGACTGATACTATAGCAGCTCTGAGGGCACTTTCACACTAGAGCTGCTGTCAGAGCAGTTTCGTACCTGTGAACTGCACACACATCTGCTTCAAATGACAGTCTGGATTAATACTTTCATTCAGCGAGGATACATTAAATTGATCAAAAGTGATAGTAAAGACTTGTAGAATGTAAATAATTGTTGTTCTTTTTAATTTTACCCATTTTCAGTCATCAGTAACCAAATCTGGTGCTTTGCATGCAGCGAATATTTAATGCTTTTAAATAGGAATGTCTGAAGAACGTTTATGCGAATAAATAAAGGTACATTTCTAATTTCAACATTATTTGTTATTTAGACTTTCCTCTTTAAATACAGTAAGTATCAACTGTTTGCAAAGTGACCAACATTTGGTTTTTTGACCACTAAAAATGGGTAGAATTCAATATTTTGCACAAAAAGCCACATTGAAATCCCCCTATCTCTGGCAATGAACCATATAGAGTATTAAAAATGATAAAAACAAAATAAAAGTTTGTTAATAATCAAAATCTAAAAGGATATTGAGATATATTCAATACTTCTTGAGTTGGACAAATGAAAACTTTGGAAATATAATATTTTTGACATATGTTCTATGCAAATATTTTGGTAGAGGGAAAAGCGATACATTTTTAGTTTCAACATTATTTGTTCTTCAGACATTGTATTTTAATAGAAAAAAGTACCAGCTGTATGCAAACTGGCCTATATTTAGTTTTTGACCACTAAAAATTTGTACAATTTAACAATTTACTCCTGAAGCCAAGTTGAAATCCCAGTATCTCTAGAAATTAACCTTACTGGGCCTTAAAAATTAAGATACTAAAAGAAAAGTTTGTTAAGAATCAAAATATAAAAGGATATTGATATATCTTTGATACTTGTTGAGTTACAAGTATGCAGACTTCAGGAAAAAAAAACAAAAAAACACAAGAAGTGTTTTCCCCCCATTTTTGAATGCTCAGGTGTGATTTTGGCCTATTCTTCCACACAGTCTTCAAATCTTGAAGGTTCTATGGCCCTTTTCTTTGAGCTCTAATCTTTAGTTATTATTTTCTATTGGATTCAAGTCAGGTGATTGGCTGGCCATTCTAGCAGCTTTATTTTCTTTTACTGAAACCAATTGAGGGTTTCCTTGGCTGTGTTTGGGATCATTGTCACCCTTGTTTCATCTTCATCATCCTGGTACTGTAGGTGTTGGGACTGAAGCTGATATTCATTTCCACTGATTATGGGCAGGATTGCTTTCTAATTACTGATAGATTTCAGCTGGTGTCTTGGCTTTCCATGCCTTTTTGCACCTTCCTTTCTTCATGTGTTCAATACTTTTTCCCTGTGTCATTCCATTTTATTACACATAACTTAATTTCTGAACTTTTTTGTTTTCTTTTCTTTGTATGTATGGATTACTTTGGTTGTTACCGACATCTGGTGAAAATTTTAAGTCAACAGCACCTTCAGAAATATATTTACTGAGAAAAATGGTAACGTGTTCCATACTTATTTTACCTGTTGTATGTAGATTAAAAAAACAAAAAAACAACAATTTGCCAATCCCAAATGCATTGCATTTGATATTAACACAATCTGGTCTAAACTGCGTAAATGAACTGATATTGATGACATAAAATGTGTCTGTTCTTGTATAAATAATTTCTTCATTTTGTCTCCCCAGTAATTGCCTTTAGTGAGCAGTTTGCGTTCTTCACATCTCCTAGAATTAATCCACAGCAAAAGACGAGTGCTGTTGTGAATGTATTAAGGTTTGGTAGTAAAACCAAATGAGCCTCGTATCAGCAGAAGCTCTGAATTAAATTGACCCGAGCTGGTTTAGCATCCATATAAAACAGACCAATCCTTGCAGAACCTCTAAATCAAATTCAGCAATCCTGGCTTAACGTTTATATCACAAAAAAAAAAAAAAAAAACAGTCCTGGCAGAACCTGCATGTCAAATTGAAAAATCCTGGATTAAAATTCATATCCGAATGACCCTCTATATCAAATTGACCAATCCTGGCAAAGCTAATTCTGCTTTAATCCGTCTTTCAAGCCGGAGTTGGACTCTAATGGGGGTTGGATCTAATGAACTCTATTGAATGAGATGGAAGCGCAAATGAAATCACAATAATCACTAAATCACTTTTCATGACCTTACATGTTAGCATAATTGGTGCAAGATCAAGCATGTAGAAGCATTTAATGTAATCTGAAAGAAAACCAAATGCATTGATTCTACAACAACAGTGTTTTTGAATCAAAAAAATAATCAATTACTTTTGCCGTAGCTGAACATTTTCCAGCATTCTCATTCATCAGGACTGGCGTTTGTATCCAGCGCTCCAGCTGCGGTTCGCTAGCTGATTTAGCATTTCCACTCTGCCACGTTCCTCCAACTATCTGGGCGATTTTTCAGCGCTGCTGCCGTGGCACAAAAGAAGTAACCTTTTGTTTTTATTGTTTCCTAACAATTTTTTAAACACATTGTAGATCTTGTAAGGCTAAACTAATCGTTGAGGTGATTATGTTCACCCACTATCTTCCAGGCGAAGTAGACAATTTATCAGCCTGTGACAAAATCCAAGGTGCTTCTGTTTGATTAATAACTTTTTAATGTTCACTTGTGCTGCGCCATTTAGATGTGGCCTGTAGTACAGAAGCGCCAGCCCTCTCACTCCTGACTAAACACGTCTAGACTCTAATCGATGCTAGTTTTAGACCTGAGAGCACCTGTCAGAAAATTCAATATCAAGGCTCTGGTTGAGTCTACATTTGTAAAATGTCACACTGTGGACTTGTTTGGGTTTTTTATTTATGAGATTAAATTTGAATTTAAAGGCACAGTTCAGCCAGAAATGAAAATTTGCTGAAAATGTGCTCACCCTCAGGTCATCCAAGATGTAGATGAGTTTGTCTCTTCAGCAGATTTGGAGAAATGTAGCATTCCATCACTTGCTCACTAATGGATCTGCAGTGAATGGGTGCCGTCAGAATGAGAGTCCAAACAGCTGATTAAAACATTGCAAGTAATCCACAAGTAATACACACCACTCCAGTCCACCAGTTAACATCTTGTGAAGCCAAAAGCTCCAAAAAATCCATCATTAAGATGTTTTTAACTAAAAATAAAAAGTGTTCTGTCTGAATCAAGAGAGAAATCTGCACTGATCAAGCACCGTTTACAAGCCAAAACAGTCCAAAACAGCTCTAAACAAATATGTGGCTGGATTTTGATGTGAGAGACAACAGGAGATTAACTTTTTCACCAGAGGAAGTGTTATTATGGACTCACATTTTAGTTGTAAGCAACAGTTTGTAGTTAAAAATGTCTTAATGGATTTGTTCCTTACAAATATGCAGCTTTTGTCTTCTCAAGATGTTAACTGATGGACTGGAGTGGTGTGGATTACTTGTGGATTATTGTGATGTTTTTATCAGCTGTTTGGACTCTCATTCTGATGGCACCCATTCACTGCAGAGGATCCATTGGTGAGCAAGTGATGCAATGCTACATTTCTCCAAATCTGATGAAGAAACAAGCTCATCTACATCTTGGATGGCCTGAGGAAGAGGCCATTTTCAGCTAATTTAAATTTTTGGATAAACTATTCCTTAGTCTGCCTGCAATAATCAGTATTTGGACAAGGTTCTTTAGTTGCCAGCATGACCCAGAATGTTCCTCATGTCTGAATGGTACGGAGGCAGTGATGTTGTCGTGGTGATACGGGAGGTGTTATGTTATTATGCTGTGTTGAGAACGTCATGTTGCTATGGAGAGATGGGATTGTCATGGTGATGTAACAGAAGTAATGGTGTTACGAGAGATGATGGGTTCATGTTGTGCTGTAGTATCGATTTGAGGTCATTGTAATGGATTACAGTCAGATTCCAACTGAGAAAACTGACCGTAAACCCTAATGAACTTAAACAGCATCATTCTTTGAAATGTCTTGAATGCTTTTATTTTAGTTACCTGCCACACGTTTTTCCCTGTAGGCATCTGAAGAAAGTTAAGAGGATTTATCTATGAAAAGCAGACAAACGACAACGACTTCTAGACAGTAAAGAGATTACACAGAGACTTTGGCTGACATCTCCTGATACTCAGATTTCCTCCTGAGAAGAACTACAGTAATCTCACATCTGTCCACTGTAGAGTTTCAGGGTAAATCTCAACAATGTCTCAAACTGTGCTCAGATTCACCAAGATACCAAAGTCTTAAGTATAAAGAAAAGAAAAAAATAAATTAGCTCTATATTCTAGCTTTACATTAGTATTATTTCTATACTATTATAATATTTGGTAATACTTTGAATGCACTTTTATTTTTTTTTTATATTTTTTTTATATTTTGGTGTTCATTTTAAATTTAGTTTTAGTAATTGATGTGTATTTGTTATTTTATTATTTTTTTAAAGATTAATAAATTTTTATATATAAATTATATTTATTTTAGTTTTAGTAATTTTAGTTTTTAAACTTATATTTCAGTTTCTTGCCAAGGCAACATTTCTAATTTTACGTTTTTCATTTAATATTTCTTTAAATTTTTTATAATTTAATTTTATTTTATATTTTAATTAATGTATTTTATTTATTTTTTATTATTATTTTGTTTTAGTTGATCTTCATTTCAGTTAACAAAAATGATTTTAATAGTTTATATTTCAACTGTTGACTCATTTGTCTTTTTGTTTTACGTTTGGAATATTAGGAGGAACATTTGATGCAAAGTTGATACATCAGTGTAACAAATTGGAACTTTGAACTCAACTTAGCACTGACTTCTGTAATCTGACATGAAGCAGGATATTCAATTAGAAATTAATGTTGGGGCTTGATTTAATCAATGAAAATTTGATTGGATTGTGTATTTGATGGTTGGTGGTTGAAACATGAGCGCTCGGTGGCGTCAAATGAAAAGGAAAGTAATTTTAGAGGCGGAGCAAGTTATGTTATTATGTAGGGGTGGCTTGATACCACTTTTTCAGAACCGATCCCGATCCGATACCAGAAATTCTGAGTATCTGCCGATACCGATATCGATCCGATACCTGGGCAGTTTTTTTTAATCAATGTTGAATTTTTATACCTCAATGTGTGTTGACCTGATCATGACTTTTTTGTGTTACACACAATCTACTAAATATAGACAACTTTATTGTAAAGAAAAACAAATGAATGCATATATAATTATAATCTATGACAAAAATACTATTATAAATTAGGTTAGTGGATAATTCAGTAGCAAAAGTTACTCTAGAAAAATCATGAATGCACAATTATATAAAATCTAAAATTAGTGGGGAAAAAAAACATTTAGTGGGGAACAAATAAAAGTAATTAAGTTTAGGACTAAATCTAAAATGATAATGTGAAATGATATATATTGCTTTTTATTGTTGTAAAATACATTCATGAAAAACAAGTAATACAGTGGTGTGAAAATTGTTGGCCCCCTTCCTGATTTTTTTTTTTGAATGATGTTTGTCACACTTTAATGTTTCAGATCATCAAACAAATTTAAATATTAATCAAATATTACACAAGTAAACACTACATGCAGTTTTTAAATGAAGGTTTTTTTTGTATTTTTTTTTGTTTTTGTTTTTTTAATGAAGGAAAAACAAAATCCAAATCCACATGGCCCTGTGTGAAAAAGTGTTTGCCAGAAAACATCTTAATGATCCCCAAGACTTTTGGGAAAATACTCTGTGGACTGACGAGACAAAAGTTGAACTTTTTGAAAGGTGTGTGTCCCATTACATCTGGCGTAAAAGTAACACAGCATTTCTTAAAAAGAACATCATACCAACAGTAAAATATGGTGGTGGTAGTGTGATGGTCTGGGGCTGTTTTGCTGCTTCAGGACCTGGAAGACTTGCTGTGATAAATGGAACCATGAATTCTGCTGTCTACCAAAAAATCCCGAAGGACAATGTCCGGCCATCTGTTCATGACCTCAACCTGAAGCGAACTTAGGTTCTGCAGCAGGACAATGATCCAAAACACACCAGCAAGTCCACCTCTGAATGGCTGAAGAAAAACAAAATGAAGACTTTGGAGTGGCCTAGTCAAAGTCCTGACCTGAATCCTATTGAGATGCTGTGGCATGACCTTAGAAAGGCGGTTCATGCTCGAAAACCCTCCAATGTGGCTGAATTACAACAATTCTGCAAAGATGAGTGGGCCAAAATTCCTCCACAGCGCTGTGACAGACTCATTGCAAGTTATCACAAACGCTTGATTGCAGTTGTTGCTGCTAAGGGTGGCCCAACCAGTTATTAGGTTTAGGGGGCAAGCACTTTTTCACACAGGGCCTTGTGGGTGTGAATTTTGTTTTCTCTTCATAATAAAAAACTTCATTTAAAAATTACATGTTGTGTTTACTTGTGTTATCTTTGATTAATATTTAAATTAGTTTGATGATCTGAAACATTAAAGTGTGACAAACATACAAAAAAAAAAAATCAGGAAGGGGGCAAACAATTTTTCACACCACTGTATATTATATATAAATATACATACTGTAAAATTAAAAGACATTTCTTTTAAATATATAGCACAGTAATGAGGCAGAAACATACGATAGATAAGACGAACAAGAAAGGCTATTATTAATCTTTCATTGTGCAAAAGTATTATGATACGAAAGGCTCCAAATACAGAGCGGCACAAAGCGCTTATGCGCATCCCGAGCGCAGAATGATGCGCTTGAAGCAGCACAGAGTCACAGCGCTCTCCATAGAAAGGTTCAAAGCACAAAGTGAAGAGATATTAATGCGTAGTGTATTAAATCTGTGTGATAGTTTATTGAGCCTTTTCTTTTAACAGTTTTAAATTTCAGCTACAGTGCTCGTTAAGAACATTGCTCTCTAGTCCAGTGTTGTGATCTAACAGACACCAACACAATTTTGAAAACAGCACGAAGATAAAGTCCTGCGAGATAAAGTCATTTTATGCAAAACCATTTATCTTTATTTACAGATCAAGTATAATATTCAGAACATTTAATAATCTTGCAGAGAGTTTTATCATCTTGACTCATAACCGAACACGATACGCAGTTTGAACGCTGAATGGAGGATGACAGACAGTCGCAACAGAGAGAAGAGTTTATGTCAACTTGACTTAAATACCTCACATTAAACTATGTAATGGCTTCAGAACACTTGAAATATAGTGCACAAAAACATTATGGTGTTTTATAATGTGTTTGTGGCTTTTGTGGGGCTTAACAATAACACAATAGTATACGCACAATATCGGATTTGGATCGGTCTCTTCTGACCAATACCCTGATCCGGCAGAAAATGCCAGTATCGGAGCGATACCAATACTGAATATCGGATCGGCGCATCCCTATTATGATGAAAGATTATGGAGGTAAGCCTTTTTTTCCTTTGTAATAACACAGTGATGAATTGTCGACAGTATTAGTAGTTGTTTCTGTCCTAGTTAGTCTGTCCTTCCTATCTGGTTCTGGTGGTTTCATATAGAAAGCCACTTTGAAATTCTTTCCAAGTGCTTCACTGTATTTAGTTTCCACTCACAACTTGCATGATGTGAGAAGATCACCAAAGATTTAGATGTGCCACAGCTTCCATGCCAATGTAATCTGACATAATCATTTCAAAACCGTCCTAATGTACGGCGCAAACCGCTTAAGCGCTACTTTTTGGAAAGCACAGCTTGAAAGGTTTGGAGAGCATTAGCATAGAGCGGCTCGACTTAAAAGCCAGAAATCCATTTATAGGGCAAATGGCACTGAAAGAGAAAGGACGGAAACAGACAGACACCAAATAATGAAATAAAAACATCGAATGCACACACAGTCCCGCGGGGCACAGATTAGCTATCAGCAAGGGAAGGAGATGTGCATTTCAGTAGCCGTAAGCTCTTGTTTGCAGGCTGAAACTCACCGTTGAGTGGAGGATCTGACAGCAGACAGCATGTCCACGATGATGGAGAGCTCCAAACAGCTATTTGTTGGTCCGCCTCCGTGGCAGACAGCGTGATTGATGAGGATATGTGTTCGCTGCCATTAGCATGGGGGCTAAATCAGTGGTCTGTGTTGGACCTCTGCCACTCTCGCTTTTCACGCTCAATGTTCATTAGCTTCTGCGAGGCTTTTTTTTTTTATCACCTAAAGATTTTGATTTATTATCTTAGAGTTCGGAATGCAATTGGAACTACCTGAATGTGCCTTTGAGAATCAATAAAGCACGTCTGTCCACGTCAAGCTGAAAATGAGCATCACTGTGGCCTGTACTCTATATTATCTACACCCACTTATTACTGATCTACTATTCTTCTTCTTCCTATGAGACTAAATTTTAAAATGTATCTCCTATAGCTATAACCACCAAACCAGGCCTTCACACTGGTCTGACTCAGGTTACTATATCTTTTCTAACTGATCAGACTTATAGTTTTTGTTAAATGGAAGATCAGAAGTACAAAAAGTCCCATAGACTTTCATTGAGGGGGTCAAAATTTTTATACAGTAAGACTTAAGAGTGTTTAACTGTCTATCGCCAGAAAAGCTTAATGACTATCCTAGTATAAAACATGCTAAATCATGCTAGTAACATACTAAAATGTTAACAATGTGTTAATCGTGCTAACAACATGCTAGTCATGTTAAACACATGCCAGCAACATGTTTATCATGTTAAAACATGTTAACAACATGCTAATCATGTTAGAAACATGTTAATCTTGCTAGCAACATGCTAATCATGCAAAAACTTGCTACCAACATGCTAATCATGCTAACAACATGATAGCAAATTGCTAATAATGCTAACAACATGCTAGAAATATGCTTATCATGGTAGAAACGTTAACAGTATGCTAATCGTGCTAAAATCATGCTAGCCACATGCCAACACGTTAATCATTCTAACAACATGCTACCAACATGTTAAAAAACATGTTAGCAACATGCTAACGTTAATCTTGTTAACAGCATGCTAATCATACTAGAAACATGCTAACAAAATGCTAACATCATGCTAACAACATGCTAATACTGTTAAAAACAGGCTAGCAATATTCCAATCATGCTAGAATCTTGTTAGCAACATGTTAACAACATGTTACTCTTGTTAGCAACATTCTAATCATGCTAGAAACATGCTAGCAATATGCTAATCATGCTAACAACATGTTAATCTTGTTAGCGACATGCTTATCATACTAGAAACATGTTAACAACATAATCATGCTAACAAAATGCTTGCAACATGCTAAAAACATGCTGGTAGCATGCTAACATGTTAAATCATGTTAGCAATGCGTTAAATAATGCTATCAACATCTATCCGATCTGTTCATCTAAACGTTCAAACTTCAAGCTTTTACAACTGCTTCAAACTTTCAGAATAGGCTTTCTCAAGCCAACTTCACAAACTTTACCCATCTAGATTTGATTGGGATTGTTTTGTCAGTGTCCATTAGTGGTAAAATTCCTCTTATAATAGCAGGTGGATTTCATTCTAAAACAATGAAAAGCGCAGCGCTTGTGTTTGCGGTAGATGTCTTTGAACTTCCCCACATAAACCGTTCTGCCGGCCTCTATTTACATCTCAAACCGGGATCTGGTTTCACATCACTAGATCTGCAGTTCTCAGCTGCTTAAACACAAACGCTCTCGTCAGCGTTTCTGCTGCCTCTCGTATTGATCGGATGCTCTGGATGCAGGAGGAGTGTTGCCTTTACTATGGAGAGATTCAAGGGAAATGTGGCACCAACTGGAAACCTGAGCTCTGAAAGTATTGCAGATAAATCTCATCATGGCTCGTGCATGATAATGTGTGATGCGATGGTTTCTTAATATGTCTTCCTGATCTTATTGTGAACGATTCATCAGTGCATGTTATTCTAAATGAAAAACAATGTTTCGTTCTGTTGTGAAACAGCGTCCAGTTGATTCACAGTGGTCTAAATCAAGTCCCACTCTGCATAGTTTTTTCATTAGATATCTGTTTGACTCTAAAATATGTCACATTACAATAGTAGAATAGGTGATGTCAGTATTTTGCTCTTAGAAATGTTAAATCCAGAGAAAACTGGAAAATGCAAAAATAAAAGCCCCCTTTGCTGGAGACAGTAGTGAGATTTAACGCTGTAAATCCTTATGTATGAAATAATAGTCAGAAAAATCTATGTTTTTGAAATTGAACAGTTTATTGAAACTATAGACAGAATGTAAAAAAAAAAAAAAAAAATCTAAAACAAAAATGTTTACATATGTGTTTTTGTTGAGTATTGTATTTGATCCATCAGGCTTTATGGCTCATGTAATATTATATAGTGAGAATATGGAGGGAAGTAAAATATTCATAGACCCAAACTGAGCAAAAATATGTAATTTGCTGCAGATGCTGATATTTATATGGACAAAAAGTGATGAAATTGTGAGGATTATAATGTAAATCAATGATATCTTTATAACGGTATAGCAGATACTTACATAAAATGATATAAATATCAGTCATCATTGATCATTTAGAGGCCTCAGAAATTAGTGAATCAAAGGGTTTATAGGCTTAAAGGGATATTTCACTCAAAAATGACAATTCTGTCATCATTTACTCACTCATATGATGTTCCAAACCTATATAGCTGTTTTATTCTGCAAAGCATAAAAGATTATATTTTTTTCAAAAACATTGGAGATTGAACAAATATCTTCTGTCTTGTTTCACAGAATAAAGTCATTTCAGGTAAGTAACTGATGACAAAATGGGTGGATTTTCTCTTCGAGACCTGATCTGACACAGGTTTATCTGGGGACGTGGTGACATCTGCATTTAGAACAACACTTAAATGCCATGGTGGCAAGCCGCTATCATCCGCTGTCAGCTCTGCTGAGCTCGGAGCAAGACTTTCTCGCCTGGTTGACTTTAGAGCAGGTCTGAAGTGGCCCGGCCTCACAAGGTGAAAACAGGTTTTCAGCAGCTCACTGAAGCGGTTTTCTCCCGTCGGGGGTTCTTGCAAGTGCAGGCTAAGAGAATTTAAATGTCAGGAGCTTATTATGTCAACAAAATTTAGCGTCAGTCGGGTCCACTTTAACGCATCCCTGAGTCTGTTGCTATAAGCTGGAAATCATGATGCATTATTGATTCAAGCGTGTCACAGAAAGGCAGCCAGAGGAAGAGCATGAAACATTTCCACCATCAGATGACCAGCAGTGAAAGAGAAGGTGTGAGGTGTGTATCACTTTGAGATGATGGAGGACCAGCTTGGGTTTACAGCTACAGCTGCAGACGGATGAGTGATTGCTCTGATCATCTGTGTTTTTGAGGGGAGTGATGTTACTTTACTAAGTGATCAGACAAACCTATCTATCTATCTATCTATCTATCTATCTATCTATCTATCTACACACGTGGTCAGAATTGTTGGTACCCTTGGTAAATATGATCAAAGAAGGCTGTGGAAATGAATCTGCATTGTTAATCTGTTTGATCTATTATTTAAAAAATTCACAAAAATCTAACCTTTCATTGGATAATAAGAATTTAAAATGGGGGGAAATATCATTATGAAATAAATGTTTTTCTCTAATACACATTGGACACAATTAACGGTACCCTTTTATTCAATACTTATTGAAACCTCCATTTGCCAGTTTAACAGCTCTAAATGTTCTCCTATAATGCCTGATGAGGTTAGAGAACACCTGACAAGAGATCAGAGACCATTCCTTCATCCAGAATCACTCCAGACCCTTTAGATTCCCAGCTCTATGTTGGTGCTTCTTCTCTTCAGTTCACCCACTCATTTTCTACAGGGTTCAGGTCAGAGGACTGGAATGGCCAGCAGAAGCTTGCTTTTGTGCTCAGTGACCCATTTTTGTGTTGTTTTTGAGGTTTGTATTTGGATTATTTTACGGTTGGAAGATCCAGACATGGCCCATTATAAGATTTCTAACAGAGTCAGTCACTTATTGATTTTTTATCTGTTGGTATTTGATAGAATCCATGATGCCATGTGTCTAAACAAGATGTCCAGGACCTCCAGCAGAAATATAGGCCCACAACATCAAAAATACAGCAGTATATTTCATTGTACACATGGGGTACTTTTTATCCCTGTGTTCACCAAACCCATCTTGAGTGTTTGCTGCTAAAAAGCTCATTTTTTAGTTTCATCTGACCATAGAAGCCAGTCCCATTTGAAGTTCCAGTCGTGTCTGATAACTGAATATGCTGGAGTTTGTTTTTTGGGGAAAGCATTTTCTTTTCTTGATTTTTTTTTATTTCTTGAAACCCTCCCAAACAACATGTGGTGATGTAGGTGCTGTTTGACAATTTTTTTTTTTTTTTTAAGGGTTTCTGACCCCGAAACGCAACTATTTTCTGCAATTCTCCAGCTGTGGTCCTTGGAGAGTCTTTAGCCACTCAAACTCTCCTTCTCACCGTGCATTAGGACGATATAGACACACGTCCTCTTCCAGGCAATTTCCTAACATTTTATGTTAATTGGAAATTCTTAATTATTGCCCTGATGGTGGAAATGGGAATTTTCACTGCTTTAGCTCTTTTCTTAAAGCCACTTCACTAATTTGTGAAGCTCAATTATCTTTTGCTGCACATCAGAAATATATTCTTTGGATTTTCTCATTGTGATGGATGATTAATTTGGAATTTGGGCTTTGTTTTCCCTCCTATTTATATTTCTGTAAAACAGGAAGCCATGGCTGGATAATTTCATGTTCATAATCTCGCTGGAGTGCTCAAAATTGTGAATATGAATGGGAATATATTTCAGAGATATTTTACTCATAAGAATTTCTAAGGGTACCAGTAATTGTGTCCAACATGTATTTGAGAAAAAACATTTATTTCATAATGATATTTCCCCCCATTTTAAATTCTTATTCTCCAGTGAAAGGTTAGATTTTTGTGATTTTTAAAAAATAAAAGATCAAAAGGATTAACAATGCACATTTATTTTCACAGCCTTCTTTGATCATATTTACCAAGGGTACCAACAATTCTGACCACGTGTGTATCTATCTATCTATCTATCTATCTATCTATCTATCTATCTATCTATCTATCTGTCTATCTGTCTGTCTGTCTGTCTGTCTATCTTTCTGTTGTTCATTCATTCAGTCTATCTGTATGTCTGTCTTTCGTTTTTCCTGTCTGTCTGTCGTTCTATCTCTCCATCGTTCGTTTGTTCTATCTGTTTATATCTGTCTGTCTGTTGTTCTATCTATCGCTCTATCATGTTATCTATCGTTCTTTCTGTCATTCAGCCTGTCTGTAAATTTTCTAGCTTTTCAAGCTCCCATTTTTGGTTTTATAGGTAAACGTGATATCTGATAAAAAAAATTTTTTCGTTTTTTTAATAGTACTTCATTCACATTTGCAGTTCTGCGTCTGTTTGCTCCGTTCAGATGCTGTAGTGCTGTAGTGCTGTTGTAGCGCGTGTATCAGATAATGCACCCAGAGAGAGCGTCTCAATGGGTCCAGCACTGGTTTTTGAGGCTGGTTTGATGCTAGCTGAATGTTAATTAAATTCTAATTACGCTTTGCAAATGAGCAATCAAGATGAGCAAATTAGGGTCAACTTCAGGCTTCAATATCTGACAGGCTGCCAGGACTCAGAGGAAGGAGCTTTTAAATGGAGTGCTAACCAGTGTCCAAAGCTGAGATGGGCCAAGGACGGAAAATAGATCCGATACTGAGCGTGTCCATGATACAAAGAGGAAGACAGACTTATTCCCGAGCCCCCGAGACTTTGGCCCCGTTCCCATTTAAAGACGTCTAGTTTTCCGAACCATTACCCGTGAGAGATGGCTACATGTCTAGAGGCGAAATAACCGGTTAAAGGCATGTTTAACACTGTCAGCAGAAGGTGGCCCAGTTTTATTGTAGCTATATTGGTGCTGACCATGTTCAGTCAGTCAGTGAATGTACCAGCGGTTCATAGCATTCAGGTGGATTTGTGTTTTTACGGTGAGGAATCTGTACTCTATTTGTACTTACTGTATGCAGTTCTCTTTTCTTTTTGTTTAGTCAGGTTTTCTTCTCTCGCTTCATTCCATCTTCAGTGTTCACCGAGAACTTTTACCGCACTTTGGTCCACTGTACTCTTGACATAAAATCGAGACTAATCTCATTGACGAGTGTGCGATGCAGTTCAATAGCTCTAAGCTAATAATCCTAGCTGATGCCCAGAAATAGAAAGCGGTCCATAAAAGCTTTTCAGCGTGCTTGAACTGCATCGAAGGAATCTAAAGGGACATTAGGAGTTTGGGAAAGCTTAACTTTGTTGCAGGTTTGTTAATTTAATAATGTTTTACATTAGCTGTATAATGCTATATAATTCATTCAAATATTTTTGTTAATTTGAAGAATGCAACACAGTTCATTAAATTATATTTTGTTAATTTAGAACATGCAACAAAATTCATTAAATTATGATTGGTTAATTATTAATAATAAATTATTTTATGGTAATTAGGTGGATGCAACCTTATATATATTTTTTATTTATTTATTTTTCTTTTTGTTTAGAAGGCACATGCAACAATTCATTAAATTATTTTTTATTATTTGGAGCATGCATTATTATTATTATTATTATTATTATTATGTTTTTTTGTCATTTGGAGTATAGAACAATTCATTAAATCATTTTTTGGTTTATTTGCAGCATTCAACATAATTCATTAAAATATTATTTGCTACTTCAGAGCATGTAATGCAGTACATGTGCAGTTTAAAACAACTGAGGTTATGTAATTTTATATTTTCTATAAGTGAATGGGTAGCTAATGTAATTTAATTTTAGAAATGATGGTTGTCTTTAATATTTAATGTAATAATACTACATGATGGAAATGCATGCCGAAATGCCATTTTCTTTTTTTTTTTACCACACGGCTCCTTCCCAAATAAATAAATAATTGGATATGAATTATTAATTTGAGCTGAATTTATTTTATTATGTGAGAAGAAAGAGAGTGCGGAGAGAAAACTAGAACAGCATGTAGGAAAATCGATTGACAGCGCTCAGTTTTACAGTTTAGAGCTCATTATACTGCAGAATGCTGTAATCCACCAGTCAGAATCCAGTATTCCAGAGCACTGTCATCAATTCTGATATTTTAAATGATATAACAGTACTGCATATTGTATGTCATATACCATTATGCTTTATTACTAAACACTCTTTATTATTCCAGCAGACACAGACAAATGAAGGCTCTGTCAAGTGTTAATGATTCTATTAATGAGATTTCATTTCCAACAGCTAAAAGCCATATGAAAAACATATGCCGCTCATCTACAGCGATGCCAGAGGTATGTTTCCACATTAGAAGAGACAAGCTTTTTATAATTTGGCATAAAAGACAAGATTTTAAATAGTTTCTTGTTAGCAAGCCATATGTTAGAAACAAGAAGTGTATTCTGCTGGTAAAAACAAGATGTCAGAAATCATATTTCTTCAGCAGCAGTAGATTATATTAATGGAAAAGCTTTTGAGACACTTGAGATTTTGTCTTAAAATAAGTTTTATAGGTTTATAATGAAAGTAGATCTTTAAATCCTTAAAGTCAGTCTGTTTGATGCTAAAGGGTTTTATTTAAATAAAACTCACGTCACATCAAAACCTCTCATCTTCTGTAGGTTTATAGATGCTATGTAAACATGTTTTGTATGTCCGTTCTTAACTTGAGTGTGTTAATCGCTGACATGCTAACATTAGAGTAGCTGTCATGCTAGCAGCGTCGCTCTTCATCCTAAAGAGTGTATTCATCATTTACCATCTCAAAGGACCGAGCATCAAGACAAGATAAACAGCATCAAGATAAACAGACTTAGAGCCCTCGCTAATGCTATCCTTAGCAAAGGACCTTTGTGTTCCTGTCAGTGCCAACAAGCTGTTTAAAATTCAACATATGAACATCTCGTTGAGATAGCAGAAGAATTTTATAATTAGCATCAATGTCTGTTCACTTACATCAAAGTACCATACTGACTAAAAGTTAAACTAAAACCATAAAAAACATACATTGAGACAAAATATAAATTTAATTTATTCTTTCATTGCTTAAAATAAAACCAACGTTCCTTGAATAAAATAAAATAAAAAATATTTTTTTTTATTTTATTTCAGCTGTTAACATTTCTCATTTTCGATTGGTTAGTTTAAGCACAAAAAATGAAGCATTAAAATATCAAACTAAAAACTAAAGCTATATAAATTATAGACAAAAAAATTGATTATAGACAAAAAACCTAGTAAAAATGACTGTTGAAGTTGTATAATTTTATATTTTCTATATGGGAATTTTTAGCTAAAATAATTTACTGTTTGAATGATAATTGACTTTATTTTATATAATAATATGGTGTGATGGAAAAGTACATTCAGCCAGTCATTAATGCCAAAATCATAATTATGAAAGCTGAAGTGCTATAATAACTAAAATATATATAGTATATATATATATATAGAGAGAGAGAGAGAGAGAGAGAGAGATAGATAGATAGATAGATAGATAGATAGATAGATAGATAGATAAAATGCTTACAATTAAAATGAAAACAGAAAACTATTAAATATAATTCAAAATGTTAATGGCAATTGTAGTAGTATCTTGATGCTAAAATGGCATTGATACTGTAGTATTGCCATTAAAATGACTTAATAAATAACTTTAAATAACGTAATTAATTAACTTTAAAATTAAGAAGAAAATATAAAATATAAAAATAAAATCTATTTCGAAATATTAACAAAAAAAAAAACCTATAATAAAATAGCTAAAATAATACTGATGCCATAGTATTGCCATTAAAAAATACCATGTTTTCTACTTCTCTAAATTTAATGTCACAGGACCTACAATGATGTTGTCTGAAGAGCCCTAATAATTTAAATATGCTAATTTGTGGTAGATTGCTATGTGTTTTTAATGCTTAGTGTGATACAGTGCCACATATAGTGAAAATTGTTTATTGTATCTAAAAATGTTGTCTATGTAGTGTGTGTGTGGCGAAGATTATCTCAAAATGCATTGACAAATGCAAAAAAATCTGTTCATGACGGTGGGATATGTAAGGTAAATGTTAATTAACTAATTAAAAATAGATGATATTGTTCTAGATTTGTGCGATGCATTTGTATGCTTATTAGAGTACTGCGTCATTAGCTTAGCAACATACTTGGAGTCAGATGTGAGCCGCGTCTCCTGTGTGCTTCACATGTGCTATTTTTGGGCTGTATGTAAAGCGTTCCGTTTACCTGGAAATCCAGTCACGTACGTGACTCTGATTTAGTTAGCTGAGCTGGTGATGTTTGGAGCAGAACCAGCCCGAGTGTGTGTGAAGCAGCGGATGTGTGCCAGAGATGTGCCACCGCTGCTTGTTTTGTGGGTCTGAAGATAATCTGTGCTGTCACAGATGAGTTAGTGTAGTACTAGAGCTGCTGAGCTCCAGAAATGACACTGAGATGTCGTTGATACCTGGAGAAAATACAACAGCTTCAGGAGACGAGTGCACGAGCGCCAAACTCTGGTTTACATGAGAGCATGTGAGAATTGTGTTACAAACAATTTCAAATTCTGTGAAATCATCGTTGCATTATTTATGAGTTAATGATGCATATTAATCACTTCACACCTTGAGATGTTGCATTGAAGTGTTGCATTAGTAGAAATCGTCTCAAGGTTACGTATGTAACCCTAGTTCCCCGAGGGAACGAGACGTTGCGTCGAACGCTTTGGGAACGCCTTCAGTGAGACCACGCTCTGAAACATGTGTGTAATCAAGCCAATGGATGGGCGCGACGTCACGGAGGGGGTGACGTGTGACCAGGAAGCTATAAAAGCAAGTGAGGTGGATACACCGGCTCGCAGGGATGCCAGAAGTATGGCAGGAGACGCAGCATCTCGTTCCCTCAGGGAACTAGGGTTACATGCGTAACCTTGAGACGTTCCCCTTCAGGAACTCGAGCTGCGTCGAACGCTTTGGGAACGAGATGCCCACACCGCCAGACTTTCAAGTCCCTGCGTAGTGTGTATGAACTTCAGCACAGCTACAGTAAAAGGACGGAAGAACCAGGAGCGGTACGAATGTCGAGGTCGTATAACCTGACAAAGGTGAGCGGCGTAGACCAGCCCGCAGCGTTACATATATCCTGCATAGCCACACCCGACAGGAAGGCCTTGGAGGCCGCCACACTTCGGGTGGAGTGAGCCTTGACCCCTAAGGGTGAGGGAAGGCCAGAGGACTCATATAACATAATAATGGCATCAACAATCCACCGACTGAGGGTCTGCTTAGTGGCAGGCAGACCTCTCTTGGAAGGACCATAGCAAACGAATAACTGGTCGGACTTCCTCCACATGGCAGCTCTGTGGACATATGCGTCCAGTGCTCGCACTGGACACATGCAATTTAGCTTCTGCTGGTCAGGTTCCTGAAAGGGAGGAGGACAGAATGCCTGAAGTATGACGGGCCATGGTGGAGGGCACTTTAGGGAAGTACCCCGGCCTGGGGAACAGAAAAGCTTTGGCCAAGCCAGGCGCAAAGTCTAGGAAGGAGGGGGCCACTGACAGGCCTGCAAATCTCCAACTCTCTTCAGTGATGTGATAGCTAACAAGAAGACAGTCTTAAGTGTCAGAACTCGATCTGAAACCTCCTCTAAAGGTTCAAATGGAGGTTTACAGAGAGCCTCCAGGACCACAGCCAGGTCCCACGGGGGGGACACGAGATCGTACGCGAGGCCTCAGCCTCAGTGCACCATGGAGGAAACGTGTAACCAGGGGGTGTCTTTCCACAGACTGACCACTGAGAGGGGCATAGTAAGCAGTTATAGCGCCATGTACACTTCAGGGTGGAGTGGGTCAAACCTGCAGAGAATCTAGCCTGCAAAAACTCCAGCACTGAACCGACCGGGCAGTTAACTGGGTCAAGCTGGCGATCTCTAAAGTGAAAAGGTTCTACTTTAGGCCATACAGTTTCCTCGTAGAGGGAGCTCTGGATTGGAGAATGGTCTCAACAACCTCGGTTGAGAAACCAGAAGCTACGAGTTGTGCCCCCTCATGGGCCACACCCACAGCTTCCACAACTCTGGGCGGGGGGTGAAAGATGGTGCCCCCCGCCTGTGAGAGGAGATCCCTCCTGATGGGAATCTCCCATGGAGAGCCATCAAGAAGGGAAATCAGGTCTGAGAACCATACTCGGCCCGGCCAGGATGGGGCTACTAATAGCAGACGGACCCCGTCCCGGCGCACTCTCTCCAGAACTCCTGGGAGCAGAGCAATCGGGGGAAAAGTGTACAGACGAAGCCTCGGCCAAATCTGTACCATGGCATCCAGCCCCAGTGAAGCTGGATGTGTCAGAGAGTACCAGAGGGGACATTGCGATGTCTCTTGAGTCGCAAAGAGGTCCACTTGAGCCTGGCCAAAAACTCTCCAAATCTGCTCCACCACCTTGGGGTGAAGCATCCATTCCCCGGGTCTCGGCCCCTTCCTCGACAGGATGTCTGCTTCCATATTGAGATGCCCAGGAATATGCACTGCTCTCAGCGAGAGGAGTTTTTCCTGGGACCACACAAGGATCTGGTGCGCCAGCTTGTACAAGGGGCGCGAACGCAGACCTCCCTGGTGGTTGATATAAGAGACCACCGATGTGTTGTCGGTGCGCACCAACACATGGTGATCTCTCAGGTCTGGGAGAAAGAACTTCAGTGCTCGAAATACGGCCAGCATCTCCAGGCAGTTGATGTGCCACGTGAGATGGCGGCCGCTCCACAGACCGCGGGCAGGGTGGCCACTCATGACCGCACCCCAACCGGTGAGGGAGGCATCTGTCGTTAGCATTACGCGATGACAAGGAACTCCCAACACCGGCCCTGTGACGAGAACCAAGGTTTCCTGGTGTCTAAGGCACGAAAGCATCGCTGCGTGACCTTGATCATGCGAAGCGGATTTCCCCTCAGGAAAAACCCCTTGGTCTTGAGCCACCACTGTAGGGGTCTCATGTACAGCAGGCCAATGTACAAGCATCCACACACTTCGTGAAAGTTTGGGGTGAGAGTGCAAGGCCGAACGGAAGAACCCGATATTGGTAAGCTTCGCCCCCGAAAGCAAACCTCAGGAACTTCCTGTGCTGAGGAAAGATGGAGACATGGAAATATGCATCTTTTAGATCTATCGTGACCAGCCAGTTCTCGGACCTGATCTGAGACACGACCTGTTTGATCGTGAGCATCTTGAACTTCAGTCGCATGACTGAGCGGTTCAGCTGACGCAGAACTAAAATCGGACGCAGCCCCCCATCCTTCTTCGGAACAATGAAGTACCGGCTGTAGAACCCAGATTCTCTTTCAAGAGGAGGGACCACCTCGACGCCCTCTTTCCTCAGCAGAGTATGTACTTCTTGTTCTAACACCGGAGCCTGCTCGAGGAGCCTGCGTCGAGGAGGAAGACCCTGTCTTTCTCTTTTATATCTGACAGGGTCAACCAGAGATGTCTCTCCGCGGCCACAAGGGCTGCCATAGACTGCCCGAATTGCTTTGGCCGTCTCCTTTGTGGCGCGGAGAGACAAATCAGCAGTTCTTCTGAGTTCTACAATATCTTCAGATTTAACTTCCTCGCCCTCATCCAACTCTTTCAGCAGGTCTGCTTGGTAAGCTTGCAAAACTGCCATAGTATGTAAGCAAGCACCAGCCTGACCTGCTGCCGTGTACCCTCTGCCCACCAGCGCTGATGTAGTACGAAGCGGCTTGGTGGGCAGTGCCGGGGCTTTAAGAGACGATGCCACACCGGGAGACAGATAGCTCGCGAGCGTCTGTTCAACCTGGGGCATCGCTCTATAACCATGCTCATTTAGTCCAGATACGTTACTATAATCAGTGAGAGAGGGACTAAAGAGGCGGGCCGAATACGGTCTTCCCCACGATCTCGAAACCTCAGAATGGAGATCGGGGAAAAACGGCCCAGCCCCGGCGTGGAGGGAGCAGCTTAGACCTCAAAAAACGCTCATCTAACTTGCTCTTTGAGAATCTTTGAGGATTCAGCCTGCTTCTCGGAGGGCCATTCAAGATTTAACTTGGCCACAGCATGAGTTATAACCTCCACAAGCTCCTCATACTGTGCAGACTGGGGTGGTTCATCGGCGCTCTCGCCATCGCCCTCCTCAGAGGATGACAGTTTGAGCACCGAACGCTCTCCCTGGGGGAAAGAAACCGCTCTGTCAGAGCGTGCTTCCGAGCCCTGGGAGGTGGCGCTGGATCCCGCGGCAGAGGAAGGAGAAAGGGACTCACCTATCTCCATTCCCTCCACGAGATCCAACTGCGAACCGCACGACCGCAATCGCCATGCTGCCTCGGCAGACGCGGGACCATAGCCGCGAGGAACACTGGCAAGGGCTCCTTCCTCAAAGAGAGTTCTCTGGGAGCGAAGCATCCGCAGCGAGAGGCGCTCGCAATGTGCTTCACTGTATGACATGTCATCCCGTCCGTGACGTCGCGCCCATGCATTGGCTTGATTACACACATGTTTCAGAGCATGGTATCACTGAAGGCGTTCCCAAAGCATTCGACGCAGCTCGAGTTCCTGAAGGGGAACTGGTTTTTAAAATGCAGTCATCTTTCTAGTCTTTCAGATGGATGACAGCAATGAAGACACTTCCAAAATGAATAAACTGATATTATTATGTGATTTAAACTAATTTTATAGAGTAAAATATCTTTTGTATCTTATACATGATTACAATTTAAAATAACTTTTCTATTTAAAAAAATATATACACAAAATAATATTTTTAGTATTTATTTTAATTTGATTTAAATTAAAATTTTTAAGCGATTTTATGACAATTACACTCACAAAGAGCAGTTTCCATCTATTAAAATATATTAGAGCATAATAGTATGTGATGTAACAAATATATCTAAAAAATATACATTTTCATAGACTTATTTTAATCATTTCTATGATTTTTCTTGCACATGATTGATTAACCATATGTTTTAAATATTTTATGAATTTAGAATTTTTTAATTGCAATAATATTTTACAATTGCATAGTTTTTAACTTTAACTTTTTTTTCTTTTTTCTTTTCTTTTTTGATAAATTAAATGCAGCCTTGGTGAGCAGAAGACACTTTTAAAAGCATTAATAAATCTTAATTATTCCAAACTTTTAAAATCTTAATTATCCAAATAGTAGTGTATGTATTTTCCTGGTTAGAAGATATCTAAATGTATTAGTAAGTGAAATTATTATTATTTTTATAATATTCATTGACTTAAAAGAGGGGATTCATTAACTTTTGATGTCGTACGTGTCTCTGTATGTAGTCACTTGAAATCAAATATATGAATTGTTTTATGTACAAATACTCATGAGATCATGCTCCTGAGGCAAAATGATTGATTTTGGATCTGATAATGAGATTACGGCAGAACATTAGTCAAGCTTGTCAGGCTGAATTATGGTGCTTTATATATGCTTTTGTTTCATTTTCTTTATCTCTGCTTGTACACTGGCATATAGTTGAGCTAAATGAACTAAAAAGACAAAAACACTATTTTTTTCGACAGGATCTGTATGTGTTTCATATATTGTGTGAGTGGGTCATATATAGTGGCGTGAAAGACAGAAGAAGAGCAGAACTAATACGACTTCTTTATTTGGCTGTGTGACCAATCACTTAATGGTGTGTGTGTGTGTGTGTTAGAGGACAAGTCAAAGGAACGAGACGTCTAAGTTCCTGCTGTTGATGTGGAAGTGAATTTTCCAGCAGTAATGTGAATATATTCAGGTGTGTGTGTGTTTCCTCTAAACAAACGGCCTCTAATTACAGTGTTTATATTGCACTACAGGAGAGATGAGACTTTATATCAAAGGTTGGGCACTAGGGCTGGAACAATGGCACTTAAAATATCTCTTTGATATTATTCAGTGTATGTGAATGTTGATATTAATGTATATGCTTTGAAATGGCATTAAGATAATTTTGAAATCTCCAACAAGATGTAATATCATTCATATTCACTATATCGTTTAGAAAGCCCAGGTTAATTGTGTAATACTGACTCATTTTCTCACTTTTTTTGTTTTGAGATCTCAGTTAACTGACTAAAACTACATCAGTGGCACATTATAAATATCTCATAAAATCATACCTCACCCATATTTCATCCCAAATGATCTCCCAAATGTTTGATCCAATTAATGCAGCCTTGGTGAGCAGAAGAGACTTTCAAAAACATTTTTAAAAAATCATAGTTATTCCAAACTTTTGACCAGTAGTGTGCATATTTTTCCATGTTAGAAGACACCTAAATGTATTAAGTAAAATTTATTAAATATAATATTTACTTATTTTATTAGCAGTTACAGTAATAGGAACTTGGCAGTAAAATGTGCTTAT